>VWZP01006139.1:1340143-1530117 GCA_013396995.1 Dicaeum eximium | reverse complement strand
TCCGATAAAGGAAGGAAGGAAGGAAGGAAGGAAGGAAGGAAGGAAAAAGAACCCTCAGGAAGGGAAGCAAAGAAATTGTTTCTAAAGAGATCTAGTGAGAGCAACAATTTTTGTTAATTAAACTCTTCCAGGGTGCCTCTTGTACTCACAGGCAGACATATACAGACATCAACAAGATCAACTTACAGGTTGATTCTTAATTGTAAAATTTTTGTTGAAACTACACTTCTGTGAAAAAAACCCTCCTGTTATGTCATGTCTTGTCAAATAGCTTCTGAGAGGTTTTAGATTGAGGATTGCAGTATTTCATGAATTTCCAGAAGGAAAGCTGTCTTTGTAACTGGACAATGGACAGTTCACACTCTACAAAGGAGATTTAGAAAAGGCCACCTAAATGCATAGAGCTAGGATTGTTTTGTAGTCTGTGGTTTCTAATATTGCTGTAGCTGTGGTTTTATGTTATTGGGTGCTAATAATCTCAGAAGAAATAATTATTTAAGAACAAGATTGAGAAAAGGTATTACTGTTGAACTTGCAGGGGGAAAAAGCCAGTAAGTTTCTTCTATCCTTTTGTATGTAGCTGTTTATGTTTTAAGATATGCAACAGTGTACAATTGTGCAGATTAAATTAGAGCTGATACTGCAACTGGTTTGAAATCACAATCAACATTGTTTTCTATCCTGCAAGTGAAATAGAAACAGAAGCTGTGTCCAGTACAAATAAAATAAGTAACCATTATGAGACCATGGGATTTTTTTTAGTCCAAGACCAGGTCTTTTCATGTCATTGTCAAATGTTATCTGCATAGTTTTAAGGAAAGTTGATCCTAGTATAATACCATATACTCATGTCATTGTCTTTCAGATAGCACTTCAGGTGTAGGTAAAATACAGAGCTCTAGTCAAAGGTGGACACTTTGGGAGTGCTTTGAATACTTGTTGTGGTGTGCTGATTGTTACATATCCATTGTTTTAAATCTTATTTATTTAATGGTTGGCTAATTACAGACAAAGAGGGAGGTGTTCAGGGAGATGTTATTTCTCTCACATTTCAGACTGGATCTCTGTTGAGTTACATAAATTTTTTTGTGACTACACTTACCAGTCTGAGAGGAAAATGGTAATAATAAAATTTAACTTAATTTGCAGTGCATTTTCACATGTAGAGATGAAAATTTTTCTGTTAATGTTTGGTATAATTTTTCTCTATCTTGCTTTTTTTGTTTCTCTTCTGGGATGCTTATCTCAAGTTTGGTTTTTAAGTTAACTTACAGCAGATTTATTAGTAATTTATAGTTCATATTCAAATCGGGAATTAGAGACATTCTAAAAAATACTTGGAAGATCTCCATTAGATTAATAATAACAATAAGGCACAATATTCTACAGCAGTTCCACAATATTCTACAGAGCTTTTCCTTCAGAAGGACAAAGATAAGAAATTTCCTTTGTTTCCATTGATGCAATATGATCATAAAATATATATTATATAAAAGCATACATAAGATATATATGATCATAAAAGCAAAATGGTTTTGAAAATAAAGTTTGTTTAAGGGTAAGGATTGGAGAAATGTATGGGATAACTACATTAAGAGTTCAAATCTTCAAGCAGGTAGAGGGCAATATAAGAGGGGCAGACCACTGTCCCTGTTGGGACCTTCCTTGACTGCACCTATGTTATATCTGACCTGGCTCTAAGTCTGCTTTAGAGTCAGAGCTTAGCATATCTACAAATACTATGCCTTTATATATAAATCATCTGATTATAGGTATTTTCTGTTTACACACTTTCCTCAGCTGCTGGAATGCTACATAATGTTAATCTGTCTCCTCTAACAGTGCAGTAGATAGAAGTTCTTGAAGGACTTTTTGTTTCCTTTGCACTTAAAAATATATTTAAATATGTCATTACTCACAAGCACTTTTTTCTTGCTTTAAACAAATTTAAATGAAACAAAACTAATCCCCACATTCCAGAAATTCAGAATCCTCTTTCTGCTGCTATTGAGAAACTCCCTTCACATGGGATCTACAGATGCATCTTTTATCATTGCTCCCAGAACACTGCTTTCATTTTTGTATGACTTCCCCTTCTAGACACTGCCATTTTATTGTGCCAGTTAGCAGATTGCCCTTCTCCAGACTGAGCAAGCCCAGCTCCCCCAGCCTGTCCTCTTAACAGAGATCCTACATGGATCGTGTTCCATTTGAGCATTTTCATGGGCTCCTCTGGAACTGCTCCAGGGAAATTAACCCAGAACAGAATGCACTAGTTTGTGTGGGTATCCCAAGAGTAGAGCAGAAGGGCAGAATCCTTTCCCTTGCCCTGCTGGCCATGCTGCTTTGGATGCAGCCCAGGAAATGGTTGGTTTTCTAGGTTGCAAGTGCACATTGTTGGGTCATATTGAGCTTCTTGTCCACAAACATCCTCAAGTCCTTCTCCCCAGGGCTGCTCCCAATCCATTGTCCATCCAGCCTGTGGATGGGATTGCTCTGACCCAGGTGCAGGAATTGCACTTGGCCTTGTTGAACTTCAGGAAATTTCAAAGGCCCACTTCTCATGCCACTCAAGGACCCTCTCGATTCCCATAAGCAATGCATTAGCTATAATTTGCAGCATTCTTTCTCTAATACTTGATAATTTTCTGCTGGGACACAATTCATTTAATGGAGACCTATGTGAGCACTGGTACTGTAAAGCCTTCCAGAAACACTTCTGCACTACTGTTTATAATAAAAGGCATTTCCCCTGAAACATGAAAGAAGAGATTTTGAAGCAATTGGTCTTTCCATATGTTGTGGCACCATGGCCTAGGCAATGCTTGAAGCACAATTTCCATGCAATTTAAGTTTTCTTTTCTAGCTGTTTCAGAAAAGTATTTTCTTTTTTTGTCTTTTTTTTTTTTTTTTATCTTTGATTTTAAGGAGCCTCAACAGATTATTGTCTACCCTTTACTTTCTGCCCTATAGCCTGTTGCCTCCTAGATGACTTTAAATATTTCCTTATAACAACTCACTGCTCCTGAATGATATATGTACTTTCAATTGTTGTCCTGATGCATATGAAAAACTGGTCTTGGCTCTGGTCTGACAAGCTCAGCACAACTTTTTTTTTTTTTTCATTGAGATATGAATAAAAATTGCTGGTATATATCATAAAATGCATGAGGTGAACCAACTGATAAGATAGGAATATAGCTTTCATAAATTCCAGTGCTCGTCTAGTTGTTATGGATTTCAGAATTATTTTAAATGTATCAGTCAATGGCCTTGGGGAAAAAAAAACTTAAATTGCCCTAGAAATGTGATTTTTCTTTATTGTCTTAATTATAATCAGTTATCTGCTATACACAGTGTATGCCAACTTAGGCACACGAGAGCCTGAATATCAAGAGTGTATTAATTTGATATGACACTGAGACACAATAGTAGCAGCAATTTAGAAGTGAATATTTCTGGGAGTAATTCAATCAAGGAATACATTTCATTTCTGTGACATACAAGAGGAAGCACTTCTTATGGTGTCTGCTATACTACAACTTCTTGGTGAACACAGGGATCTCGAGTAAATACATATGAAGAATCATTTGTACCCTAAAAATCCATCAGTGAAAGAACTTGAACTGCATATAGAAAAAATTTAAGTGAGAAATGGGAAATCTCTTCTTCCACTTTCAAGTATCACTGAGATATGGAGGAAACAATCCTCACTCAGTCCTTTAAAAAGACTTTTACAGCACTGACAAAAGTGCTATCTAGGCAAGCCTGTTTCTAGTGTAATCACTCTGGTTCAGAGGTGTGCCTGTCAACCACTGGTCCTGCCAAAAGGTATTGATGACCATCTAGGGGTCGTACACAGAGCTGTTCTGGATGCTAAACTGAAACTGTACAGAGCTAGATTTGTGCAAGCCATGCAACCATGAGTACAATACATTTCCATCTGCTTCAATGGATTTTTGGATCAGGAACATAAAATAACTGCCAACACAGCTTATTGCTTTCCATTTTAGAGCTATTACTCGTTGACTGGGGTAGCTCAAAGAGTGAAATTGGACTGCATTGTGCACTGCAGTACAAATTTTCAATTTTTTTTTTTTTAAGGAAAATGGGTACAGAAAGTGTATCATTAACATCTGAAAGCCAAGCAGTGCACTATGAAAAATGCTTGCAAAGGATGTCTTGGCATTTAACCTCCCAGTTTCATCAAGTCTTAACTCTGTACACAGGAAAAGTTAATTACATGGTACTTTAAGTCTCCATAAAAGGTCAATTTGCTAGTACTATACTGTGTACCAGCAGAGGTTGGAGAGGTAGCATTTTGAATAGGAACATGCTTTTAATAGTTGATTGGGGCAAATAATAAGAGGTTCATAGTGCATGCTTGGTTATGAGATTCAATTATTTCCAATGAGAATTTTAAGTCCCCTTAGAGCCCCAAATTTTGCTTACTGTAAGCAAAACTAATCTTTGAAAGCATAAAAATGACACTCACTTTTTATTGTGTTGGCTTAGAAAAAGGTCAGATCTAATAAAGATCGCTCTTCTTGACAAATAACACTTAATGCTTCTTTACCTCCAGCTTATATTGTGTTGT
The DNA here is from genome assembly GCA_013396995.1 of Dicaeum eximium. Lineage (NCBI taxonomy): Eukaryota > Metazoa > Chordata > Aves > Passeriformes > Dicaeidae > Dicaeum > Dicaeum eximium. The sequence goes on along the minus strand of VWZP01006139.1, from coordinate 1,525,520 downwards.
AGAATCAAATTACTGATATGATAGCCTAATGGTACCTGACCAATTACAAATGGGTCCAGTACAACTACAGAATGTATACAGAAGTCTTAATTAAAATATTATTCTGTTTTATTAAAATTAAAATATTATCCTGTTTTGTTTCCTGATACACCAAGTCCAGCAAATGTACTAATACAAGAAAAATGTTGGGGAGGAGGGCGGTCCTAAGGACTGTGCTAATAGGACAATGCTAATAGGAAAAATGTATTCCCATTGGAGTATATTCCCTGTATTAGTAAACCATCATAAGAAATATGCTTACCTGAATTCAACTCACAGCATTAGGAGAGAAAAGAAACCAAGCAAACAAATACAACAAAACCCACGCAAAATGTCCTTTGTTAATGTGAGAGAGGAAAGGATGAGTTAGTTTGATTTGGGGTACTTTTGTTCAATTCTCCATTCTGCCATCATTTTCTTTTGTAAAGCTAAGTCACTTTCACTTGCATCTCCAGAAGAGCTTTGATGTAGGTTTAGTTCAGGCTATAAAGGATGCTGATACAAATGTACATATATGCCCCAAAAGAAAGTGGAAGTCCAAAATACCCAAGTTTATGTTAACAATTAGTACCCAGAATAAATAACTTTGATTGAGGAAAAAACACTGTATGTGTAAAGTCAACATAAAAGGTGTTTCCAGGAGTGAGTAAATTAAGATTATGGCTAGATTGTTTCTTTCTGTGATCTTAAAACCAGGTAGTAGCTAAAGCACATGTGCTCCTGAGCAAATCTTCCATGCAGTTTCTATCTTAAAATAATTCAGTCTCTGCTCTCTGGTGATTAAAACAAAAAAAGGCACAATAAACAGAAATGCCTGACAATCCACTTCAAAGTTCCTCATCCGAGATAAAATATTAATATAGATTAATCTACTGTTATATCATTGTAAAATCGTGAACTGTAGTTATGGATGTATAAATATGAATGTCAAGAAGTCAAAGTTTATCATTCTGCATTTATTTAATGTGATATCTTTAAAAATAAACTGAAATATATTTAAGAATAAAATTAGGACTATCAGAAAAGTCTAAAATAAGTATTCTGCTGAAGTTGATGCTTGGATATTGCGTCAAAGTTTGGGGATACACATCTTATCACACATGTAGATGAGTAATAGAGAATACAGAGAAAACCACCAATGATCAGCAAATCAGAAAACATGAGTTAAAGGTAAACACTGGTGTGAAATTAATTTCTTTTTTTCCTGGAAAGTGGAGTAAGATTTCTCTTATAGAGAGCAATTTATTGTTTTTCAGGTTCCAAAGGAAAAAAAAGATTAAAAGAATATATTAAACTAGTAAATAGCCAGTACCATAACATTGAGGAACTTTCCTCATTGGAGATTCTTAAGAGTAAGAATAACATAAAATTTTCAAGGAAGTTTTTAAATACTTGCTCCTACTCAGGACTGGATTGGCTGTCCTACACATTATCTTGTTCTATGATGCTAGGTAACTAAATTTAGGTGGGAATTCATGGGCTCTTAATAAATCCTTCAGAAGATGTAAGGTGTTGTGAAGAATACTGAGATTTGGATCAATAATATAGTGGAGTCATAAAATCAATGGCAACAGCAGAGTCCACAAACCTGAAAATCAAACTTTACATGTCTAAAGCTGCAACCCAAAGCAGGAGTACTTACTCAGGAGTAAGTGAATTTCCCAAGTAGAAGCACAGAGAAATTTGAGACTGAAAAGAGGAACTGAATCTGCATTCCACCTTCTCTTTCTTTCTCACCTATAGCTTTGATTTTTCCTTCATTCCTATGACATAGTCAATCCATATCTAAACAGTATGCCCAGCAAACTCAAGTACCAGCACTTTTCAAAATGGCTCTCAACCTCAGAGTTGCTGTTTAAGTCACTGCCACTTCAGTCCCCAGTCACATATCAACCATTTTCTGATCCCAAATCTTTTTCCTGATTACATTTATATCATTACTACTGGCACAACGTATTACTTTTAGTCAAGACAAGCAGTGAGACCTATTAGATTTTTCCATATGCTTAGAAAATATAGTAAAACTCTGTTTTAAGTCAGTGTAGGTGCCTTAGTTCCTTCTGATTATGTCCTGGTAGTGCTTTTTTCCCTCTGTTTTTCACTAAGGTAGTGGCTTCCCTAAATGCAGTTTGATAAAAGTGCTTTTAACATATACAGTTCCATTATGAGTTGTCCATGCTGTTCCTGTTAACTAACCAGAGACAAAATATTTCATGGGTTTCTAAAATGAGAAAAATTTACTTTCTCAAGGCTTCTTCATTTTCAGCTTAAGCCTAAATTTGCTGAAATGACAGGACAGAATTCCTGCTTCCAGGCCACTTAACAAAAGTGTCTTCAAGTGTGAACCAATGTTTTCCAAAGCCTATAGAGAGCAGAAGTGTGAAAAGCAGCTCAGAGTGCTAAGAGATGCATGCCCTGTGGCACCCTTAAAAATTAGTTGGTTTAAACACCTGAAGCATGAAACACCATCTGCATGGGTCATGATCAAACTCAAATGGAAAAATTAACAGAAAAAGACATTTGCTGTTACTCTGTCCTCTCCTTTTATCTGCTCCCTTCTTCTTCTGCATATTTGTTGAATATTTTTTGCTCACTGAGATGATAATTCAGCTCATTACTATTGTTTCCTCCATGGCAAGAGTGTTGTTATGTCTGACTACTGCCCTACATGCGAAAAGGATAAGTTTTAAGTACATATTATGTCTGGGGGCTCCATACAGATTTCTGTGAATAGTACAATCTCTGTCAGCAGGAGAGACAGGGATATACCTCCATCCAATCCCCCCTGCCAAGAGAAGAGCAGCAAGTCTAAACACGGTTCAGTATGTGACCCCTTGTCTGGTCAGTAAAGAAATGTTCTAGGAAATCAAAAAGCCTGATTGTGGACTCAGTCACTGCTGTGAAGTGCAAGGTATACACAGACACACATCTAGCAAGCCTTGTGATATTTACTGATGTGAGCACATCTTTATTAAACCTTATGGGATCTATGGAGTTCATTGAGTGCTCACGTTAGAGCAGAATTCCTCTTTAAGTCACTCTCAAATAAATTACAACCCATGTCTGTGGTAGCATCTCTTAGCCTGATCTTTCCAGGTGCTGTGTCCTTTCAGAGCCTTTGGATTTCAGAACAAATAGGTGAAGTTTATCCTTTTATGATTTGAGGCTTGCTATTTAACATATAACACTACTATGAGCACATCATAATATTTCTATAGCAGTTTGAATAAAAATTTTGAATCTGGGAATACATAATGGACACAGCTTCTTTTTCATCTGTTAAAATTTATAAAGACAACATTTTTACAACAATCTTGGTTTTCACCTTTGGTTACATACACCACCCCTATTATTGACAGAATTAACCTTTATATTTTAAGAGCATATAATTCCCTTATTGCAGCTCAGTTTATGGAAAAATAATTATAAAGAGCAAGTATCTGTTCATAGATTTAAGGGACTGATACCTCTATTTAAGAACATAACAGGAACAGATCAAAAGTTTTACATTAGAATGTAGAACAGGTTTACTGCATCAGACCATAGTACATTTATTTATAGAGTATTGTCTATAGCAGAGGCCTGAAAGAAGTGACTAAACATAATAACAGGGCAATTGCACAGCTACAGTTTCTCCACTAAATTCTGCCAGTCACTTAGATTCTGTATTATACAGAATTCTGGAGCAAGAAGAAGAATGGAATTTTTTGCTTTTAGCAGCCCTTTTGTCTTTTTTTTTTTCCCCACTAATGTTTCAAATTGCTCTTTGAATTGATAGAAATGTTTAAAGTCCACAATGTTCTGCAGCAACAGACTCCCAACCTTAAGTCCAGCTGTGTGGAAAAGCTTTTCAGTATCTTTCTGCTACATTTTCCATTCTAGTAATTTTTTTTTTTTCCCTATGTGGTATATAAAATTAAAAGTGAATGGTCAGTGTTTTTCCACTTATTTTTCTGTTACTTTTATTTCATATACTATTATCACATCTACCTCCACTCTTCCTTTTTTTCATACCAGAGGCTTAATGTAACATGAGGCTCAATGTAACGCACACGCTCTCTAATAATAAAATTTTAAATCAACTCTTTTATTCTATCCTGGATCAAGTCAAGTGATGCTTTTTTCCCTTTGGTATGACTGACTACCTGAAACAAGGCACTTATAATACCCAAGAATTTCACCATCAGAATGTAATGTGACATTTACATAGGTACTGAGGACAATTGAAGTCTCTTATTTTTATCATGTTTCGTGTCCTCATAACTCCTGTCCATGTTAGCAGTTCTTAGTCTTTTACTCTTTTACCAGGACTCTTTTCATCCTATTAATAAAGTATTCTTATATTTTCCTAGGATTTTTGTCCCTGTATACAGTATCTCAATCTCTTTTATGCAAGATTAGAGACCATAAGGGAAAGGAAAAGAAATAATTATTTGTGTGTTTTATTTCAGGGTAGAAAATATTTTAGAAGCTCAGGCAGTCTCTGCATATTGTGTAGGTGGTTATTCCAAGGTCACCTGATGAAATTCCTTAGAAGACTTGTGAGGAAAATTAACGGCGATTGAAAGACGGCCCAAGCAGTGTGATGCTGCAAGGACGTTTACTGACAAAGGGCACAGATATTTATACTGTTTTAGCCTCTACATAGCAATTTCCAATTGTTCTGTCTACATGAAATTTAGTATATAGCATACATATATGTATGCTTTTTCTTTTGTGCAATTACTTATCACAGCAGGCAGTTCTGTTCTTTGGGAGGGGGACACAGTTTCTGCAGTTCCTTCCTTATGGATCTTTCTCAGTTTCTGCAGTTCTCTCTCACAACTTTTTCTCAGAGCTCTTGCTTTACAATCTTCAGCAATTCAAGCATACTGCTCATGTTGTTTAACTCATTCTTCTCTGCACTAAAGAATGAGTGTGGGTTTTTATAAATTTTGTTTGTGTAGTTTAATTTATTAATTTCAAACCAGCCAATTGTTGCAAATCAAAATGAGCAATAAAAATGCACTAGAGAGCAATTACCAGATACAGAGGTGTCTGATGTCCATCTAAGTGATAACTGGTGACTGACTGGGAAGTAGCCACATTTCTTGCACAGGTAGCACATTAGCCACATAACATGGCACCATGTCTCTGGTGCTCTTTTTGAAAAAGTTGTTTTTCCTTCTTCAATTTCAATCACAAATTCCCCACCCCTTTTCGACACTAAAAATAGGTACCTGTGGGAAAATATAATTAATTGTGCTATCACACAGCAGGAGATGTAAATTATCCATTAAATTATAGACAAAACACCAAATATACTATGGCTCTGGGTTACTTAGCACTGCTATTTTGGGCTACTCAACAGAGTTCATATTATTATAGAACTGTCAGATACAATCGTCCTACTTCTGCTAATTGTCCCTCTGTGAATTTTCAGCACCTGAGCAGGGTTTTGCCTAAACCACCACATGCTTTAGGAAAATGATGTATTGCAAAAGGCAAAGCATTGTAGCACCTGAATTTGTCATCCAAAGCTGAGCAGACAACAACTTATTTATAATGGCACTCTGTCATCCTTCAAGCCTCAGTGGAACCCTTAGCAAGTGAACAGCTATTTTAGGAGATATGTCTCATGCTTCCAGTCTGTGTTAATCAGAATCTTACTTCTAGCTGCATGCAAAGCATTTTCATAATGCTCTACTTTGATCAAACAAAACCTATGTATGAGACTAAGCAATACTCTGTATTGACATTGAGGGTCAAAGGTGGATGAGCATATCTAGTTCAGGTAATAAAAAAAATCGTATGTTTCAATAAAAGACTATTGTTTTTTTCAGTTTAGAACAGGTAGGAATACCTGCCTGCCTACAGCTACTGACTGGACCACAGTGTGCACACACAGTGACTGTCTGGTGTCCTCACAATCCTGGACTTTGGCAGATGGACAGCTCTCAGGATGTCCTTTGCGGCTACTGGCCAGTGAAAAACATTGAAATGTTTTTTGCTGTCTGTCTATCAGCTGTGTTACTTGTAGAAGTTGAGTTGAATTAATGCAGCATCCCTTCCAAGCAGAGACAGGATGGCAGCAAAGCAAAAAAGTGCTATCAGTATTATTCTTGTACTGAATCAGAATTATCCCTGCGCTGAAATTAGCACTCAGGATTGTTTCTTTAGAGTAGTCCCTTGCTCCTTTCATCAGGGACACAGCCTCAATCCTCTAAAATCAATGAGTTCTCCATTGACCCCAGATGCATTTTGGATCAAGCCATTGAGCCCAGACTGATTTTCCACATATCCTTTCATTCTACAAAGGAAACAAAGGTTCCCCTCCACGCTCTCAAAATGATGCCAGGCAAACATCTGTTTTGTTAACTACAATTAATAATCAATGTTTCAGAGTGGACTAAAGACCAAATATGATAAGGAGGCCTTTCTCAACCACTTTGTAATGCATTCAATTTCTGATGCTTTAACAACTCTAATACCAAGCATACCTTCATTTTCATGTGGCTCAGTTGACTAATTTTTCACCAAACTTCCTAGAAAGTCAGAGAAATTTTAGGAATACACTTTACATTAAAAGCTTTACCACCCACCTGTCACTCACACAAAATACATAATTTTGACAAATTCGGGGGAAAAAAGCTAATTACATTGTAATTTGCTAATCCTTGCTTAGTTAAACCTATGAAATATGCAAATTACCTGCTGAGACTTAAATTGCTTCCTTCAAAGGATAAATAAATGCCTTTTAGTATTTTCAAATAGTGTTAAATGAACATATTGATTGACAGATAATTTGCTTCTCACGCAATATCAATTTTATAAAAGCAAATGCATGTGCCTAGACACAAATGTCCAAAGTTTCATAGAAACTTTAGGAATTTGGATCATTTCCTGAAAAAAAAAAATGATTCAACTCAAGTTGGGAATCTTATGGATTGAAAATCTTATGACAGCTGACTACCCTATGAGATTTGCTTACTTTTTTTCTTGTGTTCCACCAAGCAATGCTACAGAAACATGATTATAAATCTGCACCCAGGCCTGCCCTTTAGAAGAACTGCTCTGAAGTGAATAAGAATCATGGGTATGACCTTTCAAAGATAGAATATCACCAATTAGGGAGAGATTTTCTAATGTTCCCATGAGTAGGAACAACTGTGCGGAGCTGGAATCTGGAGATGAAAAAATTGTAGCTATAATCTTCCACAGAGCCTGGATGCTGCTAGAGGAATGGCTATAAAGTGGGGGATGTCACAATTAATTAAATCTAGAGGCAGAGCAGATAGGATTATTTTTCCTTATTGTTTGACAAATAATAACCTTTAATTTAGAAGATTGAACATACTGAAGCAGGATGCAGTTAGTGGAGCTGGTACTTCTGGCATCATGAGCAGGAAAACAGAATTATTACTGGAGGTTTCTGGTTAGAGAAAGCCCTGGCTGGAGTGATTTGGTGTGGATCTTGATTTAGATTTGCAAGTATGATGTGCAAATTAACTGCAGTGGTATTGGTGCATATAAAAATAATATAAATTTAAATTAAACAAAGCAGAACAATACATTATTTATATCTCATTGAGTGCTATCTCACTCATTGTGATGAGTCCACTGTAAGTGTAGTAGAATCAAAATCACTGCACATTTTATGTTACATATCCTTTTCTTTCCAAAGAAACATTTCCAGAACTCCTAACATGTATAAAACTGGTATTTAACTATTGGCAAGCTGAGTTTGGCTATTGTATTTAAATAACAAGATAAAAATATTTTTTAAAAAGGGTAAATTTGTGTTGTTTTGGTTGTATGAAACCCACAATCCAAACAAGGCAAAAGAGAATTAATGGAATTCTGCCCCCCCTGAGAAATATAGAGAAACATTTTAGCATCCTATGAACATTGTAACAGTGTATAATACTAAAACCCAGAGATGAGGCTAATTTAAGATACAACTGTCTACAAGAAAGTCTCTAAAATATTATCTCGACATAAGAATATGTTTTATGGGATGAAAAGGTTAAAAATGTTAAATAATGTGATTATTCTGGTTTCAAAATCTCTTTTCAATACTGCTGAGCACTGCTTCCTCTGACTTCTGTGAAAACTCCTGGGTGTTTGGCATTTTATAAAGCAGATCACTGTGAAGATTTAAACAGCTGAACATGTGGGAGTTACATTTTATTGGCAGTGGTGGATATATGAGCATTTATCACCTCTAATCATATTATCAGCGGCATGCTTTGTAGTAACAAATGACCCTGATTCTCTTCTAAGGGGAGCTAGTCACTATGGCAAGCTGTGCATGGAAATTAGGTGTCCATAACATAATTTTCTGTTCTCTAAGGAGCTTACAGTAGACCACATTGTGGGACTCAATCTCCAGCAAAAAGCCAGAGAGTAAGAAAGGAAATGTAATACTTTATAAACTAAATCCAATAACAATAAACAATTACTACCTAGAAAAATTATATATTATTAGATTTTTTTTTTTTCATTCTATTGAGTTTTTGCTGCCATTGACATGTATTCTCAACACCTACAATCAGCAGCTTGGCTGCATGTATAGACTAAGGCCATGATCAGCCCCACAGTCCAATGCACCACACTGCACTTTAGCTTTGCCTGGACAGAAAATATTCTTCCATACCATTGGACCCTTTAAAATTTTACTGTTACAGTTTCCATGGTATTGCCTTAATTAATACTTGTGGTCTCACACTAAAGGTATCAGATTCAAGTCAGTGTTGATGGGATTCTCATATGCAAACAGCTGCTTCAGTGCTTTTGGGGCTTAGAGGCAGGCAAAAACTCATTCTGCATTCACTGAGGATCTGATTTAACTTAAGATATGCTCTGGTGAAACCTCTAGGTGTTGCAAGGAATTTGGCAGGGCAGTAGGGCAGAAAGGAGCTCAAGAGAGAAGGTTGTTCTACTGGAAGATCACCTCTGGATATAGGCATGGACTTGGGTGCAATGTTAGCAGAATGTCATCGAGCTTAATTTGGGCAATCCAAAATTAAATATGTAAATTTGTATACTATCTCTGTGGGTAAAAGGTTATAGTGTATGGAGATACACAGATGCAGTTTTTCAAAACTTCACACCTCTTGTTTAACTTTGAAGTAAAATAGTGTTGATTCATCTCACCAACTTATAAAGACTTGTTTGGAAAAAGAGATTGTTCTCTTCAAGTGAGAGATAAAGAAAGAGCCAGATGTCTTCAGAGGAAACTTCAGCCCCTCTAGGATCCTACCTGGGGCATGATTTGCCTGTCTTTGCCTGTTGCTGCATTAAGGACAGCACTATTTCTTGTACCAGCACTTCAGGCCAAGTGAGATCAATCTGGGCAAATCTGTTCAAATCCTCTGCTGAGTGAAGAGAGAGGATGCTTCCTCACCAGATCTCTGTAAATAAATCACAGTGATAGAAACCAAGTTTTTTCCTAGAGATTTCTGAAGATGGTCAGAAAAACATCCTACATGTCATTGTCACTAATCATTGACTGGGCATTTTTAAATTTCCCTGTTTTGCCACAGCTTGCTTACAGGGTTTTGCTTATAGTATCATGTTGACATTTTAGAAGGAAATTCTATAGTCTCTTACTTCTGTATAGACCCAACTGTCTACATGCATATCCCCTTAGTCATATGTTAGTCATATTTGTCTACACAGGATGTTATTTAAAAACAAAAATAAAATCACTGATCTACTCAGAACGCTCTTAATATTCGTATTTTAAAATATGAAAAGATTGTATCTTCAGTGCTAAGATGCAAAACATAACTTTTTTGGCTGCATAGATGACAAGTTCTTAGAAGGCATAAAGCTTGCTATGCCTCTGTAGGTCTAGGCTGACTTGTATCAGCTAATGTGTGACCTGGCATTGATGTTTCTTTCAGTCCATTAACCATCTCACTATTTGCATTAGTAATATTGACAGTTGCAACATTAAAAAAAAAAAGACTTTCCCACACTTTAACATGACCTTTCATTTTGATTTCAGATGCACTGACCCAGATCCTAAAATGAGACAGTTTTTGCTTTTTTTATAATTCATCCTTGAAGTGAACTCATTGTTTGGTGTCTTCACATGCAGCGATAGGACAAGGGGTAGTGGTTTTAAACTGACAAAGGGCAGGTTTAGATTAGATAATAAAGAGCAATTCTCTGCTGTGTGGCTGGTGAGGCACTGGAATATGTTGCCCAGAAAGGCTGTGGATGTCCCATTCCTGGGAGCATTCAAGACCAGACAGGATGGGGCTTTAAACAACCCAGCTGAGTGGAAGATGTCCCTACCTATGGCAGGTGGGTGGAACTAGGTGGGCTTTAAGATGATCCCTTCCAACACAAATCATTCTGTGATTCTACAATCTGCAAACTTTCACCAAGTACTAAGGGCTGACTACAGCTCATTTCCTGATGTCTTTTTCTTACAAATAATCACTATGGAGTGGTACCATGAGATTAGCCTAATATATTATACAAAATCAATCAGTGTAGCTCCATTTTTGGCAATGCTCATACATGCAGATCTTCTGAAGAAACATCTTTAATTCTCCATACAGAAGATAAACGTTTTCATTGGTTTAGAGGGTTTACAACTGCAGTTTCTTACTGACCATTGTATTTAACTGTCCAAATAACTTCCCAAATAAACCTTCCAGCTTATTGACATGAATAATGAATGTGCCAGCAGCGTTGATTTTAAAATGCGTGTCAACACATTAACATCTGAACATCTATGTAAATGCAAGCTTTTAGCAGAATTTGAATGTAACAAATTACAGTTTGTGACTCTAATTTATGAGACCTATGTAAATACCTAAGATTTTTATAGCTGCTCCTGCTTAAATTAATCATAAATTTCCAATTATGCCTTTTTCAGCTGCAGGATATGCAAATTTAGTTGCATAAAGAAAGGAATCATTCAAGAATAGATTGATTTCACAAACATTGTGCAGTATCATTTTTAAACAGGAGAGTGCAGCCTTTTAACCTGCTATAGACCTAACTGGTCCACATCTGTTCTGTCTGTATTAAAATACAAAATACAACAGAAAAATAAAAAAGAATTAACTGTATGCTTACTCAAAGAATAATTTGTATCCTCATCACTGGCTGTACACCGTGCATGTCTGTACACAGCTGTAAAACAAACACAAGGCAGAAATTTTAAAATATTCTAAAGGATGGGCTAGTTTGTCACACTGCGGCTCCAACATGTCAAGTGAGGAGGGAGTCTGACATGCACCTTACTCACAACAGAAATATTTGTTACAATGGGGTTTCTGCAGCCAAGTGGACTCTGCCCTGCAGGTAAGCAGATCCAGGAAAGATTTGTTTTGCCAACAGTAGCAGTGGGAGTTAGGAATTGAAACCCTCATGTATTTACAGTGGTTCCTCTTGAGTATTCATTCTCTTTTTCCAGATGTGATGGCAGTGTTGGATTTAATGCCTAATTGTAATTTTTCTTCTAAATTAATCTATCTAGTAATTTATTAATTTTTATTTTTATGTTGCTGGTCAGAAATATAATGTTTTGCATCCTTATGGAAGAAATTTGATCTTTTCTAGAACTGTAAAAGACCCAAAACTTCAAGCTTCCTTATTTTTTTGAAGGGCATTTTTTTAGCTAGTTTTGTGATTCTCCCATGGATATTTATGCTTTGGTTCCTTCCACTCAGCCCTTCTCAGACTTCATCTCCAGTACTTGCCTTGCTTTTGGGCCCTATAGATTAAGGTAGACTTTAACACCTTGGGAAGCATCCACCAAAAGGCCCCCAAGCTGGCTGGAATGTGGGAGGAGAGGCTGAGATCCAGGTTGTTCAGGATGGAGACGAGAAGGAGAAATGGAACCATCTTGCTGCATCTACAGCTTCCTACTGGGAATATGGGCAGATTAAGAGACAGGCTCTTCTCAGAGGTGAACAAGGAAAGAACTGGGGAGAACCTGCATATGTTGCACTAATAGAGAATCTAATTAGCTGTAAGGAAAAAAGAAAAGTTAGAATTTCAAGGCAACCAAAACCCACGGTCTTACTTCAGTTAGCTCCAATTTAGAGGTTGGATAATTTTTTATCTGGAGCTTGCACTACATAAATTTTAGCATCCTAATTTGTAAAATTATATTTTAATTTTAATCTTCAATTTTAATTTCATTATTTTAATTTTTAAAATTAAAATAGTATATGTTTCTAAATACAAGGGTTGGTTTTTTGGTTGGTTTTTGGTTTTGTTTTTGCTTTTGTTTTTATTTATGTTTTTGTTTTTGTTTTAATTCAATTAAGTTCTCCAGAAAACATCCACAACATATTGAAGGAAAGTCCTTACCAGACCCAGATTTCAGCAAGTGGTACTGTCTGGAGTCATTTGGCCTGATCTTGGGTAAAAAAATTTTGTAGCTAATTGCAATAGAGCTGGTAATTGAGATTCAGATGGATGATGGGTTCCTAATTTGCTACAGAGCTGCAGAGATTAGTGTAATACTTGGCTGAAGTACATTAAGAAAAACTGAACTTGGTATTACCAATGTCAGACACAGAGAGGTTTTATTTATTCACTTACTGAAACAAAAGGACCCATCAGACATATCAGAAGGGAAAATCATGTCCAAAACCATGTTCCAGTGGGATTCTTAAGTAGGCTAAGATAAAAAACTCGTTTATGAAGTGCAGCTTGACCAAAGGTATTATACTGATCACTGTTTAGTCCTGTCTCAGCCACCGTAATGGCTGGGTTAAAGACAGCCACATGAAGCTTTGTGCTTATGTCACGTCAAGGATTTGTTGTCCAAAGGCCCCTGTTGAGCACGTTGCAGCTGCCCATAGCAAACCTGTTATGGGTCACCCCAGGACCCAGGAGAATTGCAATCTGACAGCACAAAACCTGTCCAAAACCAATAAATTTCCTTTGTTTGGCACTGATTTTTGACGTGAGGTTTTTCTGCCACCTTTCAAGCTCTTAATATCACCCTCCAGGTTTGCTTCTCTATGCACTTAATCAGAATCCACATTCCTTGCAAAATCAGGTGTTAGGTACTGGGGCTTTACCGTGGAAACACTGAGGGTGTTTCCTATTTCTCTCCCTCTCTTTCCCCTTTCAAAGATTTGCTGAGCTTTAGTTTGTAATCGCTGGAATTGTAAGCAAGTGTTAAATGCTGCACAGTTCATTGCTCATTTTATGCTTCATAAAATATTTAGATCCTTCTGATGCGATGTAGCCATGAGTCATCGGGCTGTTACTTTAACACATCTCACCACGTTGAGAGCTTGCATCCTCCAATAGGTTAGTGGCAAAGAGAGTTGCTGGAATATATTCCTTAAAGGCAGAAGACTGAGAAGCAAGATACACTACTGCTCCTGTATATAACTCTGTTTTCTCCTCTTCAGTCCTCTCACTATACATCCACTATCCTCTATGGATGGAAATTTCCCAAAGCCTCTGAATTAATTTCATTTGGAGTTCCAGCTGGAGAAAGCTGGAATGGAAAATGTGGGATTTTGTGTCAGCAGTGAAGTATAGAGGAAGGTTGGTGCATGTTGCCTCCTAAACTTTCTCATTCCTTGGGCTACATCATAAGCACATAGATACACATCATTCTTCCTGGCAAATGTTTTGAGGTGCATGTCTTGAAGATGTGGAATACCTTTCACCAGGAATATCCACATTCAAGTATTGACTTTTAAATTATTTCTTCTCCACTGAATTTTGCAAAACATCTTAAAAATGCCAAACCTTCTAGGTCATTTGTTGCTATCTTTACAAAAACGTTTACGCCTATGTTGAGATGTGTTTCAGCAGGCAGCAACACCTGAGTATTAAGTGTATTTATATAACCTCTGCTTTGTCTTAGAGGTGCTGGGGAGCTCCTGAAGGGCTACAGGCTTACAAGAATCTTATGTAAAGATGCCCTTGATCCTGAAATCAAAAAGGTCTTGAAACATCAAGTAGACATGAACTTGCAGATCGTTTGAACTCTGAATCTAAATTACTTCCTCACAGTCACAATTTTTAACAGAGGTCACTGAGCCTGGATTTATTACTTCATAGTCCCCTCAGCTACTATAGCAGTTCTTTTACTCTGGAGAGGGTTTTATTGGAATTCCTGGTTTCAGGATTTTTTGGTTTGTTGGGTTTTGGGGATTTTTGGTTGCTTTTTTCTTTTTTTCCCCCGTGCTAGATTTTTTTAAATGCTTTGTTTTACTGTTCATAGCTATTTAATTTGATTTTCAGGTTAGCAGTCACTCAATATTTCATAAATGCTAGCAGTTAGTTAACAAACTCCATCATGCCATATGAATGAACCGATCTTCTTCTTGATACAGTCTGGTTTGTTCTTCTTCTTTTACTTTTTCAAAAAAGAATTTCTCAAGGAAACAACTTAAAGATGTTATTTATAATTTGTTGAAATTGCTATGAGCTTCACTTTCCCCACACAAATAGTGTTATACAAAATATTCATAATAAATGTTTCAAACTATAACTCATAAAGTTAAGTCTATCCCCAAATGTATTTTTTCATTTATAGCCTGAAAAAAAGGAAGTGAATTGTGGTTCCAAAATCAGAACATAACTTAGTTTCATAGAAATATGACCACTTTGTTTTGTATCCCTGGTCTGGAAGTAGGTTTTAAATATAAGCAGATTTCCTAAATATATTCTACTAGGTACCAATGAGGGTGAACTTATCTAAATAAATCTAACCAGCAGATAAATAAAAAGAGTAACTGTTAAAAGAGTAGATCTGTGAGTAAGCCAAATATCCAAGGGTATCTAGGAAAGTTGTCAAATGTTCAGACCTCTGGTGGAGCTTGACTGACCCTGAAAAAAATATAGCACATCAAAAGAAAAAAAAAATCCCAAATTGAACCTTGTCTCAAAATGTTCCTTCTAAATTTGCTCTTTTAATTGAGAGTGTTAACAACGTTGTGGGCAATAACACTGTCCAAAGGCAGTCCCTCTACAGATAGATTAAAGGAATAAAGGAATTTCAGGAGCTGGTCCCTTGTGTACACTAGGACAAACTGGTCAGACCAAGGAGAGCAAACTCTGCTCACTGCACACTGAAAGTCCCCTTTCAGATATGTTATAGCTCAGAAGTGATTATAAAACATTTTGCATCCAGCGATTTGCAATTCAAACATCAACAGCTAACAGCAAAAATAAGCTATATAAGCTGTTCTTTCTTTCCTTGAATCCATCAGCAAATGTATGCAACAGGTTTTCGGTAATTATAAATTTTAACAAGCAACTATTTATTTGAAGGTCTTAAGGAAAGCTGATTTGAGTGTTTTTTTCTTTTCCCAGTAGCTGGCTTTTGCATATATGATGGAGCCTATCTGGATGTCAAGATGTTTTCATATTACTTTGCCCATTTTTTAACTTTTAAGCCTGTCATCAAAAGAAATCAGCTTCACTAAAAGCAAGCGCTGTTTGTGATCCTCTGGGTGTTTACAGTCAGATGGCTGTGATGCTGACTTCTTCTTTATTTCTTTTTGCAAAAGATTGCATTTTTCTCACAGTTTTGTATCATTTAAATTATGAGGAAATAATTAGGAAACATTTGGATTATTTGCAGGCCCCTCTAGGTATTTCTAAGAATTTTTTCAATTTGTTGGCTTTCTCTTTTGAAAGTTGTTTAGGAATCCCTTGCAATATTTATAGTTTTGGGGGGGTATTTTGGTGGGTTTTTTGTTTTTGTTTTTGTTTTTTTTTTTCTATGGACTTTAGACTTGGAAAGTTTAAAATAAAGCAAAATAAAAGGGAAAGGTGTAAATATTTCTTAAGTGGGAGACTGAGAAAATCACAAGTACTGTTTTATTACTATTTCATCATCCAAAACATTCATTTAATATAAAACTTATCCTGAAGTGTTTTGCAGAATAAAAGCCCAAAACCTGATTTCTAGTCTATCAAGTTAAGTTCAGGCCCCAATATCTTGTACACTCTTACTTCATAAAGTTGGTTACAAATCGATATTAAGAAGTTATGCAACATTTCCAGATCTCAAACACAAGATGGCACCATTAGTAATGCTTTTCCCATATTTCTCCCTGCTTGACACAGTGAGGAACAACTTTTGTCACTGCAAAGCTGCATTAGAAACATAGTTTACACGTGCATATTGCACATATGATTAATGCAGAGAAATCTGGTGTATGCCTAAAGGACTCTGTAGTTTCTCCTCATTTTATTAAGGGGATGAATATGGGATATTCAGGGTCATGCACTGCAAGGATGATCCTGCTTTTCCCAGTATTCTTCAGATAGATGTCTACAACCCCGTGCAAAATGTATTATAGCCTTTCTGCTGATATGCTTACACACTTATTGTGCTTAGTCTCCTTTGAGGAAAATGCTGGGTTTGTTAGGAATGCATAGTGTTGGGCAAATTTAACTAACTTTTTAAAATGTCAAAACAGAAATATCAAACAAAACCCAATTTTCCTTTCTCTAGAGCCTTCCTGTGGTCTTGAAGATCTCATCTATTTTTTTCCAACACATATTAGAGAAATGTTTATGTTATTTTTATTGTTTTGCATATTAGTTGGAAGTAAAGCAAATACCTGTGGAAGAAGAGTTTCCTAGTGCAGGAGCCTGACAGAAGCTGCTGTTGCTCTGTTTATAGAAAACATACAAATCATGGACAGCTTGTGTTGGAAGGGATCTTAAAGATCCCCTAATTCTAACCCCCTGCTGTGGTCAGGGATGGCACCCACTAGACCAGCTTGCTCAGAGCTGCATTCAGCCTGGCCTTGAACAGGTCCTGTAGCCAGGACTTCTCTGGGCAGCTCCTTCCAGTATCTTACTGCTCTGAGTAATGCCCTGAACATGCACTGTTTACAGACTAACGTGTCTCTTTATCACTATTTTCCCACATTGATTTATCCTTACACTTACCCTGGCTTGCTCTAATAGTCATCTTTTACCACCCACCCCTGAGGATCTTAATAGATCCCTCGGGACCGATTAGAGTGAAAGGACACTGAATACCTCCTCCGGGGAGATTTACACCTGAGCCTTATTAGAAGGGAGGGCATTGTCATGATAAAAAGCATTATCCCACCTTGCAGGATCTGCTTCTTTTCCTTTACTGGTTCAAACTGCAGCTTCTTGATAAAAAAAAGGTTGGTTTGTCCTGGTCAATCTCCAGCGGTGGGTGCGCACCCCCTCTGCACCTGGGCTGCTCTTACACAGTTCAGAAATTCTGCCATCAAACACCCAAAAACTCTCTTCCTGCCCTTCAGCTGGTGGCTGCAAACCTGGCCTCAGCAAAACCCCTGCTGGTTTTGCAAGTGGACTATTGCAATCATTAGCCTTTAACATTTTGCTCTCTCAAAACATCCCATCTTCCCAGTAAGGCTGGTGCAATCCCCAAGTTTTGTTCCACTTCACCCCACAACCCACACTGGCAGTCCATAGGGTGGTCTTTCACTGCCCCATGGGGACAGGGTCATCCCAGCTCATGGGGCTATCTCCTCGAGGGAGCACCAGGGCAGGGGCTTGTGTCTCTTTTTGGGTTATTTGGAATCACCATGTGCCCATCACCATTCTTCTGTGCCCTTTTGTGTTCATGGATATAATCCTTTAGTCACATAACCTGATCTGAAAATTTAGCCCAAATGCATAACATTTGGAAAATATCCGTAAAAAAAAAATCATTCTTGTAAATTATTTCTCCTTGTATCTGTGTGGGTGTTAACACCAGCTTGCACTGTGGATTAATCAAATGTTTGAAAAGACATGAGTGTCAGATATTTTGCCCTAAAAATCCAGATTTTATTTTATCTATATGAAGTCTTATGTACTTAAAGTCTAACTCAGACAAGTCTTTTGCACAGACATCAAATGTCAATGTAGATTTGAATACTTTGTTAATTTGTAACCTTTGGATTTGAATGTGCTTAGCCTTGCATTGCAGAGGATAAATGCATGAAGTTAAGGACATCAAGAAAGGTGTAGGTTAACCTAAAGCAGAACACCAAGATAATAACAAGTTGATAGAAATGGTTCATGGGTGAAAAAATGAAAAGAGAAAAGAAAAAAAAAGAAATTGGAAGGTGACTTCATCAGAGGAGATGAATTCTGAAGCAGCAGTCTGGTAAAAATAATTTGGAAAACTAGTCTTACAATACTCAGCTTCATAAAATAATACAGAGAGATAGGATAGGAACTAATAAAAATTCCATTGGGCCAGGAAAATGCTTATCTTCTTCCATCTTTAGAACAGTCAGATTGTGGAAGGTGGTGTACTAATCATAGTCCTTTTTGTAGCAGAAGATACAAAGCTGGACACCATAAATGTGAAGGGTGTCTCAAACACGAACTTAAATCCTGTGCTTTTCTATGAAATGTGCCTAGAACTGAAGGCTTGTAGTTTTGTCTAATATTATTGGACACTAAACAGTGCTTCCCTTGTGTGGCAGAATTAGAGAGGTAGTGACCAGAGCTAAGAAAATAATGAATATTCCATTCAGTGAATTTCTCTACTACTTGCAGGTTTTCCCAGAGCACATTGCAGTTCCCAGTAAGCCTTATTATTCTGCAATTAACTCCCTTGAAAAAGTCCTGGTCTTTAGATTGCATTTCATTTCCTTGCAAATGCTGGTTGCTTAAAATTCAAACTCTTGTATTTAGGCTCGTGGTACATGAAGTGTTTTTGTTCCTTAGAAAATCAATGGAAGCCTTAAAAAAACCCCCCACATTTCTAGTGCTGAAAGAGTCATTATTAATCATATGAAATTTAGTAGTTTAGGGTAGAAAAACTTTACAAAGTGCTAGAACAAGGCAAATTATTCTAGCTCTATCACATTTATATAACCTTTCACTTCTGTACCAGTAACAATTTATTTTTATATGCATTGCTACATATCCCTTGAATCATGATAATGGCAAAGAACACAGGCTGAAAGGTTACTAGATCCCATTATCATATCTGCTATTTACAACTCTATTTTTGTTCTGTACAATTTATATACACCAATGTTTATATGACTTTAACAAACAGACAACATTCTTTTTTCCTCTTTTCTCATGTAAATACGGGAAATTTAGAAGGCCTGTGACTAATTTTCTCTTTTGATTTTTCAAAGATCCATTTGTATAGATATTAGCTCCACCGAAAGAACAGCTAATCCAGAAGAGAAAGAACTGCTGAAACCATCTGCTGCCAGGGCTCAGAAAGGGCATCCCTTTATATATCCTTTGTCCTCCTCTAAATTTCATAACAGTGTCTGTATGATTCATAAAATATTGGTGTCCAGCTGGATATCTCACTTTGTCAAAATATACATCCTGATAGATATATATATCAGGAGGTATATTTTATATATGATATTTATTGGCATATAAGGTATTTATATGATATATACCTCAGAAGTAGATAGTATACCTATCTACTTCTGAGAAGGGTCTGCTGGATGGCTTTGCTACCCAGTAGCTATTCTGCAACATAACTGAAAGCATACAGACCTCCTAATTTCAGAATGACAATGACCCCTTGCAAAGTTTAACACTTCAACCCCCATGACCACAAAAAGAGTGACCTCTAAAAACCCAGATAATTGTGCAAAAGCAAAGACTAAGGGAAGAATAACATCAAACAGGTTGATTCAATCATTCTGGTTCAAACCTGTTAATCCATCCATGTCACAAGAATTAATCTATTTTTAGAAGAGTTCTATTACATCAGCCTGGGAGATCTTTGAACATCTACAGGAGATGATACAAAACCTTTTTTCCAGTAGTTACTGATATTAGCTGACTGCCAGAAATCTCACTGTGTAGCAACTACACAAGGATAACTACTTCTTTGTCTTTTAAAAACCTGATGAGCTTCCATAAAAAGTTCTGAATTTTACCTGTGTGAGTCTGAAGAAATGTTGCATTTTCCTTTTCTCCCATCAAGCAAGTCATCTTTGGCTAGTGTCCCTGATGTGCTGACATCTCCTAGCTTCCCTCATGTGAGACACCAATGTGAAGGCTAGGAACCAGGAGGAAGTAGAAAGCAAGACCATTTCTAGAGGGACCCTAGAGTTCCTGAATAACCTTTCAAAGCCACAGTTACCCACATTTGTGGTAACCTCCGGGTTGCTCTTTTCTCTTGGTCTTTGGTCAATATTTCTCACCAACTGCTTTGAATAAGAAGAGCACTGTTTGCTCATCAGAGCCAAACAGAACTAAGGAGGCTCCTGGGCAGCTCATTCAGATTAACTGCCAAGGTGATCAGAGCCTTGAAGTATGTTGAGGAGTTTAAAGGTATTTGAAGGAACAAAAGTATCAAGATCCAGTATCCTTCTCATTCTGAGAAAATTCGTATCTGCCTGTAGAGTGACTTTAGGAAAGCTGTACATGGTGATAGCATTCTCAATAGCCCTTATGGTTCTGGTCACAGTCAGAATAGAAAGCAAGGCTCATGAGATTAGGAGAAGTCAGAGAACCTGGAGGTTGGTTTGGAAGTCACTACCTCGCAAAGAAAATGTCTTGGTCCCAGATGTTCTTCCGATGTTATTTTACCAACGACTCTGAAGTAAATACATACAAAGCAAATAGCCATTGGATTAGGGAGGAAAACCACAAAGATTTTTCTTGGATCATTTCCAGATCTTTTAGGTTGTTCATCAGGCCAGTGATGTGACTTGAATATTGATATGATTCCTGAGAGTCCAGTTTCATTCTCCACAGATGGGTAGAATAAACCACATTTCCTCCAAATACAATCCACCGTATAAGAATGTTGAATAGGCAAAATATCCCTTACAATGTTTCTGTTCAGTATTTTTGTATTTTCCTATGTGAAATGGAATCTTAATATCTTTTGGTTTGCTGACTCCCAAAAAAGGCATAGCTCCTCTTGAAGTCTCCAGGAAATCCTACAGACATGCCTGTTCTTCCAGAAGATGTACTTTCATCTTTCTGTGGAAGAGAAAGCTGCTGAGCCCAATGCCATAAATTAATAAATCATTAAAGATATGATGCAATATTGGGAACAGATATTAAGCTACTAAATTAGCTAATGAATTAGGCTTTACTTTTCATGAATTTTCTAATATATCTTAATCACAATTACATCATGGGCAAATCCATACAGTAAAGTTTTGACTACATTTTTTTTCTCATTTCAATAAAAAGAAACAACAGTGTTGTAACTATATTTTACATATTTTCCCAATAATGACTCAATGGTAAAACCACTGTCACTGAAAACTAATACTAAAAAATTAATAATATCAGTCATCAGTTAAAATAATATCAGAAGAAAAGTCAAGAGTAATTATATTTAATTTGTTTAACTGCTTCATTCTTAAATAGTTTTCATGAAACTTTGAATGATAGTTGATGGATATAAGAATATCCTAACTTTCATCTGTACAGGATGTGCGACATTTAACATTTTTAAGAGTAAAGTGTCACAAAAAACTTCCCACTGTATTGTATTTGGTTTAAAAAATATTTAGGGGATGTGACACTACTCTGCTAGTATTCTGCATGGATTCCATATAGGTGTAGCACTAATTCTGTGTGTGGGTAGTATTTCTATTAGCACTCCTCTATCAAAATGGTCATTTCTAGGCATGCATGTTTCTGGTTACTTTGAAGATTTAGTTTATATATGAATGTGTGAGTATTTATAGAGCTTTATCACACACACCTTTAGCACACAGCAAGTCAGGAAGTCATGGCACAGGATCTGCAGGACACTGCACCATTCTAGACCAGAAGCTGAAAGCCAGGATATGAAAATAGGATATTTTAAAGCATACCAAATTGTTCTAGACATTTGGAAATGGAACCCAGAACTGAAATACAAACAACTACAGAGGATCTGACTTTTTCATCACAATCTTGGGAGTTATCTGTGCTGAAAGCAGTCATGATGCCTTCATGTGCGGTCTTTGCTAGAACTTAAAGCTCAATAAAAGGTTGAGGGAATCTGTGCTTCCAGGGTTTCTTTTTAGTGAAAGACAAATGAAGAAGAGAGGCTGCTGCTGAGATGCTGATTATGCACATGCTTAATTGCAGTGACAACCAAATCAATGCCATTTTAAAGCAATGGTGCCTGTATTAACTGAACTGAAAAAATAGTCAGTGCAAGTCACAGCTGGATAATGAAAACTCACAGGGGAGAGGGATTACAAGTTTTGTGGGGCAGTAACAGAATATTGGAATTTAGAACACTTTAGTAAATGTGCATCCATGGGTTATAAACCAGAATAGGAAAATCCACTTAGGGCAAATTAATATGTACTTAATTGTACTTACTGGCGGGGAGAGTGATGTCTTGAGATAATCTTAATCTAAGGACTATGAAGCAAAACTAATAGAATCTGGCATCCAACATGCAAATGAGAGTTTCATGTTAAGATGTACTATAACCATATGTATTAATTTGTTATAAACCGTTGGGGGCTTTGTGTGCTCAAAACTGGGTACAGCTGGCATATTAATTTAGTTTAATTTGAAAAGAGCAATTAAGCTTTATTAGGCAATGCAACAAAACCCCCTGCAAATAAACAAAAAAAATCAACAACAAGAAAAGAGATAATCCTGAAAAATTTATAAACATTTAAAAAACATGCATGTTTTTAAAATCTGAAGATGAGAAAATGAAATTGGTTCGCTTCTTTAATTATTGAAAAGCAAGTTGGAACCACATACAAAACATCTTTCTTTTAGGAATAATTTTGCTTTGACAACTGTATTCATCTACAGTTGTAAAGAACAATTTCACTCAAACTGTAGCATGCTAGATTAGGTGCAGATGATAGGGTGCTGTAGTTTCCCACTATGGTAACAGACTGGGATTTCTGTCATATGTACAGATAAAGGGAAAACCCATGGGACTTCCACTAAGTATGCAGATTATATTAATCCTACACATTTTGACTGCCGGTGGAATACAAAGCAGTGCAGAAAAATTGATCAAAATCAGTAGCAGGGCTTTTTTTTTTTTTTTTCCCTGCTCAGATCGTTATTCTGGCAGGAAGGTTTGTAACCTTTTCTGTCTTACAAAGGAGCATCAGCATGTAACTGTAAGTGACCTGTGCTATGGGCTTCAGATGAAAATCACTAGTGAAAAACAGAGCCTCAAGTTAAAACAATACTGTGAAAGGATCTTTGGGAAGGTGATAACAGATTTTAGGACAAGAGCATTTTATCCTTGCCCTTGCTTCAGGTCAGAGGTGTTTGCATTTTTATTGTGGCTGTTCTCATTCAAGCGGTACATCTTATCCTTATGCAACTGACAACGGTATGTCAGAAGATGATTTGGAAAAATTATTCATGTTCAGAATCCTTTTTAGTAGACCTTCCAGAAATATATCTCACTTGTCTTGTGAAGAGAACAATGTGGTACCTATTTTATGTTAGACTAGAAGTGACCAGACACACTCCTATTTTACTCTGATTTAAATCAGTGCGTTAAATATTTAATAAAATACAATAATAAATAAGTATATAAAATAACAGTTTGTTATATTGGAGGTTCTGTTGGAGTTGTTGGGCTTTCTTTTTCTTTGTCCATGTCAGCAGAATTAACTCCAATGTCTTTTACCCAAAAGATTATGTCAGGGTCCATCACAATGCTGCTCGTGGCTTTCTAACACTGCGTGAAGTGCAACAAAAAGAAATGCCAGTTCCTGCCTCTGGGGAAGGAATAATCCCAGGATAACCTAGGTACCAACCATCTGGAGAGCATCTGGGCTGAGAAGGACCTGCTGGTCCAGGAGGACACCAAGCTAACCTTGAGGGAGGAATGAACACTCCCAGCAAAGGCAGCCCTGGTCTGCTGGGCTGCGCTGGGCAGAGCTTTGCCCACAGGCTGAGGGAGGAGAGATCAGAGAATACCCAGTAAAGGGCACTGGAGCACCTGACACAAGAGAAGGGGCTGAGGGCCTTGACTGATCAGCCTGGGCTGGAGAAAATTCAGGGGGATTTTATCAAGATGTATAGATATATAGAAGCAGGGAGTAAAGAAGGCAGTCAGGGAAAATATGTCAATTTGCTGGACATCTAAAGATGGTGAAGGTCTAAAAGGCAGCTTGTTAAAAGGCAGAAAATCACCCATCTCACGGGGCAGAGAAATTATTTTAGTACCTTCTCCTTTTAGTGGGTAATGAAGAGTTGTGGGTAGCAGTACCCACAATTTTTATATTTACTTTTTCCTTTTCTCACTGGTAACATACTGCTTTCTTACCTATAAAACCTATGATCTATTACAAAATACTTTTTAAGGGTATTTCTGCAGTTAATCTGATGCAAATAAATTGTCTGGTTGTTTTATATCTACACTTTAATAAAAAATATAGATAAATAGTTGACCAGCAAAGATTTTTTTGCTTACTGAAAATGAAGAAAAAAAGGACCTAATAAGTTATACAGATGGAAATCAGTGTGAACAATAACTCATTTAAAATTTTAATTTTGTTAACAATAACTAAAAGTGCTATTTTGTTAAAATTCAAACAAATGAAAGATTATGCATAATGGTGTTTGACCCAGAAAAAAATTGAGAAAGGGGAACAGAGGAGGAGGGCAATTGCAGAAATAGTCAGCAATGGGTGTCAAAGAAGCCAAAATAATGAGGGGGAATCCAGTCACAGAAGGACTTGGCATGTTTAAAAAATCTGACGGATGAGAAAGGCAGTTCTGTGCAGTTAAATGTAGTGTAATGATGACTTTGATGAGTCTTTGTTTCACAGCTCTTTGTGCAACACGAAATAGGGGGAGTGGAGGAGAAAAAATGAAAACAGCCATGTCTGTGAGTGTCATTAATGGGTGATGAGGACGATAAAGACAAAAGACAAATCTCTGAACATTTGATGGGTTTTTATTCTGTACATCTGTGTAAATTTCAAAACCTGAGACGTGACTAAGAGTGGGTGTCCGAAAGAGTAAAAGGGTGGATGTGTCGAGGAAAAACAGTACTTCTAGACTTTGTTTGATTATTGCAATTCTAGCAGCAAGCCCAATTACCACATAGGAGCAGTCTGGTTAGAGCACCATGAAAAATAACATTTTCAAGCTGTAGTTTTCATCTAAGTGCAATGAGTTTTCATCCTCACAGGGCACCGAATGCAGATCAGCTACTTCTGCAACTCTGTGGAGGGGAAAAACATGGAAAAACAGACACATTTTTTACTTCAGTGGACCTTTATTGACTCAGTTGTCATGCAAGCAAAGTCACAAGCAAATCCTAGGATAAATTTCAATACAATCCCATAGAATGTCCTTAATCACAGATAAAACCCTGCATTTATTATTAAGTCTTATTGTATCTGTTTTTCAGACAGCTAGTGGTCAGCCTGCACAGCTAATAACTTTCTCTCATGATAGGGCTTTTAGCACCTGTGTAGCATAACTATTGCTTGTGTCTATATGCTGCATATAAATCCATCATTATTTTACTCAACATAAAACTGAGGCAGGTTTGGGCAGCTGTTTAATAGAGCACTTAATAGAGAAATTTAGGACAGAAATTAAACGAAAATGACATTAATGCTTAAGGTAGAAGTCTAGGCAGGCAGAAGGTAATCAGAATTTGGACAAGCCTCAAAGGAAAAAAATTAAACCAGTCATATTATATATACACACACACACACACACACATATATATATATATATATATATATATGTATGTATATACATGTGTGTGTGTGTGTATATGTATATCTATAATGCATATAAAACAATAGGATTTCTATTAATCCTGTTAGGTTTGTGGAAATAGTCTGTGAGGCATTCTGAGGAAAGACTGATCTTAACATTTTAAAGCCCTTGCATTCTTGGTTACTTTGAATGTTGTAGTGGTTTTTTTCCGACCTTTAACTCTTAGGATAACTGAGAAAGAATAATGCGGAAATAATTAAGGTATAAATAGAAATCTTTCTGATTGCTCTGGGTAGGAGCTGAAATCACTAATCCTGCCATCAGAATTGTCATTATGTTGCCACCGCTTCTGAGTCTGAACTCATTTGAAAATTAAACTGCAGTGACATTCTGTATTTATTGTGAAGCTGAGATTTCTGACCAAGTGCGTTTTCAAAGTAGATAAGAAAATCACATCTCTATAAACACATCACTGATTTATCAGTTGCTAGAAGCTATTAGAACACATCTGAATGCTTTCTTTCAGGATTTGGACATAAAGTAGAATTCACCATTTAAAAACATCTTTATTTGTGGCAAGTTTGTTAAAATGTCAGTAGCTGGAGGGCTTCAGGGGTACAGGAATATTATGCATGTTAGGGGACAATATTTTCTCCAACGATGAAAAAGTTCTGCGCTGATACAAATTTCTCAGACAGTCTTGCAGTCTGGTCCTAATGATACACTTTTATGGAAAAAAGATTTTCACTGTCAAAAACAAACCCTTTGCACAAAAGAGAACTTTTATCTCTCCCCTCTCTAGAATATGTGTGGGTATAAAAATGCAATTAATTCTTTTAGGGACTTTAGAAAGTATCACCTATTGGATTTACAAACTAGCCAAATTGCTTTCATTTGAATACAATTTGGAATTGGCTCAACTAATCACCGTTTTCTAATTGCATTTTGGAGGAAGAAGGGGACTTGAATGAAGAGACCGCTTCTCATTAAACCAGCAGAGTGCTTGATGTCTGCTATTGTACCTGATAATTGTGGCAACAAGTAGCATATACTTTTGCAAGTAGCAGTCATTAAATCTGCACAGTATTTAAAAATAACATGCTCACATTTTATTACATCTAAGCAATAGTGTATTGTACTAGAGACTGTCAACAAAAATCAACCCCAACCCCTGTTCTCTTAAAAGAAGTCTATAAATATTGTCAAGGGACAAAACTTAACTTTTGTGCTTTTCCTATAGTATATATTCTGGCAGAGTAGTGTAAAAGAAATTTGGCAGCAAAGGAGCACAAGAAAACTTTTCTTATGTAACATCCCACTGATACTGCCCAAGGACAGTACCCAACAGGGACTTACAGGACCCCAGTACCTAAAGGGATTTACAGGAACCTTGGAGAGGGACTTTTTGCAGGGGCACATACTGCATACAGGACAAGGGGGAAAAGCCTTAAACTACAAGAGGGTGGGTTTAGATTAGATACTAGGAAGAAACCTTTTACTACCACAGGTTGCCTAGAAAAGTGACAGCGGCCTCTTTCTTGGGAATGTTCAAAGCTAAGATGGATGGGGCTTGGAGAACCTGGTCTAGTCAAAGGTGTCCCTTCCCATGGCAGGGAGTTAGAACTAGATGAGACTTAAGGTCCTTTCCAACCCAAAGAATTCCATGGTTCTCTGATTCAATGATAGGGATGAGGGACATACAAGTCCAACATCATGCCTGGAGAGAAAAACTGCTAATCTGCAATAATCTCAGCAGTCAAATTTTCCCATCAGGGCAAAGAGTGACAAAGATGAAGATGCAGCACAAGTGGGAACAAGTATTTTGACAGAATGCTTTCTATTGGAAAAATGCCGATTTCTTGAAGTTAAACCTTCCTCAGGAGCGTGTTGATTCCAAGAGGAGCAGGGCTTACAACAAACCTGCCTGTGTTCCTGCCAGATCACCCACCAATGTGCCTTCCAAGAAACTTTCTGTCTTAGTCAAAATGCCTCCAGATACCAGCACAGGAGGTCAGCAATCAGATTTCAGGTGACAGAAGGCGAGATCCTCCAGGATTCCGGAGTGGAAATGCATTCACCTCAGCAGAGCTGCCATGAATGTATTTCAGGATACAAAAGCTTGTTCTTGGGATCATCAAGACATACTATTGAATTTCCTTTCTATGTATATTTGCCAAGCAATTTCCCTTCTTTTTTAAAAATTGGTTTTTCCTCAGCTGTCACATTTTTTCACAAAAGTGACATTCTGTTTCTTAGCTAGGTTTTCCAGGAGGACTGGGGGTGCTCTGAGAGATCCAGAAACTGTTCAGTGTGTAACTTTGAAAATTTAGCAGATCTTCTGCTAAAGCATTATTCTCTCAGAGGGCAAAAATGTTTAGCTCAGAGCAATGGAGACCTTTGTAGGATCACTAGACCAGGAAGATAAGGACTGGGCTATGGTTAAAGCAGGGTCTTGGCATTCAGGGCTCCATAATTCAGTACAGCATTGTTAATTATGTATTTTGCAGAGCCTCACACAAGCACTTGGTTTCTTCATATCTTTTTTTATGCTAAGAAACAAAGGGTGTAAAAGAATAATGTGTTTAACTTTTTTATGACAGTGGTCTTTTATTCTGCATTACAAATTATGTTTAACATTTGACATATTACTATTTACCATAAAAATATGGAAACACTATTATAAAAACACTTCAAAAGCTTTAATAGGCAAAATAAAATCTTCTGTCTCTTCCAGCGCAGAAATTACAGATGCAGGTTGTCACATCATGGTTTTCAAATCCTGGAAACAGCATGAACATTTTCTTTGCGAGTGACTTTTTACCCTCACTTTTCTGTAGAAAGAAAAAATTCTCTCTTTTTTTCTGCTTCTGATTTCCTCTGGTTTTCAGTTTGATGTGAATTGGTACAGCCAGAATATAGCTCTCAATATCCAGCACAGTGCTGCTGATTAGTTTTCTGAAAGAGGACAGAGTGAATAAGAACGGCAGGTTATATTGATTTACTTCTAATGATCTGTTTCTGAACTAGAGCTGGGCAAAGTGTTCTCCCAAAGGCACATACAGCTGTGCTCATGGCTCAGCTCTGCATCACCATCAGGATTAAAAGCCAGTAATGGATTCTGTCATGTTGCTTTATCTTTCTGCAATTTTTTTTTTTCAAGCCCCATATGGGGTTAGCTGCTGAAGACATATATATGACTTTTCCTTGCCATCTGCTGAACAGTCTGGAGAAGGGCACCCATAGTCTGTTACAGAAGCAGTACATCAAAATAGCATTGCACAACCATGGGGTGTTTAGAGGGAAATTGTCATATGTAGTATATGCCTGTATTTTGTTGGAGAATGTGTCTCTCCATGATTTTGGGTAAGCCTGGGATTTGTGAAACCATTAATACAACATGTGTAAATAGGTCTTATGGAAAAGCACACACTAGCACTTTTTTGGAGACCTAGCCTGCTTCTGAAAGTCTGGGAAGATTTTTTTCTTGAAATAACTGGTGCCATAGCAGGACTGTAAGTTGCTCTAAATTTGATACATGATGCTCAACAATATGTGTGTCAGGCAGAAATAACTGATTCTTATGTATTGTCTTATTTCTCTTTCTCTATAGATTTGCTTTCAACAAATCTCTATAGATCTGCTTTCAGTTCTCCCCATAATGGTAGCTGAGGAAGGACTGGGCATTGTACCACACTGTTTGAATAACCAAATGATTATCCAAATATGTCTAGATGGTCCAAAGGCAGAAAGGTCCTCACTTTGCCCACTCTTCCAAAAATCTGGTGTTAACCACCTCGTAGCCTAAATACTATAAGCATGATCAGGGTATCATGGCCTTTAGAATAATAAAATGCATGGTTATATCGTTCTTTTTTCAGACCAGGCATATGACCACACAAACATGGATGTCACCTAACTCAAATGTGACTTCTAAATAATTTAAATATTTTTGCAGCATTTTGAGAAGGAAGAAATATTTGTGTCTGACCTGACCCTATAATCTATAATTAATGATGCTCCCTGGCTTCACTTGATTATGGGCAAATATATTTTAGGGTTTTCTTAAAAATGAAATTATTTAAGGGAAAATTGTAAATTGCATATCTTCTGGCAGTTGTCACATTAATGTTGACTAGGTTTCCTTTGTATTATTTTTCATGTGATGCCTGAAGAAAATATTGCATGATGGTGTATAAAAGATGGATGCTTTCAGTCAACAAGGTGTTGTCCTCCAGGAACATTTATACACATTCTTATTTTCATTATTCTTTATTGATAAGTTGGTACTGCTGCAGTACAGGAGTCTGAGTGCTCTTCTAGGAACAAATAACCACACACACACACACATACACACACCCACACAAACACACACACACACACACGCACACAAACACTCACAAAGATTTTTTTGTTCTCTTTCTGCTGATGTAGAGTTAAAAATGCACAAGAACATCACCTGGTTTTGCGTTATCATCTTGCAAATTTGTCTAGTCCCCCTATGCTGACATATTCTCTTCCTTTCCCTGGATTATTTTATTAATAAAAGTACTATCAATCTTAATCACATATTCTACGCTTCAGTCTTCTTTTTTCTATTAGAACTCAAAGTAGACATACTGTGAAAATTCATCTATTGTTTTATAAGAAATCATCCCACATAGTCTTACATTTATAACTAGTGATATTCTGTTAACAGTATAAAGTATGAAGGCTTAACATGATACTACACATCTTGAACTTAGGTATACCTTAACTTCCCAACAGAGTGACTTCTGCCTTTGGGCTCCTGGAGTTAGGAGATTTCTTCTGCAATATCTTGGTATAATCCTGTCATTCTTTTTCTTGTAGCATCCTTAAGGTTAAGATCTCATTTCCAAGGTAATTCACAAGGCATCCAGAGCAACGTTCTTTATTGGTATATAGACCCTAAGATTGGCTTCTGCCCACAGCTTCCCCAAGGCACTTTTTCTAAAGAGAAAGTGATTTTCACCTGTGAGACTGCATGCCATTGCATGCGGGCACTGTCCCCATGTTCTCACAGTATTCAGTGTTTGGTTTTACAGTCTCTTTACTTAGTAAGTCAATAGAAGAAAATACAAGTTATCCATGAGAAATATCCTATAAGAGATCCTCGGGCTAGGCTGCATGGGATTGCAAAAGTCATTTTTCAAAATTACCTGCAACAGCTCGTCATTAAAGATATGATAAAAGTCCCCAATCATTTTCCACTAACATTAGCATGTACTCCTTTATTTCTATTCCCTGAATTTCTAATGGAATTGTAGGAGTATTGAAAACATGCAGTAAGATACAAAGTTGAAGCTTTTTTCCTGTTCTGTTTTCTTGGCACTACACCAATTCTTGTCACTTCATTCCTTGAGCAACACTATATTAAGCGATGTGACAGATGTTAGTCACGTGTAGACTCTTCCTTTTTAGTTGCTCACTTTATGTCACTTCCAGTCCTCAGGTGGTGTAAATTAGAGCAGCACCACAGATTGATGATGGCTTATGCCAGGGGGAAAAAAAATCTTTCTCTTAAACCTTAGTGATAAAAACTCTTCTGAAACAAATTTGAAAATTCTCCTCCCTTGGCTTTTTATTTTATTTTAGAACAAAAGGCTTGGAATAACTGTTTGCAGCACTCCTTCAAATGCTAAGTAGCTCTTTTACGTTTCTTCCTAAGCTTGTACGCACACACAAATTTTAGAACTAAAATGAAAAGATGAAAAGGAAAGGGTGAGTAGTCTTGAGCAATTCAATAAACTGTGAAAGGCTATGAATAATGGAAAAGTAGAATGAAATTATTAGAGACCTAAAAGCTAGGAAGATGACACCCACCTTTTAATGTCAGAACTAAATGGACCCATTTATATTATGCGATTACCTTTGATTTTTCTCATGCTTGGTATTTTCACAAATTGCAAATTTAAAAGTACATACAGATATGTTGAGCCATTATCTTTTCCCACTGACTTTCACACACATTTAATATGGGTCTAACCCCACTGTTCTTGATAGTCTGTTGACTTCATTGGCTTCCTGCTGATTTGGGCTGATGTTAGTAAAGTGGGAATCAGGTCCCGCCATGCAGTGGTGTCTCTTGATGAAATTTTGAATGCAAACCTCTTGTCGTTGTAGCAATGCCATTCAGTCATCTCAGATGGCATTCTGCTGAGCAGTTCTCCCTCCATACAGCAGCTGAAAAATCAGAGCACTGTGAAATCAGAGAGGATGAAATTGGGACTGGAGACAATCTAATTTTCTTTCCTTAAAGCCAAGTTGTTTCCAACAGAAGCATCCTCTGGTGAACATTCTCATAATCAGTGAGATTGCCACATAGTTGTCCCAGAAACAAACTAATTAACCTTTTGGGAGTCACTTCAGATAATTTATACATATCTTATCCCTCTCTTCACTCTGTTCTTGGGAGTTTTTTCACTGTTTTTTTCTGATCCATGAAGGCTGCTGTACGTACGCA
Organism: Dicaeum eximium; assembly: GCA_013396995.1. Taxonomy (NCBI): domain Eukaryota; kingdom Metazoa; phylum Chordata; class Aves; order Passeriformes; family Dicaeidae; genus Dicaeum; species Dicaeum eximium. Next base: position 1,493,407 of record VWZP01006139.1, on the reverse strand, counting down.
TTCACAGTGAGAAACCTGGGCTTGAGCAATTCTCATTTCATACTGTTGTGCTCCAAGGTCAAGTTCTTAATTACTAACCTGCAGCGAAAAAGTAGTCATTCCCAAATATATAAACATTACATTCCTGACTTTTGTGACACCAGTTTAGGCAGATGCATCAGTACCTTTGAAGCACTTTACCTTGCATGTCTCAGCAGTGAGGATGGCCATGGTCTGTGCCATCTGTCACACATGCAATCAGAGAGTCATAGAATGGTTTGGGCTTGAAGAGATCTCAAAGATCATCTAGTTCCAACCCTTTTCCCATGGGTAGGGACACCTTGCACTAGACCAGGTTGCTCAAAATCCCATCCAACCTGGCCTTGAACACTTCCAGAAGTTGTCATTCACAGAATGTCATCTCATTCCATCCCATGTTGGGAGGGAACTGAAGGCTTTGGTGCATTTGTGGCACTAACAGTGGTCCAATGCACTCTGTGGAACCGACACAGAGAAGCCCTGGCATGAATGGAGTTAAAGAACCACAGCTGGTCAAAGCAGAGATGATATAAATGACAGATTCCCTTTCCCTGGTGACATATAAAGGTTTGTACGAGAGACCCGGGACTGCAGTGAGGGAATGGAAGTATCATGTAAAAAATGCATAAACTCTAGGGTCTTGCACTAGTTCTGATAAATAATTTCTTTGCAGCTTGCAGGTCTATTAACATAATTTAAACTGCGGGTTTTATGCAGTAACTCTACTCAGATTGTCTCAGAGGGACTGCTAATGTGCTGTTCCCCCTTTCAAAGCTATTTAGTCTGGATATGCCCAGAGGGCTGTAAGGAGACTTGAATTGGGGTCTGACAGTAAGTAGTGTTGCTTGCCTATGGCTTCGATACTGGGAACACATCAATGCAGCATTATTGCTTTGTTGAGACTTAGGCTTTGTATTCCACCATCGTAGCACAGAAATACAATAAAAGATTTCACATTGGGAGGTGAAAATGAATTCCAGTCTAGTTTGTCTCTTCCTGTCTAGTTTATATCTTCCCTGTAGCAAGACAACCACTTATTTATATGACAAAAAAGGGCAATTATATTTTTTTCTAATATATACAGTTTATCTGTTTGTTTATTATTTTAATTGGCAGCAAATGTTAGGCATTTATGTGTACACTGGGGAAAAAAAAAGTAAAAAGCTCTTTCAATGAACTGCTCACTGTAGCTCTATCTCCATAAGGGAAAACTACTTCTAGTGTCAAAAGTACCAAAGTACCATGGACTACATACAGATGAATTGGAAAACGTATTGGTTTGATGGTGCTAAGCATTCTACATTCTACAGCAGGCTCTTTCCAGTAGGATTTTGTTATTCACAGAATTTTGCAGACTTCAATGCACAAAGCTTGAATAATACATACTGAGGACAGAACAGACAGCTCTGGCTAAGGGAAATGTATTTTTTTTAAGTCTATAACAAATGATATTTTAGACCAAAAGAAAGAAGAATTTGGATTGCTTTTTTTCCCCCCCATAAAAACTCTGACTTTTCCACTGAGTTGAAATGGAAGCCTATACATCTTCCTTTCTTACTCACTTTACTGGTCAGAATGCTAAAGAGTTCAAATTGAAAGGTTTGTTAAAGATCTAGCAGCTTTTGCATTTGCAGCATGAATGAATACATACAAAATATTGGCCAAAGTAGGCAAGTAGTGATTTTAATCATTATCTGCAGATAACTGAGGAAGATAATTTTAAATCAAGGCTAAGAGAACTTCCATAAGCTCGTCCAAATAAACAAAATGTTAATTTACCATAACATAAGAAAAATGCCAATGTTGTGCACTTTAGACTGCCCTTAGAGCCAAGGTCATATTTGGAAGCTGATTGTTAGCTCAGAGGTTACAGGCTCACATCTGTGATTGTGGAAGTCCTCAGATACACAGCTGGACCAGTGCCATACAGGAGCAGTCTTTCAGTAAAACTACTCTAGCCCTTGGGTAGCTTCCAGCAGTTCCAATCTGGATTGAATAAATAAAACTCTAAAACTTCACATTGTTTCATCAATCATGCAATTTACCTGATTCAAAAAGGAAATTGCCTGAGGCAATCCCATTGAGTAGAATCATAGGACCACTAAATAATGGAATCACAGAATCACCATGGACTGGTTTGGGTTGGAACAGCCCTTAAAGATCTTCTAGTTCTAACCTCCCTGTTATGGACAGACACCTCCCAATAGACCAGATTGCTCAAAGTCCCATCCAACTGGCCTTGAACACTTCCAGTATGGGACAGTCACAACTTCTCTGGGCAATTTGCGCCAGTGCCTCACCCCTGTCATAGTAAAGAATTTCTTCTTAATATCTAATTTAAGCCTACTGTCTTTCATTTAAAGTAACTTGTTCTTGTGCCATCACTCCATGCCCTTGCTGAAGTTCCTCTCCAGATCTCCTGTAGCCCCTTTAGGTAGTGGAGGGTGCTATAAGGTCTCTCTGAAGCCAGGCAGAACAGTCTCGACTGTCTCAGCCTGTCTCCATAGCAGAGGTGTTCCAACCCTCTGAGCACCCTCATGGCCTCCTCTAGACTCACTCCAGCAGGTCCACATATCTGTTGTCTTGGGGTCCTCAGGCCTGAGCACAGTACTCCAGGTGGAGTCTTGTGAGACGAGAGTACAGAGGTGGAATCACGTCCTCCGCTGGCCACGCAGCTTTTGGTGTAGCCCAGGCTTTGGGGCTGCAAATGCACATTGATGGGTCAGGTTTGAAGTCTCATCAGCCAAGATCCCCAAGTCCTTCTCCTCAGGGCTGCACTCAGTCTGTCTCCACCCTGCCTGTGTTTGTGCTGGGAGAAAGAATAATTTATTTGGCAAATAAAATGTTCTGAACTGTTGAGTCCTGGACTCTTGCTGTGTAAATGCACCAGTGAACCCCAGGTTTTGTACTCTCTTCATTCAAACAAAAGAAGAGAAACTGAAAGTAGCATTTTTTAGATGTAGAAACTCAGACTGTATTAAATTTATAAGAGAAACTTACAGTATAAATATATGTGTTAAATATATATGTATAAATAAATGTGCAATATATGTGTGTGCATATGTACATGTATAAATATATGTATGTTTTTGTGGCTAGAGCTGGAGATATACTGTACTGTGAAATTTCATTGAAATATTAGGCTTGATGATTCTAAAATATTTAAAATTTTCTGTTCATTTTATTATAATAGTACAAATTGAAGTGGAAGATGTCTCTGTCCACAGCAAGACAGATTTGACTAGATGTTCTTTAAAGGTCCCTTAAAACTCAAAACATTCAGTTATTCTGTATTTTCATTAGTGCAAAGATAAGGGAAATGAAATAAACCTGGATAGAAATAGGCATCTATATTCTTGTACTTCAAATGAAAAATTTAGTTCAAAAATGTCAATTTTTCTCAGAGGTTTTTTTTTTTTTTTTTCCCTAAATTGATGACATTTCTCAGGTCAAAAAGCAACTGTGCTCATACAAAAATATATTGGTCTTTGTGAGATTCTTTATTTTTAAATTTGGTGTGTGGTAAAATATGTATATCAGTTACCATATGTTTACACCGACTGGAGTAATTTTATTCTCACTTTCTCCAAATTTCCAAGAAGCCCAAAAATCATGTACTCACACAGTAATCTTTACAAGAGCAGCCAAGCTATTTGTCTTGAGCCACCAACTGGAAAAGAAGAACTAATAGCATCTATATAGCAGTTAATGTGCACTTGTGTTTAATTGGTATCAGCAGCAATGTTAGAAAATTAAGTAAGTAGCCATTTAAGTAAGCAGAAATATTCATTGCTGTGAGGCTGATATTGTTGTTGCTGTTATGCAGGACTCATAAGCTGGGGATAACTCTAGCACCACAATCCAACATAAATCAACTCTAGAAAGCAATGTTGCTCAACACCATCTTGCTTTTTGGCTTTCATTTTCAATCTACTGGAGCTTGGATACAAATAGATCATTTATATTCACACATTTATTTTTAAATAGTTTCCTAATGAAGACTCTGTTCCCTTCCATTGGGGGGTGTGTGTGTTTTGTTATTATAAACCAGAATGTGTGGAAGATTAGTTGATCCTACTTGAAATGTAAATTGCATAGTGTACCAAAAACATTGCTTATCCTCAGTAAATATTTTATTTGAATTTAATACTCTTGTACATCTGTATTAACAGACTTACTCTGATTATAATTGTTTGTTTTATTTTTTTTCTTAGCTCTCCTTTTCAAACCTTGGGGCAAAATATGTTAAATCACAGTGGAATTTGTATAAATATTAAAAATGGCTATATTTGGCATTAGGGGGACTGTTACATCAGAAAAGCTGGACACACTAATGGACTATTACACAGGCAGATGACTTCAAGGTTAAGTATATAAGACAGATGCAGTACAAGACAGAATGATAAAAGATATTGTTTATCAGTGCAATGGTAAGAGAAGATGAAATAATTTTAATCTACTATTTTCAGTATCAAAATTCAAACTAGTTTCAGTAGTGTAAACTGAGCTCTAAAATTGTCAAGCATCAAGCCTTACCAAAGCAGTTTTAAAAATCATATTAAAAAACAAAAACCAAACAAACTACTCCTTTGTTGTCTGTCTATGCTCTGGCACAGTCTTTGTATTGTAAATAATAACCAAAATACAACTGGACAAGCTCTGAATGATATCATTATGGCTGAAGTGTTCATATTTCCTCTATTCTCATTGTCCATATCTTTGCTAAAAAAAAAATAGATTTTTAGACTGATTTGACATGATATATGACATAGGGTACATAGCAAGTCAGGGTTTAAATCAGAATGGCTTTTTTTGCTTGTTTGTAAAAAAATCACCACTGAGAAGCGAGAGAACTTTCAGTAAATTGTCATTTATGAGGAAAATTAAGAAATGAAGCTAACGAAAAATAATAGGCACTTATTAAATTTCTCAAATGTTTACAAGTTTAGAATTTTGATCAACATTTCTGAATGGAGAGAAATCATTTTGCGTTGTTCATACCCAAGGACAACTTGAGGAAATAAATATACCAGAAACATAGGTAATGGCTGACTTTCATGCTGAGCCCTTACAGAATATTTAACAGCTGCAAATGGCATCCTCATCTCATTAAATTAAAATATAATAGTTCTGTTTTAGACAGCAGAGTCAAAATGGAGAAGAACTAAGTGGTGGAAATTGCTCAAAGAGTTGGAGTGAGTAATACTCAGAAGTGGATTTTTTTGTTGGAGAATGAGTATGTAGAATTTTAAAAGAAGTGAGGTCTTCATATAAAGAAGAATTATCAATATTACAAGAAACCTAGTGTTTCACAGCTATTATTTTCACACCATTTGGAGAGACTTACTGAGGAAGTGCCTTTTGTCTCATACTATGTGCTATACTACATCTATTTTCATCATTTTGAAAGTGATGTTCCCCTTTCTCCTCTCCTTTTTAAACACCTATACAAATTTATTTCAGCTCATGAGGGTGACAAAAGGGGTCTTTTTTCCAAATGAGGTTTTGCCTATGAATACTCTTGCTGCAGCAGCATTGCCTTTGACTGGTGCTCTCAATGATCCTACCTCAAAGGACGACAGTCCTTTTAGAAATGATTACAAATCTTTAGGATGGTCAAAGCTGTTCAAGCTTCAGGGCACTGCAGTATTGTAAACACAAAACCCCTCCTGCTAAGTGCTGTTTTTGGAATAGCAGCTTGCTCAGATTTACCATTATTGAATATTATTAACTGTACCAAGGAGAATCAAGTTGCAATTAATTCATTTATTAACTGCTTTGGCAGTTGACTTTCTGCCATCAGATGTTTCATGGCACAAAGATTTGGTTTTCATGGTGTATGCTGGTTTACTTCAGCACTGATTTTAGGAAAAAGCTTGTACATGAGAATACCATTTTAGCCAAGGAAGAGAAAACTTCATAAATGTTGCTCGATTTGGGTCCTCAGTACAGACTATACCTTGGCAAACTGTCAATGCACAATAATGTTTGTAGGTTAATTAGTTAGGGATCACTTCTGCCTCAGAGGCTTAAATTCAGCTCTGAATTGTTCATCAGGCAATCCAATTGATTTTGGTGGAATTACAGATGGTCTAAGAGTCGATTTTGCCCCAAGAACAGATAAAATGTGCAAGAGAGTGCAAGACAAACCATACCCCACTGGCTTATTACCAAAAACTCACTCAGCTTTATTGCCCTCAAGAGAGAGCAGGAAGGGCCCTTTTAGAAGTTCCTCATGCAGCTAAGGAATTAGGTAGCACCAGTGCACTTTAAGTTATATAATATATATATCACAGCTGTCTGCTAATGTTGCAAAGTTTGGTTTGGACTGCATTGGGGCATAGTTTCTTTCTGTGGGTTTAAAAGCTTCGGAGGTTCCCTCCTGCTTTGCTGCTATAGTGGTGAGCATAAGTACCTCCCAGGCAGTGGATCCAGGTTGGATTCCTGGCCAAAGTACCAAAAAGACTGTAGTGGTATAACTGTGGCTGCATGCCAGGCACCCACCAAAGGCTCTCTCTCCTTCCCTCTGCAGCTGGACACAGGACAGAAAATATAAGGAAAGGTCCATGAGTTGAGATAAGGTTTGGGAGACTCACTCACCAAACACCATCATGGGCAAAACAGGCTTCAATTAGAGATATTAATTGAATTTATTGTTAACAAAATCAGAGCAGGATGATGGGAAGTAAAGTAAAACCTTGGAAATGCCTTCCCTCCATCCCTCCCTTCTTCTCAGCCCTACCTCCTCCCCAGCAGTGCAGGGAGACAGGGAATGGGGGTGAGTTCAACACCCGTTGTTTGTCCTTCTGCTCAGGGAGAGGAGTCCTTCTCCTGGTTCCCTCTGTGGTCCCTTCCATGGGAGACAGTTCTCCATGAACTTCTGCAACGTGACTCCGTCACAAAGGCAGTAGTCCTCCCCAGACTGCAGCAGCACAGGCACTCTTCCATAGGGTGCAGTCCTTCAAGGACAGGCTGCTCCAGTGTGGACCCCTCTCTTCATGGGTCTCCCACAGGATCACAGCCTCCTCCAGGCATCCCCCTGCTCTGGTGTGGGTCTCCTCCAGGAGCCACAGTGATTATCTGCATCCCTGTGGTCCTCCATGGGCAGCAGGGACACGTCTGCCTCACCATAGTCTTCACCACAGGCTCAAGAGGAATCCCAGCTCCAACACCTGGAGTGCCTCTTCACCCTCCTTCTCCACTGACTTTGGTGTCTGCAGACTTGTTCCTCACATGTTCTCACCCTGCTCTTCTCTGGCCACAATTGCAACTGTGGAATAACACATTTTTTTCTTCTTCTTACATATGTTACCACTATTTCTAATTGGCCCAGACTTGTCCAGCAGCACATCTGTCTTTGGAGCTGGGAAGGCTCCAAATGGAATGTCTCTGCTAGACATGGAGGAAGCTTCTGGCAGCTTTTACAGAAGCCACCCCTGTAGCCACCTCACTAACAAAGCTTGACCATGCAAACCCAGTACAGGGGAAAAGCCATGTTTTGGGGCAAGTATAAGGTCCACTCTTTATAACCTAAACTTACAAATAAACTGTGATTGGATAAAGTCATGGAAGAGGTACTTGCACAAGAAACTTTGCAAGGAGGAGCATGGTCACACCTGAAATGGCTTCGAAAGGGAATGAAGTTCCTAGAAAGTTTAAATTTTAGTCCTGGCCAGAAATGAGTCAGCTTTAATATTGCAGACTTCTGGTCTCCAGAAGTCAGTGTTAGGATACTGATAAACTGCTTGAAAGAGGAGAGGTGATATTCTACACTTAACATTCTGGAGTAAATTGAGTCTTTAACATTAAGATAAGGCCTTTTATTTTGAGGGGAGCAGATGATTTATCAAATCCCGCCAGGGCTAAGGCATTCTGCCAAAAATAGCATTAATAACTTTGTAACTCATACTTGCCACGTTAAGTGGTAGGTCCCCCATCTCTGCAACAGGCAACTCTTCTCTGAAAAGAGTATTGTGCTTGTTTTGCATGTACCCCTAGATGTTCGTGGAAGCGTCCACACTTCTTGCACCTGCAACTACTGTCATTTTTAGGTACAGAATTCATGGCTTCTTTTGGGATGGGGAACTTTTCCATTCTAGAAAAAATAGAATATGCCTATTTTCTAGAAAAATAAACCTATTCATTTATCAGTATGGAGACCTTCTGGGGGTCTTTAGTAGGGGAAAGAAAACAAGTAAGCAAAAAAATAAAAGGCTATTTCTTTTTGTGACACATAAAGTTGGTTGAAGCTGTTACAGATTTGCTGTTCCACTGACTCCTTTTCCTTTGGTCTTTAAGGGGAAAAAAATTAATTTTCCCATCTTTCCTTCCATCCTTCCATCCTTCTGTCCTTCCATCCTTTTTTTCAGACAATATCACACCAAAATGTTCCAGGCTGACACATCTTCATCCTGAAAGATGGAATGAACAAAACACTTTTTTTGCATTCTGTACTGAGCTTTTCTTTAGGACAAACGAATTTTCACATTACTTTCAAATAAGGAACATAGTTACATGAAAATAATTTACTGAAGATTAATTCAGTCCAGTCTGAAAGTCCAATTAATTCATGTAATCAAAAAATTAAAAAGAGGTCTCATTGCAGTGTTTCGCCTCATGATAGGAATGGAATAGAGGGAGGGAAGAGTCCTCAAGACTCCTTGACTAAATTTGCTTTGGTTTATAAAATGAAGGGAACAGCCTCGTGCATGACAGTGAACAATTCATTTCCACTTGAATGAGTACAGCAAGAGAAAGTGCCCTTTTTAATCAGACGGATTAAATAGGAGCTGTTTCATGGCAAATCAGTGACTTCAGCAATTATAAAAGAAACTGGACATGAACACAGAACCTGTTCCAATTAGTTTTCATTAATGAGTTCCTTGAAGTAGTTTATGAAAGCAGTAAACAAATGAAAATAAGAACATTTACAATATGTTTTTCATTATCTTAAATACTTTACTTTCTTGAAGAATCTTAATAGCAACTCTCTTAGTTTGAAACTAATTTAGATGCTCATATTAATATTATCTACCTTTCCCCTCACACCCTTTCTTAGTTGATGTTTATGACTTAAAATGTCATTCCACTTTTTAGTATATGCACAAAACATACCATTTTCACCTTTACTTACCAAATTGTACTGTGTGTATGTTTGTAAGTGTGTGTGTGTGTCTCTAGGGAATGAGGTATCCAGAGAGATCCAGGAGTACTTATTGGATGGACTGTGTCCAGGGCCAGCTCCTGGGATGTCATTACCGGGTGATAGTGGGGCTCTGTAGTTTTGCTAGAGTTTCCCAAATGATCCTGGCTCAGAACATCCCTATACATTGTTTGGAAGACAGATATTTGTCTTGGTCTAAATTCAGAAACTATATGAACAACCTGATGAATTTTGTTGGATGAGTACAAAGCAAAGCCTCTCTCCCCCCGCTCCCTTTTTTTTCCTCTTCTTTTTTTATTTTATTTTTTTCCTGTGGTTGGGGTTTTTTTAAGGTTGGTTGTGGGGGGCTGTTTGTGTGGGTTTGGTTTTTTTGTTGTTGTTTTGGTTTGGGGTTTTTTTGCTTGTTTGTTTTGTTTGTTCTTCTTTGGTTTGGTTCAGTTTGGTTTATAGTGTATATAGATTTACCCTCCAAGTGGATACACCCAGATACCCATAACCATCATGACTGCACAAGACAGCCTTTTCCTATTAACTTTCAGCTGTGATTGGCTTTTTTTGTAATACAAATTGGATGTTATTCTTAGTGTTGGCCCCCAGAGTGTCTTAAGACATATAAGCAAATCCTTCATCTCTTCCTACCTGGTTCAATTATGTCTCTCCATGCTTCCCATCATGGTGACATAGTCTGCTTTAAAACAACTCAAGCAAAAGCTGCAGAGACATTCATGTCAATCTTCCTATTTTCCCAAATTAAACTGAACTGCTGCTACTTATTAGTTGCTACCCTGTTTTCCCCAGTTCATTGCACAGAGGGTCTCCTGTACTGGTGAAGAAGACAGACTACTGCTCCTTCTGCTAAACTTCCTTTTGCCTCAAAACTTCTTTTCTACTGTGCTTTCCTTTTCTGCCTATGATGTTATCTGTTCATAAACGTGTACTGAGTACTGAATAGTTGTCTGCTAGTGTATTTTTCCAACTTCAAGGCAAAAGCCAAATAGATGCCTCAAGTCTCAGAAATCTTAGTCTCCTCTCTTCATTTGTCATAAATATTATCAATTGTCATTTTATCTTTTTTATCTACAATCTTTAATTGGGGAAAAGGGGAATTACTTTTGTTGTTGTTGTTGTTGCTGTTGTTTGCTTATTTCTTTTTTCTCAAACTCAAATCTCAACATAGCACGCCTTCAAATGGTTTTAGAAAGAAGTTTGTAAGGTACAATAATCCCTTCTTCTGTAGATCCCTAAACCTCACTTGTGGAATAGCTTATTTTGGAACCTCCCAAACAGGTGAAATTTTCCTTGTGGGAAATTCTGTTTGGGTTCAGATAGCACATGGCAAGACTAACCTGCCCCAGACCCTGTACAGGTGGACATATCACATTCTGTGAATGCAGCCTTAATTCTCACCCTTCACTCCCAACAGTTTTCTCTTGATGCAAATTCTCAGCTCTTTGTATTCCCTGCTTTCACCCACACATTCCTAGAGCTAAACAGAGCACAAGCACGTTTTGTTCATCTCCTGCAGACAGTGAGGTAAACACTGTAAATGTATAAAAACATGATTTCAGACTAGACATAAGAACCATCCTAGAATCCATAAGGTCCTGCACCAGCCCAAGCAAATGACACCCATTCTCAATGCAAATTAAATTCCATATTTTTCAACAAGAAGGATACTAAAGTAAAAATGAGATGCTCATTGAGGTGCTTTTGTGTTCATTATGTATGAGATAGTTATATTGGAGAATCTCACTTAAATATTAATTTCTTTAAGTTGCAAAAACAGATGGTTTGTCCCAGCATCTCAAATGCATAAAATTTTAAGCATAAAAATTTTCAACCCCTGACCCTGTGTTCCTGTGCTGTACAAGACTCCAATTTTTATCCTATTTTTTTCAGACTTCTGCTCTGTCTCTAATGCAAGTATAACATTACTTCAACAAACTAGTATTATTACAGTTTCATTTTAAGACCTCCTATTTTGGTGAATGAGAACTCTGCTATTCCAGTCTGACCTGAGCTAGAGTTTTGTAAGCAACAGATCAATATTAGGTAATCCTGTTTGGAGGAGTCTGTTATTATGAGGTAGAGTAACCAAATATGGAAATTACTGGAAACTAAAGACCTCTCCAGAGGAGCTGCAGAACTTGTAATTCTGTTCAAGACCTATTTGTTCTGGTTTGATCCGCACAGCATAAAATGTAGCGAGCCAAGCATCTGCTAACAGAAATGTACAGAATGAAAATGCAGAGAATCTTCCCTCTGACTGGGGAGATCTAGGAGCTCTGTAATCCTGCTCTCACAGTTTGGCAGGAAAGGTGCAGTACTGGCAGGAAAAGAAACAGGCTGTACCCTTTCTGTGCCTTGGAGCCCTCTGCCCTACAATAAACACAGCAATACAATCAAGGCTTTACCTCTCTACCACTGAATTCCGACAGCTGAAGAAAATCATCAGTTTTAAAACATGGCATCCTAACTGGGGACTTTGAGTCTAGTAATGAAAAATATATAAAATGTTTAGAAACAAAACCACTGGTAGAGATTTAAAGCTAAGGGTTGTCTCTGTAAGAGTGGGCAGAGTTAATAATAAAAAAAATAATGAGGTTTCTGCATGCATGGACAAGGATTTTTATTTATTCTTATGCTTCTCAAGATTCCATTGAACATGTTGTGCCTGCTTTTGGCAGCTGAACAGTGTTCATTCTTTGTGCAGGGCATCTGTATCCGGCAAAGATATGGGAATGCAGATAGAAGTGAATCTCCATGCACTGTGTTTGATTTGATGTCACTAGAGAAACCTCAACATCTGTTATGCAAACTGCTATGGGTGAATTCAGCTTTTACCCATACAGCTCTCATAGGCATTGTTCTGTCTGCATTCTTACTATAAGGAAGGAGTATCTCCTCTGGAAATTTGCTGATGGCACAAATGATGGCGTTTGTGATTGGCACTCACAATTTGCTGAGTGGCCAATACCCCAGAGGGCTGTGCAGCCCTTCAGAACCTTCTCTCGATGGGTTGGAGAGATGGGCAGAGATGAACCTTCTGAAATTCAGCAAAGGCAAATGCAGCGTCCTGCACCTGGGGAAAAATAAGCCCACGTAGCAATAGCAGCTGGGGATGACCTGCTGGAAAGCAGCTCTGTAGAGAAGGATCTGGAGGCCCTGGGGAACAAGAAGCTGCTCATGGGCCAGCAGTGTGTCCATGTGGCCAAGAAGGCCAATGGTGTCCCGGGGTGCATTTTCAGCATCTCAAGGGTGGTGATCCTACTCAGCTCTGGTGAGGCCACATCTGAAATGCTGTATCCAGTTCTGGGCTCCTCAGTACAAGAGAGATATGGAGCTCCTGCAGCAGATCCAACAGAAGGGGACAAAGATGATTAGGGGACTGGAGCAACTCTCTTAAGAGGAAAGGCTGACAGAGTTGGGTTTGTTCAGCCTGGAGAAAAGACTGAATTGAGGGTGTCAGGAGCATGAAGTCAGGCTCTCCTTGGTAGTGCCAAGCACTAGAACAAGAAGGCAGAACCTGATGCATGGGAGATTCCACCTGAACATGGGGAAGAACTTTACAGTTGGGGTGATGGAACATTGGAACAAATTGCCCAGAGAGATTGTGTAGTCTCCCTCACTGAATATAACTTGCAAACGATCAAGACACAGTCCTGTGGGATGTTCTCAGGCATGACCCTGCTTGTGCCGGGAGGTTGGATCACTGTAGTCCTTTCCAACCTTACCCATTCTCTGATTCTCTGATTCTGTGAAAGAGTAGATTAAGACAGGAGGTGTGCTTCTTAGTATCAATGTGATCTGAAAAGAAATAGATAGAAGTGCCATGTGTTAATCACTGAGTATCGGTCCATTTATACTTGCATGCGCTGTGAGTGCTGAAAATGCCTGTTTAAAAGAATGTTTAACATTTGTGTACTCAAGCTCAAAGATCTTAGGCCATGCTATGGGACATAGCATCTCAAGAGGACATTGAAAGTAGTGATGGTCTCAGAAAAAGACATTAGTGCTTTGCCTGCTCAGGCCTGTGGATCTTGCTTTCCCTTGAAAGCAATTTAATAATGTCACTATACACTACCAATTCCAAAATATCACTTGGTTACACATCACTGAGGTACTGCATAACAACTAATATCAGTAATATTGCTGGTAATGCTGAAAGATTGTGAAAAATAATGTGAAATAAAAATGCTTCTTCTTTTACGGATATAGATACAGAATTTAATAACACAAACAGAAACAGTTCACATGCTTCAAGTTTTAAATTGCATTCAAACATATTATCTCAAAAAAAGGAATTAGGAGGATTTTTAAAGCTTTGTATAGACACCTAATTTGTAATAGAAAAGGGACAATGACCTAATGACACAAGGTCATTAAAATTTCAGGCCAATTGATCTTTCCAGTCAGATATCAGCCCTCCAGTGGACACATAACTATGTGATGTCTTCTTTGATTGCTTGCTTGCTTGCAAGAATTTTTTTCCACATTTGCCTCCAAATGATGATGGCTCTGGGGCTAAGTGAGTGAAGAATCTTCAGCAGAAATGCTAGGGAATGAATTGCTGACAATCAGCTCTCTAACTAGTTTTGAAAATGTATGCATGCACTTCTACCTCAGCAGAGTAACGAATAAAGTGCATAGACGTTAGAGTGTTATTGCCTTTTCTACATCTTGTCAGCACTTTGTGATATGGAGTGGTGTATGTGTTTCTGAATTGTGCAGATAATGCCTGCCATGAATAAATATTTTGGCAGGGTAAGATTGCATTCTTATGAGCCTTAATTTGCATTTTTTGTCTGCAAAAGCCATCAGTGTGCATACCTTGTGTACAACTCTTTTTCCGGCAGTACTTTTGTTATTACAGAGTACTTAGCAATGCTTACCCAGTCGTATTACTCAAACAACTGGCAGGTGGTTTGTTCTACACATGGATAAACTCTAGTGCATGGTAAACTGCAAGGATCTAGTAGAACTGTTTTGTCTCATCTTTGTTGACCATCCAGCCATCTGCCTGATTTTCTTTCAAGTATGGCCCATGGTGATTTGACAGAAAGTGAAAGTGGTGTGGTATTTGTATTAAGGTGTTTAATCATCCCTGTAACATCCCAGCTAACCCTTACTTGCTGAAATCTAAATTAGTTGGGCAGATGTATAGATTGGGGGTTATTCCTGATATTCTTTAAATAAATACAACTTTTAAAAGGTCCAATACCAGTTGTAGTACAGGTGTGATCCTTGACTGCAGAATCACATCATATACAAGAAAGGGGGTGCTTTGCATAACATAGTGATGAGGGATTCAGACCCTTGTAGGAAAGGAAAAATCATAAGATCCCAGCAGTCAGTGCTGTTCCACACTCTTTGAGGTATTTAAATCTCAGGTTGATGTGGCATTCGTATCTACAGCAGTGTTGGCTTACTTATCCCTTATGTATCCCTTTAAATGGCTAGGGAACTCTTAAGTCTGTTAAAAGAAGGAAATATAATAACTAAGCACTGTTTAGGAAATTCAGATATTTTTATCTGTATTTTTTGTGCTTAGGAGGACTTTTTTTTTTATGATCTCTCCTGTTTTGCTAAGTGAAGAATTAGAAATAAGTTGTCAGGAGAGAATATCATGACATAGCATTTAATTTTATTTTTAATACGTCATTTTTCCTATCATCATTTTGGTTAAAGAATTATTTCTGAAATAAAAAAAGGATAGGTTCAGTATATAACACTCTGCTGAGTATACAAGTCTTACAGAGGTGTCTGGCTCCAAATTTTATAAATTCCTAATGAACATAGTTCCACAAGCTGGTGAAGTAATCACATCCTCTTAGCTCTGAATTCTCCTTTATCCTCTTTTCTCAGCAAGTCTGTGACTAAAACAGTCAGTCATTCACATAAGTAAGTGGCAAAACAGTGAAGACTGTTACAGACAGAAATTTTCTTGTTTTACCAGATACTTTTTTACTAGAAAAATCTTATAATACAGATGAAAATATTGGAATCCAAAGAGCTGGTTGTGTGATTTTGTTTCTGTGGCTTACTCAGCTTCAATAAAAATGCATAAAATCAGAGTGACAGATTCACTCTGCAAAACCAGTAGACTTTTAAATTGTGCCTATATCCATTTTACTATTATTCTGTTTGAAAACTTGTTTTACATATGATGACTTTCATATCCACCTCTCTGAAGAACACCTGTGCTGGAGTGAAAACAAGGCAAAGAACCCTTTTCTTTCTCAGAAATTCAATTGTTTTTCTTAACACTTTTGTTTTGGATTGTTACACTAAAACGTATTCAACTTTTTCTCTTGCTGGTGCAAAGGGTCTACTTCATGTGCTGGTTAAAGAACTGCAGTTCCTTAAATCAAGACTCATCCCATCCCTGCTATTTGAGTTCCTTGATCACCAGAAGTGGTCAGGCAATCTCACTTGGAAATGCTTGTACTCTAAAAAAACTAGTCAGCTCTGTGCTTCATAATTTCTGTTTATTGCCATTACAAGGCAGCTGCATCTTTTAGACTCCTCATTGACTGGGTCAGAAAGACTCCAAGTTGTAAGGAAAATACATTCATTTAATGATTAATGAGGTAAAAAGGCTTCAACTAAATTACTAAGAAACATTACAGTGGAGGCTAAGAAACATTACAGAGCAGGCTGTTTCTATTTAAACACAGAAAGAAATCTGTGTTTAAATTGCTGTCTTAGGTCACTAAGTACATTTTTTGTGTTAAAAAGCTCAGAAGTTATTAAACATGTTTGTGGAAGCAAGAAATTGGGCCATTAAAATTTTTCCTTTTCCACAAAGTAAAAAAGTGGTTTCAAGGCTTAGAGAGTTTTTGATATGACATTTGGGCAGCTTAGAGCTCAAGCAAAAGCAGGGTCTTTGATACCACTTTAATACTTGGATAACTTACAAATGCAGGTCTTCCTTTTTGAACTTGAGAGTGCTACTATGGGTAGGAGTGATTGGAATACAAGTGGATTTGCTGAATAAAACCTTTACTACACCCTCCATTCTGCATATAAAGGATCTGGGTTGTTCCTCAACTGTCCCATCTCCTTCTTTCTGTTCCCCTTTTCCAGTCCAAAACAGACTGATTCCAGTTTGTGCAGCAGAAAGTATTTGATTTATGAAACAAAATTAGTTTTTGCTCATGTCCTTAGCTTTTCTTCTCTTTTACTGAGCAAGACTGGCTGTCCAGACCTGCATGTCAAGACAACTGAAACTGCCTCCCACTGAAATCGTTGGGAGCAAGCAGAAGAATCAACTCAAGGTTTAGTTCTATTCTTAATATAGAAATGTTGTCATTGCTGGTGAGGTTTATCATTGCTTCCAAACATTATGGAATCAAATTTGTACATGCAAGAAACATCAGTTTCTTGCAACCCAGACTCATTCTAATAATGTGAGCATGCAGTAAATCACACTTTCATAACTGTCTCTAAAAGTTGAGAAGAGTGCTAATTACCTAATCTTTTCACTTTTCCAATTATTATCTCTTATCAGAGCAGGGAAAATGGCACCTAAGAACATAAGTTTTGGATCTTGTTCACACTAGAGTATTTTTGAAAGTGGGGGAGAAAGTTGAATAGAAGTCTGTTCTACATGGTTGGAAATCCAGAAGGATGGAGCTCATAGGAAACCTCTGTAAAATGACTGATTTTGGCTCAGATGACTTAGGTGCTCAGAGGTGATGATTGTTAGTAGGATCAGTCAGAAATGTTAACTTGGAATGAATTTTTAGTGGACTGGCAAAGTCTGATTCTACCATATTGGTGATTCATTTTAAAAAAACCATAAAACTACTTTTCTACTTTACATAGATCTCTAATGTCTTCATAGGTGCTTACACTGCTTCACTGGATGCATATATGGATTAAAACTCAAATGTATTGTAGATATTTACATGTGGAAAGCTGAACATCTTAAGATAATCAGCTCTATATGTGATGAGACACTGAAAAATGACACAACAAGTCCACCTTCCAGGCATGTCCAGAACATCATCACAGGTTAGCCTGATATGTTGTGAAAGTTAGAACTCTGGCAATGATTTCAAGATTTGAAACTTTGATTACAGAAGGAAGGCAAAGCCTCAAAAGAAACATCATAATCTGATAAAATTTAGATATATTTTTGTGATAGTTTATTTTATACTAGAATGTAAAGTTTTAAAGAATGTGGGAATGCATCTATTTGTTCCCATTAAGGAACTTATACTAGGCTCGTATATTTACAGTCAGAATACTTCTGGTGTGAAACATCAAAGGGAAATGAGGTCTCTTTAATCATTAAAATCAATTTTCTCAAAAAACACCTACTGTTGTACTTCTCAAGGAAGGCTCCATGCAATCAATAGAGAGAGCCCTTCTAATGGAAGTGGCCTTTGCAGAATGTTTGGTTATAGTTTTTTCTTTGTATAAAGATCATCATAATCATCACCTATGGCATTTGTACATTTGTCAAGGTCAATAAAAGAAACCAATCTATTTTAATTTATTTTCAGTCAATTTCACTATGTGCATCTTAGTATTAACAGGTTCTAAAAGTAAATGTATTCAATTATGATATTTCACCGGTTGTATAAGAAAGGACAATGTTGTTTTAAAAGTGTATTTATGGGTACTATATTGACTTTTATATCTATCAATCAGAGACATTTGGATCAACTGCAGACCAAATTTCTCTACTCTAGCTGACAGCAGAATGTAATTCTTGTCTAGAAATATCTGTATTATCTGCATGCACTGTAGGTTAGCTAACAGAAATTCATTCCATCTGCCTGTTGTCTGTACAACATTTGCGAAGAACTGATGTAAATATTTAATACTTCTAAGAATGCAGTATAACATTCAAGAACTTGACTATGTCCAGTCACATTAATGGATTCAAATCCCTCATGACCATGGCTGGCTGTGTATTCACAGAAGAGAAAAAGACGCTGAGATGGGTTGTGTTCCTGCAAACAGGTTAGCCTGGCTTCATGCACTGACAAGATTAATTGCAGACCTCTGAACCTGATATGTTTTCTTAATATCCAACATGGCTCTTACTTTCCTCATTCAGGCTGAGATATGTGGCTTGCTCTTGCATAATTCAACACCAGTCTTCTCTGTGTGTGGCACTGTTTTTACTCATTGTAAGTGCCTGCAAATTACTAAAGTCAGTGATACGATGCACAGCAGTTTGCTTAGAGTTATTTCAATGATTATGGAAAGAAAGAAAATCAGCTTTTTTCCAAACTGTCAGAATACTGCAGAAGAGACTGCAGTCATAATTTCTAGAATAGTACAAAACAATTTTTCAAGGGTTTTTCATGCATGTCCTCTTTACTCAGTAGGAAATAATACAACACGTAGATTCCACTCTCTGGTGTGGCCCAAGTTCACTTTATATCTGCTAATTGAAGTGTTCCAATATTTCTTCTGGAAGCTGATACTTTACATTTTTAATTTATTTTTTCAGACAGTATGCTGTCTGAAATATTTTAGGTGACTAAGAAACCTACACATATATAGAAACTGCCTGCTTCATAATCTACGAAAACACACTGCAAAACTAATTCTCTTTAGCTGGGACTATTCCAATACTCTAAAATAACAAGAGACCATGGAGGAAAAAAAAAAAGGCCAAACTTTACTTGCATGAAATATATCCAGCTTTATTAGCCTATAAAATAAGGAATACAAGTGTTCATGAAGACATAGGGCCCAAGTTTATCCTCTCTAACTGAAGGTTTATATTAAAGGAAGACATTATGCTGAAGACATAGGGGGCACAGTAGCCATAGGATCTCTGTGTAGTAAAAACCAAGAGGCAGGTATAGGCAAGAGGCCAGCAAGACAAACAATGACATGAAGCACATGGTAGAAATATGGGGAAAATATACTTTATTTTGAAAAAGAGGACTCATTTTGAAAATTTTAATTGAACTTGGGTAACATTTCATCAGTCCAAGATAATGATAATTCAGTTTATAAAGCTTAAAACAATTCTTTGTCTTGGTGTCTAATATTCTGCTATGTGCTTCAGTACCTGATCTCATTTTTTTCTTAATCCTGTGATGCCTTCAATTTAGTAAAATAGTGTGTGTGTTTTGTGATGAAATAGTGTGTGTAACATAAAGGAACAATTCATGAAAACTGTAGAGTGGTGTGCTGAAAAAGAAACTGGGTTGGAAAGAATTTTAAGGTGGCACCAGCTCTGAAATTGGACTTGAGGATCTCCAGAGGTCCCCTTCAACCTAAAGTGCTCTGTGACTCTACAATTCTGGGTTTGCAGAATTATTCCAAGAACATTAAGAGTCCTAGGGAGAAAATTATATATTGAGAGCAGTGGAAACTTTATAATGGAAATGATCAGTGATCAAAATATTGAGTGTTACCCTATCCCCGTGACTATTCTAAAAATTCCAAAAAGAAATGCTTTGTTTATATTTGTCATGAATGCAAATTTCTTAGTAAATCTTAATTACAGTGATTTGAAGTTTAATTAGAATGCTTAGTGTTTTGGTATCAGTAAATTAATTTTTAATGCTGGTTGTTAATTCTATGACAACTTTCCTCCTTTAGAAAATCTAAAATAAAGTCCTCTGATGACATATGTCAATTCTCATGGAAGATTTCTTTAGTCCAGAACTGAATTTGCACATATATGTGTAACAGACAGACAAATGAACTGCTGAATTTCAGCCCAGAATAATCAACTCATTTTTGGAAAACTTAACATGACCATGACCAACATTGGAGTCTCAGATGTGAATCAAAGAGAGGAGAACATGAGTGTCCTATATCAGTTTAACCATTGCAGAGCTCTACTCCCTTTTGTTTTTTCTTTCCAGGGTCATCCTATTCTCTTTGAAAGTAATAAAATTAGATTATTTGGGTTTTTTTTAATTCAGTCCCCTCCTATCTATGGTTAGGTGTATCCTGATAGAAGAGCGAGAGATCATCTTCATAGATTACAGTGCAGGAGAAGAAATTTTATTTGTATCAAAATGACTATAAGAATTCAGAATAATCCAC
The DNA here is from genome assembly GCA_013396995.1 of Dicaeum eximium. NCBI lineage: Eukaryota > Metazoa > Chordata > Aves > Passeriformes > Dicaeidae > Dicaeum > Dicaeum eximium. Next base: position 1,473,198 of record VWZP01006139.1, on the reverse strand, counting down.
CTCAAAATTATAGTATGATATAGACAAATATATTTTAGAAAATTAAGGATATTATAATGTGTTAATTGAATTATTCATCTTCCTTTAGATCCTGTAAGCAAAAATAATAACAATAATTGAATGTCAAGCTTAAAACTTGATATTAATATTTTGCCCATATTAAAAAGTAAGTTTTTTCTCCATGTATTAATTATATATATGCAACATACCAAAGCAATATATGCCTTATAGACATCTGTGTAGAGATGGCAGATGAACACAGTGTTCTGGATTCCAGTTTGGGCTATTTTATGCTATTATTGTCTGAACATGATAGATTCCTTTTTCATTTGATTTATAACTTGTCATTACAGGACACTGTAGTCCTCCAGACAACATTAATCTATTGATGGTTCTGAAGGGAAGATGTGATTGATGCAGTACCAGAAACTCGTGACATAGGTAAGCTCTTCTTTTCTTTTCAAACCTTTCTTGTTGAAATGCACAGCTGTACCTAGACTGGCATCACAAAACTATTCCAACGTCTGAGGCACAGAATACAAAATTAATCAAGAATCTAATTTGTTTTAATTTTTATTTTTCCGATCAACTTTTGTTTACTTTTTTAACTTTTTAAAAAACATTTTTAATTAAGCAAAATATCTGGTTTTATAAATGTTACCAAATTATTTTCAGCAATTTTTGGGATGTTATCTCTAATCTACCTTGGGTTGATTTCTCTTTCATATTTCTTACTGAAATGGACAGCAACATATCTCTTTTCACTTATCTCAAGGATTTGATATGGAATTCTCTTCTGCTGTAGCACAGAACTTTTGTAAAGGTACCAATAAAGTGTTTGTCTTCTCTTGTTCTAAAATCAGCAGCAGGAGTGACACTTAGGGATTTAATAGCATGAATAATACTCTACTTCTAAATTCTTGAGTATTATGTTTCTACCTCTCAAATGCTGTTCATGTCACTAATAGACTTCTGCACTATTTTTCCTAGAAAATACCCTTTATATCCTCCATGGTTAGATAAGTGCTTCTTAACTGATTTCTGCAGAGGGCAGAAGAAAAACACTAAATGTAAATCCAAAGAGATACATTTAATCTGCAATTGTCATGCTCTGATCTGGTTCTGCATTTCAAGACCCTTCAGAGATACTACATGAAAAGTTAAAAGGAACACTTCATGTGATTTGACTGCACTGAGATTTTAACTTATTCCACAATGTAATAGACAAAAAATCATTTTCCTGTTCAAAACATGACCTGATTCACTGATGGCATTTCTACACATCTCTAAGCTCTATAGATGGCATCATCCTAAAATTATGGACATAGCACTAAAAGACAGAACTGGGAACAGGGCAAGTTTGTTGGCATGTAAAGCTGCTATCAGAAGGATTAGGAGCCTACAGAGGGAGCAAAAGCTGAAATCAGCCCCATTTAGGAAAACTAAATCTTAGGAAAAACTAAATGTTAGGAAAGTAAAAACTAAAATAAATAAAAAAATAAATTAAAAAATATGAAAATATCCCATAAGCTAAGGTAAGATGTGTAACTGCATACTGTGCTCATTTTTCCTGTCCATTGCCTTGCTGGGATCCAAATCAGTCACAGCTACAGCTATGTGTTACTGCACCTAGCAGAATGGTTTATCCTGTATCAGACTTACTGATGCCTTCAGTCTCTGCCTGGGACATGCAGAAATACTGCCAGCCTAAAGTGTTGGTTTTGTGTATGAGGTGGGCTTGCCTTGGCTGGACAGCAGGTGCTCACCAAAGCCACTCCCTCACTCTAGCTCCTCAGATTCATTTATTTCCAATCAAATCAAAGTAAGATAATGGCCAGTGTCAGTCTCTACTCTGCCAGCTGGCATTGGCTCTGTCTAAAGACAGAAGCCACACCTGTAGACTCCTGGTACCAAAACCTTGTCATGTAACCCTAATACAGAATATCAATAACTCTTTAATGACTGCCTTCACACTTATTACAATTGTATATTTATTGACTTCTCAATTCTGAATAATCTCTTTCAGTGATATTCCCCAGATGTAATAAGGTCATATTCCCATGGGTCCTGGTCAAGTTAATAGGTGGAGGGAGACTCCTATGTGAAATGAGGTATATTTCAGAGCAGGAGCCTAATTTTGAACATTGACCTTTGGAGATGTTGACCTTTGTTCATTGACTACAGTTAAACTCAGGGATCTTAAGCCTCGCGGAGTTAAAGCAAACATGTATGACCGTATCCTCCTCTCATGCCTTTTTTTCTTGGTGTTTTATCTTTATGCTAATTTCCACGCAAGCAAATATCAGACACAGAGCCTTTGATTTGATTTGCAATGATGAGTTTGGCATTGCAAATGGTAGCTACAGAAAGTGGCAAAATCTAGAAGCTTATAACTGCAATTTCAGTTGTACACGAAACACATGCCAGCATAATACAAAGTGCTGCAGTTTTATAGCAAGTGAAGTGTTGCCAGGAGCAGACCTTGAGGGATCAAGGACCTGTTGCTTCCAGAAGAATTTTGTAGCAGACATTTGGCAATCTTTGCCCTGCTTTGGCTGAAGACTTTATGCTCTGGTCTTCAGAGAGGAAACCTTATCAGAAGTGACTGACATCTTACAAAACATGCAGTAGAATGTGTTTGCTCAAAAGTGCAACATTAGCAACTGGGAAACTGAGTAGTTGAACCTTGGATATGTTGCTGAGATTTTGGCTTTTGTTGATGATTTTTTCTTGTTCTTTTAATCATAATTTCATTTGCTCCCTCTTCAGAGCTCAGGTTAAGTGTTCACTGTTCATTCTCAACCCTTTCTCTGCTATGTGAAGTCAAGCTCTTGATAGCACCATCTCCACATGAGGAGAAACATCAACAAAATAGTGGGTTGGAGATGCAGCATTCCAGTGTTTTCCAGTATGACTAATTTGGGAATGAGGACACATTCAATTTCCAGCTAGCTTTCTTTAAGATTTTTGCAAATTTTCTCTATCTCTCTTAGATAGAGCAAAAAATTTGGAATTCACCTGGGCTTTTTTTCTGAAAATGTAAAAGTATACTTAAATAGAAAAGTACAACTATCTTCCATGATTTAGACCAATATGATAAACATGATGCAGAGAGATCTAACCAGCATTGCAATTTTTTATTTAAATTATTATTTTTGACCATTCCTCTAAAAGTATCTTCATATTTTAAATCGGACAAATATTGGCACCAGCACTTTAATGACTTTCAGGCCATTATCTCAGGCTCATGAATATACATCTTCTAGTATCATCTTGTGCACTGTAAGTTTATTTAAAAATTGAATCAAATATTTCATGTATTTTATCAGTTAATTAAAGTTGGTGCTTATTCATAAATTACATAGGTTCATAAATTTGGTAGAAAAATTCAGCCTTAGCACATGTAAATCATATAATCTTTGAGTGGATTTGATTGGAAGTTACCCATGGATGCTATTTGATCTTAAGCACTCCAAATAAGGTCCATTTTAAATTAGAAATGTCTTCAAAAGAAAGGAAGAAGCAAATAGTTACTTTTTTTTCCCTGTTTTTCTGTTTGTTAGTTGTGGGGGGTTTTCTTAAATAAATATTAAAACATGTTCTGTATTTTGCAGATTTTTTTTCTGAAAGATATAATTTAAATTCATCAGAATTATTTTAAAATGTAAAATTAATTGTGTTCTAGGACACAGTTCTGAAATCAGAGTTTGGAAATTCTAATGCTCTTCTATGTGTTTAGAAATTCTCTCTCTTGACTTTTCACATGCAAAAGAAATAACACACTAAAACTAGGCAGGAGTGAGTGACTTGACTCCATTGCATCTTGAATATGAAAATTGGGCAACAGGATAAGTACCTGAAATGAACTTGAAAGACTAACAAGTAGAATGTGCAAAGTGTTTATTTTTCAAATTAGTTTGTCTCTGCTAAAGACGTGGCAAGCAGAAATATATTCATTTCTTTAATGCAAATAACTTGACATTTTGACAGCCAGAGAAGCCAGTCATTCCTAATGAAGCCATTGATCAGTACCTCTTCAGCATTTAGTACTTCAAAACTTTTATCTGCCATCAAAGAACATATTTCTAATTTGAAAACTTAATGAAGAAGAAATGCTTTTCCCAATGTGATCTAAGACAGTACTGTGAAATTTGCCTTGAGAAAACACAGAAAATTACTCCAACTGTGAGTAAACTCATGAAATAAAATATGTCAGAAAAGGCATTTTTATCACATCTCCATCTTAAACAGCACATGATGAGCAAACCCCAGTGCTCCTCTTTATGTGCAGGTGTGACAGTAAAGTAATAACTCTCTGTCTTGGCATCATGTTGTTCCTAATATGGAGAGAACGTTTGGGTAATGACAGATGTGCCATCCTTCCATGCTCCTTGCCTTTGTGTATAATGTACTCATGGTTGTGCCTGCACTCCCATCTACTGGTAAAATTAATTGTCACTGTGATCATGGTAAACAAACCTGGAAAAGAAGGTGGATCCTGAAAGATTAATGCAAGAAAAATGACAATTTGTGTCATTAAAAACTTTACTACTTATTATTTCTGTAGAAGCCAACAGTTCCTAGATAATTTCTGTTTTCACAGTGAGTGGTATCTTCTTATGAGGTATTTTGGTGCTTTCCAGGGTTGTGACCAAGAGATTTTTCTTGGAAGTAGGACCTATACTGGAAGTAATATCCTAAGTACTATGAATTCTCAGAAGATCAGTATTGGTAATCTTTTGCTTTTAGTCATTCACATCAGACTTGTCAAGTTATTCCTGGGGGCTGTAGTCATCTCCTTTGCACCACTGAGAAAAAACAGGTGCAAATACAACCAGAAGCTTGGATCTAAGATTGAAAACATATTGTGGTTTTTTTTGTTGTAGAATAGAAAGGAGGAATTGGCTGTACTAATAATTAAATTCCCATTACAAAATGCACTGTCTGGACTTCCAACTAGTGTCTTATATCTTGGATGGGAAAGATTTTATTAGTTGTAAATGAAATCAAATTAATTAGTGTAATTTGTGCACTGTATGCTGATGCAGTCAAACTCTTTTAATACCAATTAAATGTGTTAAAACAAAATGTTTTGTAAAATTAAAGATTAATCTATTAAGAAAGAAATAGCTCAGTTCCTGATTAGACTTCTGGGTTTATCCTAACATATTCTTACTTTTAACTTTGTTTGCAATTGTCAAATATCATCTGTAACAATCAAAGTTGTAAAACAGGCATCTTCAAAATAAAGGCAGAGGTTTCTTTGTCATCATCACTACAGATTAACAAAACAATAGTAAATAAGAGGCCTTGCAGTCAGAGCATCCATATTATCCAGAAGGGCAAGCAGCCCTAGTATTAAGGGATGTTCCCTCGGGAGGAGAGTCTTTGATTCAGTGATTATGTTCAATATAGTATGACTGAATTACTTTAATCACTAAATAAATTACCAGAGTTACAGTTATAATGAAAATTTGGGGTTGAAAATAAGAAGCTGGAATAGCAAAGAAAGAAGCTAGGTGAAGTCAAAGCAAAAAGGGAGCAATCTCAGAGGTGTGTTTGAAAAGGACTAGCTGCCCTGGCTAGGATTTACAGTCACGACATGGGATTTGGCAAAGTGTTTCATTTCTAGGAAGAGATTCTAGCAGTTTCACCAATGGATGTTTGACACTTCCAAGACAACAGATGAAGCTTTAAATCAGATGCAAGTTGCTAGAGAAATCCATGCTATTATACACAATATTTGTGAAGGAGATTAATGTTCAATTTCCTGCAGCTTAATTGTTTAAATAATTTTTGTGTTGGTATTATGCTTTCCCACATACTCTCTTCTGTGACCGTCATGCTTTATGCAATAATTTATAAATGAATATTGAAATGAACAAAAGGGTAATAAGTAAAAAAAACTTTGTAAAAGTTGGCATTTATTTAAATGACAATGGTGTTAATTGGGAGGTCTGGAATTAATCCAGTGTTGAAGAGTGGCAACATTACTTTTTTTTCCCCTTGTTTTTTGTCTTTTGAGATCTGACAGTACGTAATAGTGACTCATTTATCAGGAAGACTTCTGCTCTTTTCAAGTAGGAAAAAAAAGAATAAGGAAACTGCTTTGTGAATAAAATTAATGTGAATAAAATTAACGTGAACATTGATGAAGCCAGCTCGATGAAAGCAAACATATGCAACTGACTTATAATTGGACTTGAGCACTCTAGCCTTTGACTCTACCATGCTACAAAAATTCTCCTACAAAGTCACTGCACTGTGACTGGTGATGAGAATGTCCCAAAGGGAGAAAACTATCAGGCACTAGACTAACTGTAACATTTTTTACACCTTCACTACTCTGGTACAAGTCATGAACAATATTCATTTTCATGTCACTGCTATTTTTTATGCTCTATCATTTCCAGCTTACAGTGTCACCACTAGGTTTATGTTTCTTGAATTTGTCAAAGACGAGGCTACGGCTACGGCTACTGAAGCAAAGCTGAAACTGCCTCTTTTTCCAGCAGATATAATCTCCTCTGCTGCTATGGGAAAAAAACCAAAGCTGTTACACTGGAGATTTTTATTTCGTTTTTGTTTTGATTTTGGTTTTGGGTTTTTTCTGTTTCTTGTTTTTTTTTAGTTCTACTCTGTGGATTTTTCCATGTCTCAGTTAAAGTTGTGGTCATGTTGTTTCTTTAATCCTTTTTTCTTACATAAAAATGAATTGCATGGGGTTTTTTCAATTAATAAGGACTGAATTAATTTTGTATCAAGTGAGATGAGTTGTACTGCAGAGCAGTTCTGAACATGTGGTATAACCATAATTTCCTAATATTTTCTTTGCATTCTTAGGTCTTAGATGTTACAGAGAGAATCTGATATTTATCACCTTCATTCTTAAAAGTCCAGAGGAGATATGAGGAGAACAAAAGGGGGATAAAAAAAAAAAATAGAAGTGGATTCACATTTGCTTTCTACCTCACAGAGTTTATATTGGGCCAGGGAAATAATATGAAAGAAATCTGTTGATACTTTATGATGATTCTAAGGACAAATCTCCAGGGGCACAGATTCCCAGTGCAGAATGTCTGAATTTTAGGTGCTGAGCAATGAGGGAGGGTGAAGAACACTGTGGAGGCACCATGGCACGGTAGGAAATGGAAATAATGTCTGCTAATAGATATATTTGAGGTCAGGCTGGATGGGGCCCTGAGCAGCCTGGTCTAGTGGAAGCTGCCCCTGCCCATGGCAGAGAGGTTAAAACTAGATGGTCTTTAAGGTCCCTTCCAAATCAGAGCATTCTAGGTCCCTATGATTCTGTATTTTTACTGGATTAAAGAACTGTATTGCTCCTCTTTGCTCTGACAATTCAGAAAAATCCATTTAGTTCCTTAAGTGATACAGGGCCAAAGTGCAGGGACGTATTTTGAAATCTCTTACTGTCGAAACCATGAATAATTTTTTCCCTCAGATCTACATTCCTTGCAGGCAGCCACCAAGACACAAGGAAATCTAAGAAGAGACCTCAAAAAGTCCTCTTGTTTCTTCTAAGCACAGTTTTATCTTTCTTTTCGATATACATCACTCATATTATATTGTTTAAATTGCCAGCTAACCTCAGAGGAGGGAAACAGTTTTAGGCAGCACCATTCTGAGCTTGGAGTATCTTTCTGAATGCCTTAGAAAGTAATGAGGTGAAATGCTGATCATGCTGTGATCCTGGGCACAGTGAAAGCCATTATCATGCAGCAGTGGAGGAGCAAATACACACCCTCATCTTTAAATCTTTGGACTGGTGACAGTCAAAATTCTGTGCTGAATAGTCAAAGCATCACAGTATTCATGCTACAAAAAGAGATGGACCTGACCTTTGCAGACAGACTTACCTTTTGTAACATGATCAGGGAAACATGAACATCTGCAGTGGGGGAAAAAACACCATTATTGCAATCTGTGCTGGTAGATTACTTGGAATTAGAATGACTAATAGCACGATGCTAAGTGACTACATGGCATTGCCTTGGTGAGGTGTGTCTGGTTTATGTTCTTGTTTTTATTGCTTTTCTCAAAATATAGTAGGCAAAATAATTGAATTTGTTTAATATCACTGAAACACTTCTTTGGCTGCTTATTTACTTCATTTTTTTTTGTGAAACAGGATGAAAGGATTTTAGGAAGAAGTGCAGCTATCTCATTTTGTTTTGCACACTCAAGCCATTTCATGCTGAAGCAAATTATCCAACCCATCCTCCCCTATGTCTTTGCAAAAGAGGATACAGAGCTGAGATGGGCTTGTAAAACAATAATATAGTTAATGTTAGTGTGTGGGTTGATCAAAATAAATACTTTTGTTTTTCTTCTTGGATGATTTTGTGCTGAAAAATGTCAGATCTAATATGATATTCTGATCTATGTGACTCTCACATAAACTTGTGGTTATTCCAGAGAAGCCATTAAGCTTTACACAGAGTCCTCTGAGATCATAATTTGGCTCATCTTCAGCTGCTGGGTTTTTTCCTGCTCCAAAACTCTTATGAGTGTCATTGACTTACACAAGATGTCTTGTAATTTCTCCTTTAACATAAAATAGAACCTCACAGATATTTTTTAGTAGAATATTGGTATGAGAAAGCAAGCTCTTAATCAGTTGCTTATGGCCTCCATATCAAAGGGAGCTTACTAGCAGAAAGATGGGTGAGAGAGCTGCCAAAACTCTTAATGTGATCAGACTATCCTGTTTTATACAGTCAAATCCCATTCTTATTATGCTTTGCCTATATAAATTCTTCTCCCCCAGTTTTTGTACAGTAACTAGTTACAATCATGGAAGGTTAATTTATGTCTATATGGGAGGCTGAGTGGTGTCAGCCACAAAAGAGGCTTTAGCAAACTTGTGGATACATCACAAATATAGACTAGATCTGATGCCAGGTGTGCTGGGTGATGCTCAGGCATGAAACAGCATTAGCTGGCCTGGGTTACATCTGAGACATTGAGCCTGCATATTCATGCACACTTATATGTGCACGCATGATTGCCCTCCCTGGGACTGGATTTTAATATTTAAAATCTGGCAGCCATGCTGAGCAGCTTCATTTATTGATTGTCCCACTTGTTTCCATCTGGAAGAGACCCAGGAGAGTAAACTGGATGAAAAAAGCTTTCTCTAATAGAAAGCTAAAAAAATTATTGATAATGTTCCATCAAGAAATGTTTGCATTGAAAATCTATTTTCACTTTTGTTTTGCTAGTAAACCAAATATTTAATTGGCTTTGATCTCCTCTCTCTCTCTCTCTTTTTTTTTTTTTAATTGTCATAGGAATAATTATGCTGAAAAGAAAGAGAACTTGAAATCTTGCATTGTTGCTATCATGTCTAATTACTTTTTCAAAAAGAACAGGAAAGTTGCCAAGAAAAAAATTGTCAGCTTTGTTTTTCTGTGGAAAATATTTTTCCACAGAAATAATATGGAAATTAAACAGAAAGTTGCTGAATTATTAGTAAAAACTTCTAATTTCAAGAGATGAAATTGGTTTGTATTCACCTCTCCTGGTTTTGTCCTCTCCTTTTTTCTTACTCTTATTCTTGCTTTCTTCCTCTTCTTGGTTATTTGATGTCCAGGGATTAGAAAAAAAACACCCCATTAACAAACAAGCAAAACCACAAAGCATCAAAAGATTTTGTAAAGGAATATCAAGAAATTTAAGTATGGAAAACAAATTGCAAATATTTTTACTCTTTCTGGTGGTATTACATCCAGCATGCAGGAAAAGCAGAACTTAATTGGTTTGTTTGTAGATTCAGCCTGTTTATTTCCCATTTGACCCATAGGCCAAATTTAATATTTATACCTTGGGTTTGATGATGGAGTAACCCAACTCAACTGAAATAAAATTCTGTTTAACTTCCAAAATTTGAAATAGTAAATAGCAAAATATAATAATCTCTTCAATATTACACTGTGCTAGCTTGCTATTAATATAATTTTAGTATTATTTTTGTTAATCTTCAGTTGTTCAATGCTTTTGGGGAAAGAGTATGACTGCAGCTGACCAATCTGATTTCTTTTCTTTTTCTTTGGACTCTTCTTTCCATATTTAACTATTTGTCTACTGGTTTTAGCTCCAAATAAGCACTGAAATGTTTAATTTATTTAGCACTATTTGCATAATTTTTCCTAGGAGTTCAAGTGAAGGAGATAGGTGGCAGTCTCTCCAGAATTTACACTTTTTTTTTTTAGCCATTCCTGATGTTCTGTAAAAAACAGATTTGCAGATAATCCATATTGGAGTCAGATATTTGCAATTTAGGAAGAGAATAGAAGAAAAGAATCAATAAATAGCAATATACCTTGAAAGTAAACAGCAATATACTGTCTTTTGGATTATGCCCACCACCACTGCCATGAATGCTGTGAAATCTCCATTGTATCAAAGTTTTGGACAGAACTATTCCTAAAACTATGTAACAGTCTATATAGAAAAACATAAAGGATAATTAATGTTTTCTTGTTTCTGGTTGAGCATAAATTTAATATTTCAGCACTCAACTCTTCTTGAAATAGGTAGATGGGGTTTTTTTGCTATTATCATTTTTTATCATTGTTATAATTTTTGACAATATACTATCATCCAACCTATTCACAATAATATGAGCAGTATCATGACAGATGAAGTCTATTTTGTGCCATTCAGGAATGCAGATCAGCTCTGGAATGGACTGTTTAAATGTTTATAGGTCAGCTGAAAGCTGTTAAAGGAATTGCTAGATAAATCTTTTAAAAGTCTGCTTTCATTTATTTACAATATGAGCAAACTTTAATTAGTGGGCCTATTTTTCTCCTTTGGGGAAAAAGAAAGGACATCAATAATTGACAAAGAATGAATACTCCTACAGATATTTTCAATCCAACTGCTTCAGCAACATTCTGGGAAAGGGTTTTTGCTGTGTCTGACCTTAGGATAAAGTCTCTTACTTTCATAAATGGCAGTGACCTTATCCTGAGAAATAAAAGCAGCATTTGAAACCCAGACTGACCATTGCTAAATGTACATCTGCTGAAATTTGATGAAGTAAGAAATCTCTGAAAACACTTGTATTAGGCAGAGGCTTAGGTTCCAACAAACACTGTGGATGGGATAAAACCTTTTAAAAGCCCTTCTGTATCTCATAAAGCAGTTTATTTCCATATTCCATTTCTACTACAATAGATCTGGGCTAGACATCAGTTATGGGATGGAGGCATGGGAAAATGTTCCCACTGTCAAACATTTGTCTAGCTTTCACTTGGAGAGAAAGTTCAGAGGTACTGCCCCCTCTCACATTTGCAAAATATAAATCTTGGAAGCCTGATTGGGAAGATTTTGGGACTGATACTGTGTTTAGAAAACACAGGATGAAATATTATAAAAACATATTTATAATATTTATAATATTATAAATATTATTTTAATAGTAGAGTTTGTTTCCCCATCCTCCTCTCTTGTTTTGGAGCTGGACTGCATAACTTTTCCTCATTAACATTTTTACTTTGTTGTTTTTTCTTTTTTGTAAAGGTAACTTTCTAGAATGAAAGGAATCACATAGTATTTCAAAGCCTTTGCTGTGACATTAAACCTTTGAACTACTGTTAAGGAAATTATTTCCCTAAGGCCAAATATCTAAAAGGTTATTAAAAATTTAATTTCACAAATGGTACCTAGGCTAAAAAATAATAATATCTAAACATTACTTAAAACCTTGATTGCCTAATCTTATAAATCCCATTGCTCCTTACTTTTAAATAGAGCAGAAATTACTATTAAAATACAGAAATTTAATTTTCATAACAGGATTTCAGAAGAAGCATGGAGATGCCAGGTCCTATATCTTTTACGTTGATAGAAACTGCACACGTATTGTATCTGTGACTGCCACATGGAGTCAGTTTTAAATTTAGTTCTTTTAAAACAGTTATAAAGAAAGTGTATTTCACCTTTAGGGCATGAACCCACATAGGAGGCCATTAGTGGGAATACCTGAATAATTCTGAAAATGGGATATAGGTGTTTCATAAAATGACTGAATGGTTTGGAGTGGAAGGGACCTTAAAGATTATTTAGTTCCAACTACCCTGCCATGAGCAGGGACAACTTCTAGTGGGCTATATGATCCCAGGGCTAATTTGAAAAAGACATTCATGTTAGGAGTGTAGTGTCCCTTGACTTGCCCCATAGAGGGTAACTTTACAGTCATTATCTGTAGACTTTCCCTGCTCTAGCTAACATTAGGAAGAGTCTGAAATAAGCTCTGAGATTCTAGACTGCTGACTTCTTCAATCCAGTGGAGTACATTCAGCATGGGTCACAAAGTTCTGTCCTCTAAACCCTTACTGCCATGCTACCAGGGCTTTTCAATGATGCTCTTAGTCATATACTGAAAGCCTTCTCTTTTTTCAGCAATTTACTTTTATGGATGTTGCCTTTGGTTTATTGTATCAGGTTTAGTGTGGCTTTCAGGATTTTTTTCCTTCTTTAAGATTTTTTCCTTGTGATTTTCTGTGGTTTTTGGCATTATTCTCACTGCAGAGTCATCTGTACTCCATTTCTTAATGTATCACTTGTGAGTTGGTATTTTTTTAAAACAACAACCCAAGAAGTGTTGACCTTCCCCAGAAGCAATGTACTTATACATCCTGAATGTGTGGCATATCTCTTCACCTATCTCTATCTATCCTTCTTTCTTCCTAATATTTTTTTTCCTATAATAACTACCCTTAAGAGTGTGCTACACTGTGTGCTAGGTGACTTCATACCCTTTTAATGCTATAAAGTATGAGCAAGCCTCAGGTGCTCAGGTGCTATGGACTGTGGGTCTGTTCAGTAGATGTGCTCTTGTGGCCACAAAGGTTCTGCATGTCACTTTATCCCTGTCTTTTATAACAACCTGAACCATGCAAAAGCCTGCACCAAGCTGGAGGGCATAAGCAGTGTTCTGGAGGTCTGCCACCCAATGGAGCCTCTACAGGGAGGCAGAAACCTCTGGAAATTCAGCAAAGGCAAATGCAGAGTCACATATCTACCATACACCCATACAAGTTAGGAACTGACCTGGGAAAAGACATCTTTGTAGAGGAGAACCAGACTCTTGTGGTGGGGAATCCACCAGCCTGCCACAGCAGGGAAGGCCAACAGAACCATGGGCTGCATTAATAAGAGCAAATACATCAGGGGAAATGTCTGTGTCCCACCATTCAGACTTGTGAGAGGACATCTCACAAAATATGTCCAATTTGGGGACTTTCAGTACAGCAGTGATATTGGACAAAGTAACTTCCAAAGTCTCTTTCTGCCTAGATTACACCTCGATTCTATGACTGCCTTTAATCTCCATCCTCTCGCAGTGTAATAGGAGATACAGCACAGAAGGTGACCTGAAAGACTGAAAATTATTACTTATTCTTAACAGTTGTTATACTGCTGTACTTAAGCACTTTAGGTACAAGGAAACAAGTTTTTTGTTCATTTGTTTTTGTATTTTTTTTCCTAGTGAACATCTGATTAGTTCACAGTAAACTTCTCAAAATTAATGAAAACCTTACCTATTTTAATTACCAATACACTGTATTTCCTGTCATATCTTTGAAGTAAAATAAAATAATTGGTAGAAGCTTGTAGAATAAATTATTCTTTCTAATGTGATTTTGACATTTCAGAGATGAAACGCCACAAGAATAAATTAATGAATAAGTTGATAGGAATAAAAAGAATAAATTAATAAATAAAGGTATTAGAACAACAAGGCCCACACAGCAAGGTATACATATAACACAAACAGAAGCATTTAAAATTACAACACTCATGCAGGTGCATTTCTACTCCACTGTTCTTACTCTTACTTTAAACTTAAATCCAAAATCCAATGATGAACTAAAACCTCACCAATATGTAGTGTTATATTATATATTATAATCTCTCATGTTATATATATTTCTACAAAACTGGTGATTCTTCTCTTTTAAAATAATTTTTCAGTGTAGCATTCTATGTATGTTTAATCATTTTGTCTGTCTGCAATTGGTTTTGCAGAATAGCTTGTCCAGCAAATGATCAAGCTTCATGAAGAGAAAGTAAAATTTGTCTAGATTAATATTTCATATCTTCTGATTTATTGATATTTTAACACACAAATATAAGGAAGATTTTAATACAAAATTAACAATGTTAGAAACACCTTTTTCTTTCTCCAGGATTTCATGGCTATTCTGAATATTGATAGAAAGGCAGGGATAAAGTTAATGGGCACTGTCCATTAAATAAATGCTGTGTGATGTTGGTGTCTGAACATTCAGTACTCTTAACAAAGACCTGAATTTTTATCATGGTTATTCAATTAATTTATTTTTCTGGAGTCATACATAGGGATTTTGGTTTGTTATTTCTTGTGTCCTTGCGTGAATTGTAATTTTTTACTTGATCCACATGGCTCATATAGAAACCTTAGAAAGATACTATATTTTCCACCTGTATAACTTTATATAACTTTTCTAGTTCACAAAGATAAAGACAGAGTTGTACAATGTGCGTGACACATAAACATTAAATTATAACAACTTCAGCTTGATACGTTACTTGAAAAAAATTATTTTATTGTCTTTAAGGATAGCAACTTGTCAGAACACAAAGGCCAAAACTGAGACCGTGTGAGAATATTAACTGACATAATTTTACTTCTTTGGCTTTGCCAATTAGTGTGTGTAAATATCATTTTCTTGAGAGACCCGAAGAATGAGAGACAAACCCACATATCATCCATGAAACAAAAAGTCACACAAATAAACACCTCCTGGGGAAGATATGACTGGTCCCTGAGAATAATGATTCCTACTGCATTTTGAAATGCTGTAATTTAAAGCTTTAAACTCCATTTATGAACTGTTGCAATGATAGAAGCTGTGAAAATTCCACTTCATATTGCAAAATTATGCGCCCAAAACTGCTAGAAACTCCTTTAAAACAGTTTTCAGTAACAAAAGTCAACAACATGACCTTGAAAATAATGAGTAAGCAAAACTTTGAGGTTATCATCTTGATGCTTCAAATGATCATTAAGCAACAGATTTGGAAGACACTAAAATATTTTCTGGGATAGTCTCTCCGTGCAGAAAAAAATAGAGAACAGACATCACAAATGCTAAAAACTGTCTTATTTTTATGCCACTGATATTTTTGTTCTGAAAGCTTGGTCCTGATTTTTTTCTTCACTCCATTTTTCTTGCTGTTATAGAGGATAATCTCTCTGAAGGAAAGAGTTGCTTGATTTAACAAATTTGCATGTATTTACAGTTCAGACCTATGCAGCTGGCCCAGATGTTTCAGCCTTCTCCATCATCCATGAAAACACTGAGATGAAGCATGTCTTGGTGCCCCTGTTACTTTTATTAAGTTTGAGAAAATGCAGGGTTAGAAGTTCAGAGGTCGAGATCTGCCCTAGAACAGGTAATTTTGCCAGGAAAACTTAGGAGTTTTTTCCCTTATCATGCTGAATTTGGGAGCACTCAGGATGTCAGTCAAACTACTCTTTTCATATGGATTAATAAAGCTCAGGCTGGGAAGAATTCTTACAAATATCTGATCTGATTCATTCATTAATAGCCTAAATGTCCCACTCGAGCTCTTCTGAAGTAAGCCAGTACCTTTATTTGAGGTAATTTCTATCTTCTTGAAACATTTATAGGCACTGACATTGTTAAACAGAGGGTCCCAGGTGCTATTTTCTTGTCAAAAAATGTGTACCCTCTCTCTTATATTCATCTGTTTAACTTTACTTTCTAACTGTTAGATATTACCAATACCTTTTTTTAGCCATGAAGTAAACTGAAGCAGAGTTGATTGGATATTAGAAAGAAATTCTTGACAGTGAGGCTGGTGAGGCACTTGTACAAGCTGCCCAGAGAAGCTGTGGCAGATCCATCCCTGGAAGTGCTCAAGGCCAGGCTGGATGTGGATTTGAAAACCTGGTCAAGTGGTGCCCCTGCCCCTGTGGAGAGTTTGGAACTACATTATCTTGAAGGTCCCTTCCAACCCAAATCATTCTAGCATTCTATAAAAGAATAATCAGCTGTCACAAACCTCTTTATTTTAGAGGTTTGTTAGCAGATGACACAGTACTAGGTAGATAGTTTAACTACTAAATTAAGGATTTTAGTTTCTCATTGTATTTTTACCAGTCCACAGGGTTGTGTGTGTTTTGGTTTGTGTTTTTCTTTTTTTTTTTCCTCAAACATTTTTAAATGTTTATCTCACTCATTTATATCACAGAATTTAGCAAATTAGACAAGTCTACATTTTTATTTTTTAAGTCTGCTGACTGTTTGCACTCCCTGCATGTGAGGATGCTGGGATCTGGATTAGTTTGAGAATGTGACTAATATTAATTGCTCATAAGCAATCAATTTTCCATATGCCTTACAAGTGCACTATATTGAAATAAGACCCACTTGCCATGCTTTAATTACTTTTTCATCTATAAATTTTGCCAACCATTATTTTCTCTTTTATAACACACAACTTCTAAATTCAATGAATATAGAAAGCTGAGATAAACCTCTGAGACAACCTACTTAAAGCATTCTCACTGCCTTATGCTTCCCCTTTTTAACTGACATTCTGTAATCTAAGGATTTGTTCCACTTGATTTTATGTTTTGCCTTTCATTTTATTTTATATTAAGTTTTACTCAATCATCCTGTAAGATTCTATGCAGCATTTTTGTACAGACCAAACTTTCACTCTTATAAAAGGCAAAAATATTGTGTGGTAGTATGTAACATCCTTAAAATGGATGCATTTAGGAAACTTTGTTTTAATTAACAATGCGAGTTTTTACTGTTGACATAACACATTGTTTTATATGATTGTGCATAAGACTGTATTGAAACTAAATGTTCTAATTAATCCTTATTTATCTTTTTCTTAGATACTGCCATAACTTCAGTGTTCTCTCAGATCTTACAGTATTGTCACATTATCCATTAAAATTCAGGAGCATTGATTCAGAGATTGCTTTTGTCAGAAAATTTATGATTGTTCAATGGAGGTATTTGAATTGATTAAATTGAAAACATTTAATAGTTTCTGTTTAATATATATCTTGATTACTAATGGAGAAGAAATATTTCCTTTTCAATAAGGAACATATACCCTGGTCCTTTCTAAGACTGCATTTAGAAATCCTGTTAACAGACATGCTTTTCTTTCCCTTAGAATTATTACTGACTCTTAAATGTTGTGGAAGTTTGAGCACTTGCTAGAGGAAGAATAATTCAGGATCTGATTCATTCTCTATTGTACCTGTTTTAATTAATGTCATACAGATTAAAATTTGGAAATCAGATTAGAATTTGATAATGAAAACTGATTTTACAGAACACAATGGAAACACTCTTCTGGGAATAGATGGACTTTAGAAAGAAAAAACCATGTGGCAAAGAGGGTTTATGAGATCTGTGGAATAATCAGCGCCAGTCTGAGGTGCAAGCAAGATTGGTAACACTGTAATCTCTTTGAAATTAGTCTAATTATGTGACATTTTAATATCCTGTGAGGTGGAATTTGATGAGCAGGAAATTGCCTGCAATGCATTGTCATCTATTGAATACTCTGCCTTGTTCTCTTTTTGGGCACCTAGGAGAAGTAAAGGAGAAGAGATGGGTGACATCTAAACTTTACCTGTAGAAGTGAAATAGTTCCCTAATCTTATTTTCTAATCTGTAATTTGTGTTTTAAATAGAATTGAAATTACTTCAGAGAAAACAGAAATTGATACAGAGAAAGATATTAACTGAAACACTACAATTCATTACTGAGAGTTTTTTTATTGTTTGTTTGTTTGTTTGTTTAATAAGAGGTAGTGCTAAGAGTTTTATCTCCTGAAGCCTAAACAGGGATTAGATAACTCGATAAAGAGTTGATCTCTCTCTTGACAGGTTTGGGAGCAATCAGCTGCTCTAAAAGAAGGTATTTTGCAAAAGAGTAGTATCAGAAACTGAAACCCATACCAGGGTGACCACCAAGCTTCAGTTTCTATTTTATCAGGAAGAAAAATATTCTATCCCAATTTAAGAAAATCATTTGGCAAAATTCACCCCAGAATAATGTCATCTTGCTGAGCCTGCAGAGAGCTTGGACTATCATCTCAGAGAGCTCTAGGCTATTGTCTGCTGGAGTTATGAATGTTGCAAAGACCATTCCAGAAGTAATGAGAGGAAAAGAGGATATTTACTAGTCTTCCAACACATCTATATTGACTGCTGTAATGTTCAAGGTGCTGACATCACCATGTCCAAACAAAGAAAATTTCTTTCCTTCTTCAAACCTTCTACTGTTCCTCTGGAGATGAATATCCTTAGCTAAAACAAATTTGGTGTCCCAGACTCCACAGCACACTCACAGTCTTCCTGTGCTTGGGGATACACCAAACCTCAAGATCATTGGGACTATTTCAAGCTCAAGTTTTATATCAATTACATTAAATCTACTTTTTCCTATGGAAACACTTACATGAAATCCTCACAACTTCAAGCATCCACTCTTTGCAAACCCTGGGTATTTTTTATCAAAACCCCCTAGAGGAAGAATTTTATAAAAGGAATTTATGTTTGTTTGCAGTTTCTAGTATTTTTTCTAGAACTATTTTCTTGTGAGTCTCCATTAAAACTCTTTTATCCATTCATCTCACTCAATCATTGTATTTAAATGGAGCTTCTCTGAGGTCTTGCAAATTAGTTAATGTTTGTTTTAGTTCTTTGAGATCCCATGATGGGAAGTATTGCACATCAGAGCAGCACTGCTTATTAGACTGAGTTTAAGGGACATGAGACAGATAACAAAATGTAATTGGAGTACCTGGTGAATTGTACACTCTGGGAAAATTATTAGCTGGTGAAGGTTTCATTCTGAGGAATTCTCATTGTTTCAAAATATTTTAAACTGGACTGAGCTGTGTTTGAAACAAACTCTCACTGGAAACAGGATGATTATGTGATGGAATAAGTTGTTAGGGAAGTGAGAATTGGTACCTCCTAAGAGGTGTCTGTGGGTTTGTTCTGCTGACCAGGGTTAAACCACATCAGGGTTACACTAGCAGAAGATATGGGTGAAACTACACAGCTGCCTCTTCATTCCTTCAGTAAAAAAACAAAAACAAAAACCAGGAAAAGACCACAGGCTTGTCCACAGCCTCTCTCTTTTAAAAAACTTGGAGCTCTCTTGCTGCTGTTAAAGACAGAAAAGAAGATTTACATCTGTAATTTTTTCAGCATTCTAGTGGCACCATAGTGTCATTGAGATTTCCAACATTAATACTGAAAGAAATGCACTTTCACAGATTGTTAATTTTCTCATACATAGATCTGAAAGCATCGTTAGGATGGTGTTGATTGCCTACAGGGAGAGAAAATTTAGCTATGAAACCCAGCAATCTTGCCATGTCCTCATTAAGATTGACAATCATCAACTTATACGCCTATCAATCATGAGAGTATTCTTGGAAGCTCGTGACATTTGATCCTTCTGCTGTTTTTTCGGAATAAAAAAAAAAGAAAATTTTGATATAGATTGTGAACTGATGCTTCTTTCTTTTTTATTTCTNCTTCTCCTTCTCCTTCTCCTTCTCCTTCTCCTTCTCCTTCTCCTTCTCCTTCTCCTTCTCCTTCTCTTCTCTCAGTCCTCTTTCTAAGGTGAATGAAATTGCTTGAACAGAACTGTGTTTTCACAGTGTATCAGCAAAAAATGTTGGAACTCAGAAATGGAAACAAACAAACTGTCTAGAGGTCAATACATGTCAAATACTGAAAAAAAAAAGAAAAAGAAAAAACCAAAAAGTAGATGGCATCAGTAAGGGCTTCTAAAATTGCTTTCAAAAACTTGTCCTTTAATTACCAAACTAATACAGGTTGGTCATCACACTACAGAGACTAAGTGAATTTTAATTGTTTCTGGCTAGAGGAAAAGAATAAGAGTATTTGCACAAATCAGTCATACCTAGTATTTAAATGTTAAATTGTAAATTTTCTCTGCAGGAAGACTGCCAAGGAGCAATGTCATACGCAGCATCATGTGCAGGTTTGTCTAAACAGTAACTCTGTCCATTCCATGTACACAAGTGATCAAGAAACTCAACAGTGATAACTCTGGACCCCGGGATCATTCTCAGCCCTTCAGATCTAAATCAGATGCACCATGCCCAGGATTTCTGCAGTTTTCAAAAAGATCACACAAATAGTTCAAAGAGTTTGAAGATGCCATATGCAAGACATTTTCTTGCTGTTAGATTGGAAAAACTTGGATACAACTCTTTAAAAATTCAGATTTTTCTGATTACCCTTAGGAGAATTATGACTTCCCCAAGATTGCAAAGGCAATTCTAAATAACACATCTAACTTATTGGATGGTGACCAGGCAGTATTCTAGAAAAGCAGGGTTACCATGATGTGTTCAGGTACAGGGACAAATGGACTTCCACTGTCAAAGGAGACTGAAAAAGAAAGCATGAGACTTATCTTGGGGCCCTATAGTTTTACATCTCCACAGCTTCACATTATTCTTGTCTCCAACTTGTTCATTTAGAACATTTAAATTGAAAACCAACTTTTGTCTTGCACCTAATTTTAGATGAGAAATCAAATTTGCAAATTTCAGATGAATTCTTGAAACAGATCTACCTATCTCAATTGTGTCTACGTCTACTGAATATTTGTCAGAGAAAAAGTGTGATAAAACCCCTTGGGAACTGTGCACTAAAATGTTTGGAAAAACATTCTTCCCTTAGAATGTATATTTAGACACACTGCTTTGTTGCCTATATTACAGTTCCTCGTTAAGTAGGCAGAAGCAATCAGGCTCTTGAGTGACCTAGCTGATGAAGAGCTGTATCATTTATACACCCTAATTATATGTAAGATACAATGTCAGGGTTTACCTTGAACACAGGAGAAGGATCATGATTTAGTAAGTGAATAATAAGGCAATAAGCCCTGTAATGTGTTGATTTGTTAGCTTAGACTTGTGCATAGAGTGCATACAAAGGATGTGTTAGCATCGACTCTTCCCATGACTATGAAATCAAGCTGTGCTGACACCAAACAATTTTAGATACTTCCAAGGCCAAGCTCTAATAATGATACTTTGGTGAACCTCAAACCCTCATTAATGGTTTTGTGATATAAACGAAATGCTTAGCCAGTATATTATACTCTAATATATTCTGTATATATCCATAAATGAATATGTATGGTTTGAAATTGTTTTCCTAATATCTTGTTTCTGCCAGCCCAAGGGATTCTGAGCATGGGAAATTGTTCAAGGTTCTATGTTGTTCAAGAAATGCTTGCCTGACTTCAGCAAATAGGAGGGTGAAGCCTTACATCTTGTTTAAGTTTACTATGCAAGCATGCAATATCTTGTACAGTATTTACCAAAAATTCCATGTGTTTGTTAGAGGGGCAGATGCAAAAAGAGTGCACCACAAACACTCCTTTATTGACAGGTGATTTAGGGCATTTCTGCTTCTCATTAAGATTTTCTTTTAAGCTCTTCTTTTCAAATATTCACTCTAATTTTCCATGTTCTTTTCCACGTTTCATTGTTGTATCAGATCTTGTTCAATTGGCAACAGCTTATTACTCTAGCTTCTGATAAATGTAAATATCCTATTCTAAAATTTCCTTCTGGATGTTAATCCTTCCAGATTAATATTTCCAGTTTTTTCTTACACAACAAAACCAGAATTCTTTCTGGTTTTCTTGTGTTTTTTTTTTTCTTTTTTTTTTCCCTTGGTGTCTATTTATTTATTTTTAATATAATCAGAATGTTCTCTTGCTAACATTTCCTCCCAGAAACTCCATATATTAAATGCTTCAGATAGTATAAGCCTCAATACAATAGTGAGAACTATTGACAATTAGTTTTTTTATGCCATGGTTTTACCCTGCCCCAAAACCCTTTTTTCCCCAAAGTCTTCTGCCTAGAGTTTTGAATCCCGAGTTCTACCTGCGCCTCTTTATTTTGAGGGCAGATAGCTTGTTTGAGACCCAATTATCAGGACATTCCTGTGTCCTTCTGTTGCACTACTGACTTAAGGTGAATGTGTCTCCATGACAGTAAATCAATCAGGTCTCTAAAGTTAGACGGGATTCCATCCCCCAAAGCTCACCCTAGATGAGGAGCTAGGAATAGGAACTGTGCTGAAATGCAGTAACTTTGAATATTTTTCTGGTCGGATATTTTTCAGTTCATAATTTCTGAGACACACAGTAATAATAAACCATATTATAGACACATGATATTTTGACAAAATTTACAAACACCTCAAAATTGTTGTCCACTTGTTTTATTCACTGGAAAAAGTCATATCCATGCTTCTACCTAATTCCAAGGAGCAGATGAACAAGGGAGAAGGCTATTTCATTTTACAATGTTACTGTCATTTAATATTTTCAATATTTCAGTTTGTCAAAGCTTAAATATGATTTATTTTTCAAATCTGGACAAATAGGCATTTTTAATGCAAACATTAAGACACCAAAAGTAATGCAGACATTTAAGTTGGGCAAAATGTTTTTATTTGACTGAAAATGAAAAAAATGCTTTGAATTATTACACTAGATTGTTTTTAATTTACATTGGTTCAGTTCACGGATCAGATTTAAACAATATTCAGTTTAGAAGACCATTACTTTATATTTGCAGTAAGAAGACCTGGACTATATGTACTAAAATTATATTTGTCTAAGTAAATTGTAACTCCTCAGAAACCTATCCATAGCTTGTCTTAGCATGACAACTTACTTCAGGGAAATTTGGCAGCAACAAAATTATTGAAGAAGGAGCTTGATCTTTCATCCTATCTGGAATGGAAGGCTTTTAAGTGATCTTCAGTTGTCCTTGATTATTAATTATATATCTTTGAAGCTGACCAATGGTACACTCAGCAGTCCTGTAAAATCAGGGGGATTTTTGGCTATGACTCTTCATTACATATTCTCCCATGTTTGTCAAATTCTCTTGCTGGACTGTCCTTGGACTTCTACAGTAAACTGTGATGGATCTGCCAGAGGGCACTCAGAATTTAGGGCCACCAGAAGGATCCAAGATCAAAGAGAAAATTATTTTGTTTTACTTTAGACAACATAATCCATACTGGTCTCCGGCAGAAATTAAATGCTCTGACCACTAAATGGTTTTCTATCTTGCATCAACATTAGATAGTTTTATACCATGGAATGATCCACAGAAAAATAATTTTTAGTAATTTCTGTGACTGCCAGTCACTCATAGACTCAACTTTCATATTTTGTAACAACTTTAGTGCTTATACAGAGGCAGTTGTCACCTTCTGCTGTGCCTAAGAATAATGAGGCTAGATTATACTGCTCTGCCCCCCAAATAATCTGTCATTGCCAAGAAGGTTAGTTTTCCAGAAAGACATAGGTAGTTCCAGATTTGACAGATGTTGGATGTTCATTTCATCTTCTTCTGAAGAGGTTGCTCTCATAACAGCACCAACAGATTTGGACCCTTCCGGAATTCTTTTCCCAGCATTAACTTAGATACTGTGATTGTTAAAGTTTGTAATAGCTCCTTCAAAAAGTCCCATAGATAAATCAATATTCTTCTCCTGCTGCCCTTGACTTCAGTAGCAAGTTTCCCATTGATTGTGCTGTCATATAGAATTACACTAAACTAAAACACTAATTTCAATTGGTAATCAAAGGTATTAGTTCCCAGATAAATTCATAGTAAGACATATTAGCAACTGTCTGTAGTTATCACGTTCCATTACCAAGGGAGTTTCAGATAATGGAAAGTTTAGTCTCCTTCAATATGTGTCTAGATTTATGACACATTAGTACAACTGATGTTTTAGTAGCTTGTCACTAGAGTAATGAATTCACAAACTAAACTTGCTTCATGTCATGGAATTTTATAAACTTTATTTTTTAACATATTGTCTCTTCCCTATCTTATTTCTTTGCCATTTGTCAGTGGGCTCCT
The DNA here is from genome assembly GCA_013396995.1 of Dicaeum eximium. Taxonomy (NCBI): domain Eukaryota; kingdom Metazoa; phylum Chordata; class Aves; order Passeriformes; family Dicaeidae; genus Dicaeum; species Dicaeum eximium. The sequence continues at coordinate 1,449,173 of VWZP01006139.1, read as the reverse complement.
GTCAGGTTAGGTATCCTGAAGATGAGATGTCTGTGGCAATTTGGTCTTTTGTGTCTGTACAATACATTCAGACCCTCATCAATGTCTATTGAAATTTAGAGGATGATTGCTGTTGAATCAGTCTGTCAAGGTTCTGACCACACCTGTGTGTTCTGCTCTTCAAACAAGTCAATGTATGTCTAGCATTATACACAGAAGAAAGCTGTGCAAAAGTGGCTTGCACACTCAATCCGTCCCTTCCATCTTCATCCTCTTCCTCTAGTGCTAGTGGGAGAGAAAAAGCAGTGAAACACAGGCCACAGCAGGCCCCCATTGAGCAGGACAGCAGAGAGTGCCCTGGGTCTGCTCCATAAGGGGTGGGATTGGGAAGGCAATGAGGAGAGAACTGGCTCTCAGCACTCCTCGCTGAGCTTTGGCACAATCCATGGTTTCATTGTCACACTTCCTTCTGATCTCAGAAAGGGAATGAGGGCTCCCTCTGTCCCGAGAAGTGGAGACAAACCAGGCTGTTCCTTGGCAATCAGTTTAATACCAAGGTGGCAGCATGAAACTGAGGTGTCAGATGACTCTTGTATGTGTGTCTAATTCTAGGTCTACCTAGCTGCCTGCATGCATATTGATAAACGTAAAAGCCCCATGGAAACTTAAACAGTTTGCCTTAATTGCTGTCTTTTCAGAAGCAATCCAACATGCTGCACACCATATTTTCTGAAATTGTATTTCTCATTTGGCTTTCAGCTTTTTTAGTTGAACAGAGTTCCTCTGAAGCAACACATTACCCAGTCTTTGAGTGAGAACAGTCCTGTCTGTGCTCTGTCTAAACTGCCTAATGTGTGCCTTTCTGATAGATTTTTTAATGGAATGGTTTTGTTTATTTTTTTTTATTAACTTGTGTTTTTGGGGTTTTTTTTGTTTTTGTTTTTGTTTTTGTTTTGTTTTTTTGTTGTTGTTTTTTTTTTTTTTAAACCATGCTTTCCATTAAATTCTTAGCAGTCCAAATATGAGGGTCTTGCACCCATCATCTCCTCTCAGCCACTGTTCATCTCAGATCAGGCATGAAAGATTTCCAAAAAAAAAACCAATCCCAGTTTGATGCCCAAGGAAAAATCTAGCTATCTGGGGATAGAAACCATGTTGAGCACTTGCAATACAAGCAGGAAAAAGTACTGGGTTTTTCCAGTAGTTCAAGGACTTCTGCTTCTACCTTGGGGCCCTGCCCTAATTTATGTGCAGTAAACACAGGTTGGAGTTGCTTCTTTGCCTATAACTTTTGTGTCTCACTGGGAATGCTAGCTGGTTTCCTACCTTAGCAGGCAGCTTTGCTATTTATTTTTGGAATAATGGAACAGGGGCAGCAGTTCTCACAGCTGTCATAATTGATTTTTCTTCCCTCTCCAAACAATCATTCATTAGCACTAAATAATAAGCACTCCAGATGATCCATTACTATTTCTGTCATTTTGAAAAACAGCTGACATACAGTCAGTCCAGTTGAACTTGCCAACCAAACAATTGCAGAGTTTGTTGATAAAACATTTGATTTCATTAATCGAGTTCAGTAGAACTTTAATTAGTTCCTGGCTGGTCACTCTCAGTAGATATCATAATAACATCATATTCAATTTTTTTAAATTTATTGTTATTAATATTTATTCATTGTTATGCATATTGACTCTGTATCTTAACCTCACATGCTGCAAGGTTTTAAGACTCAGAACTGGAAGCAGTGTGTCCAAACAGCTGGCAGTTCATTCCCAAAAATTATGATTTTCAGCCACTTTTCAAAAAGGTTTTATGCTAAATAAATTGATTTGGTTAGACAGAGTGTAAAGAAACCTACATTAATTTGAATGTTTTTTCATAAATTACCTGCTCCTGAAAGAAATTGGACACTGGAACTGCAAACATAACATAGCTCAGTAGTTCCAGAAGCAATTTCATTTGCCAGAAGTTGGCAAACAGCTGAAAAATTAGGTTTTATAGTGTTCTTTTGGAGATTGATCCCAGTTAAACACACACACACCCCAACACACCGAGAGCTGGTTAATTTTAGTCCAGCTTCATTCAACAACTTATTTTAGTACATACTGATTTAAGTGTTCATGTCCTCATGAAGGAGAAAGAAAGTACAGGGGGATAAAGTATCACCAAAACTAAGAGGAAGGCCAAACTCAACCCATTCCCAGCACCAGAACAACCTAACCCCAGCTTATAGGTGTCATGAAAGTTTAGTGTAGCCAAGCCTATCTCTTTTAAAAATAATGCCTTTCTTGACAAACAAGTAATCTTGTTACTTGGGGTCTCTGACAATAAAAGGCAACTTGAGACATGTAACAGCAGTAGGATTTTGGTATTTAACTTTGTTGATTTTCAGTAATTTATTCTAGATCCTTTATTCAATGTCTGTTGTGGTCAATTTTTGGCTTTGAGACTTGTGTCAGGCTGTGTTTTTCTTATAATGGAGCTTTATTCCTTACTATCCTTATTAGAAAATCAAACCTGTTGCCATCACTTCATATATCTGAGCATTTTCTTTTGAGGTCGGTCTTATAAACTCAATAAGCAGAAAAAGGCAAACATAGTGAACAAAAAGTTTCCTCTGGTTCCAGGAAGAAGTATGAAAGCTGGATTTCAGTCCTTGAAACGGATTTTGTGGGTGGGTTCTTTTAAGGATTTTTTTTAATTGAGTAATTTTGGAGACAGCCATGAAGAAACCACAGTAAGAGCTAGCTCAATGTCCTCACTGTCAATCCCTTAAACCCATAAGAGTAATATAAATTTGCTTCCATACATTTTTGGAAACTGTGCTGTTGCATATGTAGTTTTTCCATAGTCTATTAATTTTCTAGGTTAAAAAAAATAGTGATATTATGTGACAGTTTTAACACAGGTGGCTTATATGTATATAGAATAATTTCTGTAAGAAACTATTATCAAATCATTATCTTATCCTTTCTTTGTAGATAAGTGCAGTTCTTGTAGAATAGCTATGGAATGAAAATAAATTTGATGCTACTACAAACCCAAGATCTCCAACAATCACCAGCTTGGGCAATATGAGTCCTTTGTTGAGTCAGGCGACCGTATCATGCAGTCATAAACCAATTATCTGCATCATGACATTTTTTGCAAAGTTGATGATATTTGCATCTCTCTTCATGTACTATTGAACAGATCTCCCAAAAAAATTTTGCCTTGATGGTTTGAGCCTTCTCCCAGTTTCCATCCTAAATTTATTCAGACTGTTTACATCCATTTTCTTCTGTGCCCAATCTTATTCTTGGTCTTTAAGGGAAATATTTTTTTTTACACCTCTATTGTTTATTCCCCTGACACATTTGTTTATGTGACAAAGCATCACTTACTCTCAGAACCCTCTATTTTATGACTCTTTTTTCCATTTTCTACATTTTTATCTTTCTGCTATCCATCCTGTAGTCTCTTCCTGTATTTATTCTAGATTATTTTAGCTTTCCCTAAATGTGAGTAACCGCAGTACTACATTATATTCAGGATCTCAGTTTTTTTTCTCAGCACTATGTTCTCTACATAATTTTCTTTTCATATGACCTTGTTTTTTATACTGCAATTTTTCACCCCATTTCTCTTATTCCAGGCTTTACAATTCATTTTGCACAATGCTCCCCTTCTCTGTATTGATGATGCCCTCCCACTTTGCATTGTTTATGAATATGACTATAAAACTACTTTAGGTCATGCCATGATTACAAATATTAAATGAGGTTATTTCCAAACTGGTCCTTGAAGTATTCCAATAAGTTCTTTCCAACCCAGTAGGTTATGCTTTCTCTTTTCTTTAATTTCTTCTCCACCTTATAATATTTTGGTTAATTCTATGTTTTGCATTTTTATTTCAGTTGTTGTCATAAATTCTAAGCAGATGAAATATTGCTTTTGTCCTTTAGCCTAAAAAAAATAGTGAAGCACTCTATACAAAAAAGGTGTAAGGTCATCCTGACTTAATAGACCTTTAGTAAATCCAAATCTGAGTAAAATATTACAGCATTTGCAGAGGAAACAAATGTCTTGAAACACATCTGCTTATGAAGATTAATTTTTGGATGCCATCAGAAAAAGTGGTACCCTTTTGCACGTCTGTTAAATTGTGTAATCTATCCTGAAAGGATTGATGAAAGTACAATAAAAGCAATCTTCTTTGAACATTTTGCAATAGAGATATTGAGTTTCTGCGTCAACCTTCATTTGCTTGCTCTTTCATATCTTTACTATATATACTAAGCATTCATTAACTCACCCAGATCACTATTATAACATTGTTTTTTAAGAAAATTCAATTTACTAGATTTTACTCAATTAACTTAGATGAAGGTGAACCACTTCTTTGCATGCACCAACTCGTGCTTCCAGGAGTAAATTGGACATGAGGAAAACCCAGAGGCAAATTGAGCTACCCAACTGCATTCAGCAGAGATTTTATACCTGGGAGAAGCTCCAAACAAGAGGATTTTATTGAAAGTCTTTTATGGAAAAATCCCATTTCTTATATCTGTGGTCAAAACATTATTCAGTGACTAACAAAAAAAAAGTCAGTGACTACAATTTAGGTTAATTTCTTCTCCTTAGTTGTGGTTTGAGATAATAAATAAAGTCACAATCTAAAAGTAGAAAACAAGTTATTCAGTTACTGACTATTACATGATCCTCATAAAGATATTTTTCTTCTTCTATTCACCTCTGTATAGAGAGTCTGATAAAATGTCTGATAAAAGTCTGTAAACACATTCAGGTGTAAGTAGCAGGCTTTTAGATATAAAAGAATATGCAGCTGTAAACAAAGAAAAAAGAAAGAGAAAAATAAGAGAAAGATAGAAAAGGGAAAAGGAAGAGAAAAAGAAAAACGAAAAGGGCAAAAGGGAAAAATGGAAAAAAAATGGGAAAATTGGGAAAAAGTAAATGAAGAAAATAAAATTAGGAGGAATTAAAAATATTTGAAGTTTAGAGATACATCTGTTTCCTCTCATGTCTGACACTATTGATGATCCCAACTCCAGAAAGACTTCAAAAGTTCTTGCCTTATGAAGTAGGAATCAGTCCATTTCTTAAATTAGACCTTTCTTTAAAGTTCTCTCTTTTATTTAATTCCTGTTGGAGCACCATTGTATCTGAAAGACTCAGACACAGAGAGCTAGTCTTCCAATTCAAAATATGAAAATTATAGGAAAATGCTTCTCTTTGTGGACACCTACACACACACACACACATTCACATAAAGACACACACACAAGTAAACCCAGAAATGTTTTTAGAGTCTCTTGCTATATGCAACATTTCCCGATGTTCAGTATATTCAGAAATGTCATTATCATGTTAATACAAAGTACATTTTATTTTAGCAGTAATTTGTGTAATTTAGCATTAATTTCCCTAAATACTAGGAAAAGTTTATTTTGAACTCTGTGAATAAATCAACTACATTTTAAACAGCGAATAAAAGCCAACATATTAGGATGCAAAGCTATAATTGCCACTTCATGCAGTTAGCAACAGATTTTTAAAATATATTAGCATTTATTAGTTTCCCTGACCTTTTCTCCCATTCTCTCCTCATATGAACAATTTTTTTTTTGTTTTAATTGGTGTTTGTGAGTAGTAATACTACAGTGTAGACAACTTAATGTATTGGAAATACACTTTCTACCCTTTATAGGGTTGTTTCTTTTTTTTTTTTTTAATGCTGACTTAAAAATAAATGCAGACACTTATCCCTGGGTGCCTCTGTGGGAAGGGAGAGGGAACACAACAAAAATCTGAAAAAAATATGGAAAGGAGAGATGCAAATCTCCCTCTTGACTTGTGGTCTTTTTTATTAGGGTCCTTATTAGTCCTCCCAAACTGGATCACAGATGTGTAATCCTGCATAGAGGATTACGTGTACAATTTTGTCAGGCAGGTGTGCTCTCGCTCCAAACAATGGAGTCCATTTCATGAAAACATTTCATCTTTTTGCAGCATCTAGAAGTATGATTTCAACTGACATGACATGTTTTAATTTAAACTCTCTTAACATTTTGTGAAATAGCACAGTGTAAACCTAAGATGCAGATTAAAAAAAAAAGCTTTTGGAATTAGGAATTAGTATTTTATTCCAAAAGTGAACCTAAGATGCCTTCTGTAAAGAAACTTCTGTAAAGAAACTTCTGTAAAGAAACAATAATATTAAAAATCTCATTATATCTGAAACCTTAGTGTTTGTTTTCCTCCTCATTAATATTTTTGCAAAACTGCAACATTCTATCATGATGCTTTAATTAAAAATGTTATTTAAGAACATAACTTTACTTCTTTATTACCACTATATTCTTCTTAAGGGCTAGATATTTTGAGTCATATCTAAATGTAGCAAACATTAGTACTACACCAAGCCAAGCTGAAGTTACAGTGGGATGCTCCAAAGACTTGAATATAAGAATATATTATCTTTTTTTCCCCTAGTTTTATCTATTTTTCTATATGATCAATTCATATATTGTAGTTTTTCCACAAAACCAGTGTATCCCTAGAGCAAATTCTGACGATTTTTTGTTTATTTCAGGCATAGCCTGGTTCCTCCTTATTCCTGCCCACATATCCCAGCATCTCCAGTGGCTGCTACAATTCACATCCCACACAACAAGACATTAGCCACAATGCCATAACACTGAATCAAATTTTTGCACCAAGCATTTGGATCTTTATTTCAATATCAGGTGGTGGAGTAATAGCTGCTACAAAGAATTGCTGAATAGAAATGTGTCCTTCAAAATTTCTGTAGTCCCCTCTTCTCTTTAATGACAGTGATTTAAAAAATGTCCTGGAAAAGGTGGGTTCTTTTCTGTCACCATCACTCCTGATTTCTGCTATGATCTGGTGGTGAGGCAGCCTCAGGCAAAAATAGCATCCCTGACACCATAGCAAAACAAACATTTTTCCTGATGTTAGAATGCTTGGCTTTATTGTTCCTCAAAAAGAACAACAAGAAAGTGAAAAATTAGTACAAAACACTTTATATCATCGGTTTTATGACATGAGAGCCCTTAATGTCGAGGAATGGGGTTTATGGATTAAAAATAATACCAGAAAAAGCATGACATCTTGTTTTGAACTTTTGGGTTTTCAAATACTGTAAGGTGTTTAATGGAACCCTAAATTTCTTTTCAAAAGTCTATGTAATCTTAAAATATAAATATTCCACTGGTGATGTAGGATGTCCATTTAATAGTTAGTAATAATGATATATTAAGCCTTCCATTCAGAAATCCTGCATTAATACCCAACCATCACCCTTATAATCACCCAATCATCTCCTCTTTTTCTCTCTAAAAAATAGCTAAACAAACAAATAAATAATTAATACAGATTCTTCATGGGATAATGTTGCATTTCACCAAGAACACAGATGAATAGGTATTTAATGAAGTACTATTTTTCTCCTCAGAAAATAAAGAAAATCCAGTGAATGAAAAATCGGGGTCACTCTGTGTTGCAATGCAAAGTAATAGTTATTGGAGCATTGAAACTGCTAACAGGAAAATTTGAAAATGATGAAGACCATTCAGACAAGAAACTGGAAAGCTGGGAGAGGTGGAAAGGGGAAGCTGGAAACCTTATGCTGTGCTGATAGCAAATGTAATAACAAAAATGATTCCTTTGTTTCCCAGGATGGAGAGGAATTGCTGCTCTTTATTTCACATGGGGAAAAAATTCCTCATTTCCTCTTAGCAGGGGCAGTCTGATTTTCCTGAGAGTGATTTTCCTTGAGAAGAATAAACAGTTCAGAAAAGTTTCACCTGGAAATGTTGTAAGTCAAACAAATCTGAAGCCTGGCTTGAACCAAATGAGCAATTTACTGTCTGACATATCCTCCCTGCTTGGGCAGGGAACTGCTCTGGCTTTGGTGACTCAGTCACTGAACTTTCTTGCCCATCTCCAATGGCAGTACTGTTAAACCCTGGCTCTGAATTTAACTGGTGCTTATTTATGTGTGGCTGTCAAAGAACTCAGATGGAATGCAAATAGCTCTAAATATTTTGCATTGTGATTATAGCCAATGGCTACTACACATTTTCAAGTTCTGAAATAAGCAAGTGGATTATGCTGTTCAGGAAATGGTTTTTTCGTGTTTTTTACGTGTTTTTCATTAAATGATCACTGCATTAAATTCTTAAGCATTTTTAAAGGAGTATCTAGTCTTATTCTCTTTCTCTGAAGTGACCTACCACACTGATAAAAAAAAAATATTTTTTCCCTCCTTTTCTGTTAATCCATACATCGCTTTTTCACTCCTAAAGGAAAAGAAAAAAACCAGAACAAAAAGACCAAATATTTTAAAGTAAAGAAGCATTTTATTAAACCTGGATAGAATATAGAATAATTTGTCCTGCAAAAGTGGTCAGACTCTTGTTCTCTAGGGAGAAAAACAAAAGAAATTTCCTTAAAATAATTAGGTAAAATTATTAAGATAGAATACTGTCAGATAGATGTGTTTGATGCGGGTGGGTTTAATTTATTTTTTTATTTATTCTGAAGGCATAGAAGCAATTTAAAAGAAATATCTAGAGTAACTGCTTATTTAAATTAGCCACCCTTCTTTTCTCCTTTGAGAAATGTGCTATATAAATAGAACGTACCCCTAGGTATATTACTAAATCATTAAACGTACGTTATTTTCTTTGGTATAATAACAAGGATATCTATTATTAAGCACAGCAGGCTGCCATGTGCTAGAAATTTGCACTTGAATCAACAGAGACAAACTGACCCCCACGGTGGGCGCATCACTCCTGTTGTGCGGAACACACAGCTCATGATGGGACAAATCCCTCTCTGAAGGGGCCCACGGTGCCTACTTAAGACAAAAGGTTTCTGCATGAACAGCTTTGATTAGGTGATTAACTCTTTGACAGGTAAAATCAGGTAGGATTACTATCTTATTAATACATTAAATATATTAGATTGTATTGAATATATTAAAGAATTTTATACTAATCAGTATTTGGGAGTCCAGTTGAAGCTTTTATGGGAACATGAGCATCATTTGCTTGCACTGTGTTTTCAACACCACTTTACAAAGTCATGTGTTATTTTACCCAAAATCTATCCCGGGGCACAAGTACCTCCATATCTTCACTGGGTACAACAAAGCCAGTATCTTCTTTAAATATAGATTTGCAAACGTGCCTTCACTGCTAAATGCAAAAGAGTTTAATGCTGTCAGTTAAATTCCAGTGATACTTATGCCCCTGTTCATTACTAAGGCATGAAACTACACAAAATCTGAATACAAAGCCCATGCAGGTCATTTAAGACAATTCCTGGTGCCAAATGATTTTTTATTTGGATCAAACAAGTAGAGGCAGTTTAATACCATCTGATAGAATGCACCGACACACAAACTTTTCGGAAATAATACTGCCATTTAAGCATTCTTTCCTTTTTCCAGTCTTCTGTCCATGCAATGCACTGTTCACATCCAAGACCATTCAAATTATATTTTCATTTTCAATCATTTTCATTGCCAAGGATGCTTTTATTAATCTTAAATATTTTAAGGGAAATTACACTGCAGCTTTAATGAAATGTATGGCAGTTCTCTTGAGCTCTAAGAAGCACAACAGCTCAAGCAATAATAAATACAATAACATGGCAGGAAAATTGTTATTTAAAATTTAATAAAAGAACTTATTGGCCCAAAACACCTGAATATGAGTTCTGGGAATTTTTGTTATTGGTGAAATTGAACATCTGTCCTCTTTGGAAATAATAAAACCAGTGTTTTTGAGGCAGTATCCTGGTGGTGGTGGTTCAAATGATGTAGTCTTTTTAGAGTCTCTGCAGTCTTTAATTTTCAAATTTTCTATTTTCATTTTTAATGCATAAGCTGTATAAAGAAATATCCAGAATACTGAATTGTTCCAGAGCAGTGAATTATTCCAGAACATCTATTGATCTGTCTCAGAATTGTCCTTGAATAATTTTAGCCCTCCAAGAAAGAAAGAAAGTGGTTTGACTAAAACAAAAGGTGCTAGGGAATCTCATCTTCTCTGATTTACCCACAAAATTTGGACCAAATAAGCTTTTGAGGTCACAGTCTTGTCTATTTTATGATTCTATAATTAAAATGTATTTTCTAACAATAGAAGTCATCCAAAATCCACTTACTTACCAATACTGTTTACTTTTATTTTCACACATTATCTCCTGCGGTCTGATTTATAACACTTAAAGTTATACAGAAATCTCCAGAGGGCTGGGATTATCTGTCTTCCTGTTTGTAAAGGGACAAATAAATTGATCTGTATAAGGACAATTATGAAGGGCTTACTGAACCTGTGTATGTAAAAAATGTGTGTGCGGGTGTCAAAAACTTGAAAGAACACTTTAATATTTCCAGCTTTTATATAGTTTTACATACATACATACAGAGTTTCACCTCAGAGAGAAGTGCTGAGACAGACTATTCCTGCAAGACTTCGCTCAAATCTATCATTTAAAAAAAATTTAACTACTTTAAATATCATCCCATAAAATAAGACACATACTTTGTTACTTGAGCACTGCTTGGAATAAAACATCAAAATCCAACATATTTAAGGTTTTGAAGTATTCCACACAAATAGGCAAAAATCGAGAGTCTTCAGATTTATTTCAATCTTCATAACAAATAAGATTTTTAATAAAAAATAAAGAGCTCCTATCAAATTATTTATTTTTGAAATGACTTCATATTTACGTGGTAGTTTTTTTTCTATTGAATTTTTCACTGAATTCCTATTTGTAATTCTATATCTAAATTACTTAAAATTTGGTTTTATTAGGATTCTATTTTTTTTTCCAACAAATGTATACAGGTCTTCAACCATGCACATTTATAACTCAATAAAAATAATTTAATATCTAAGGACCAGGGTAAGGCCCTTGAATTAAAAAAAAAAAAATACCAAATAGTGTCCTTTTAGGAATTCACTTCCTAAATTCTGTTTTTCAGAAGGATATTTTTTATCTCCTTTGCATAAAAGAAGGCTTTTGGCCAGACCCTAAAGACATGAAAGAAATGGCATACAAGACTGGCTTTCAAGGACCATGAGTAAGTTCAGGGAATCCACTATCGTTTGGAATAACCTTTGGATCTTCCCCTGGTTCCTGAGGATACTGAAAAGGGGAGAGTTTCAAAAACAGATTAAACAAATTCAGAGAGTCCCTGCAGAACTACAATATTTAGAGGCAAATGCTTCCTGGCAAATCAGATGAAAAGGCTGCAGATCTTGAAGCTGCTGCTGGGAGGGAAATCCTTAGGAGAAGATTTTGTTACAGAAACTTTGAAACCCAACCCTCACTGAGCTGCCCTGTTTTTTGTAACTACTGGGGGTGGGTTTCCCCAGGCTGCACTTGAGCACTTCTTGCCCAGCAAGGCAGGGTGCAGGAGGCTCTGAAAAACCCTGCTGTGGACAAAACCTCAAAAACCCAGCAGACCACCAAAAGTAAGGTAGATTGTGGAGAGCTACTGAGCCCAGCATCCCAGGAGAAGGGGGGCTGCCACAGCTCCCTGTCACCAGGTTCAGCCAGCAGCAAGGCTGAGTTTGATCACCTCTGTCTAAAAACTCATTAACTACTACATCTTTTCTTCATCTCCGCTTAAGAAAGTAGTTACAGCTCAAGGAAGTAAAAAAACAAAGAACAATTATTAGCTTTGTTTGTTTAAAAAAAAATTAGTCCTTTCATATATCCTTTCTCTAGAGTTAGTACTTTATTATTATCATTATTGCCTCACATGAGACAAGTTTGTGGCACTTTAATTATTATCCATTATCCTGCTCATTAAAAGACAAATAAAAACTTATTTCAAATTTCAGCATAATTTGCAGTCCTTCCCCATGGTAAAATGTAATGATGTTACAATAAATTTTAATGTGTAACCTGTGTCTTTGACTGGAAATAAACCACAAACGTGTATGGAGACATGTTGCATGCTACATGCTGCTGCTGCTGGGACACAGATTTCATAAAAAAGAATAAAAAAGTTAATTGTTAAATATCTCTTTTTAGATTATGAAATGTATGTATAAGTATTACACACACACACACACACCCCAAATTTTAAAATAAAATCAGAAAAACATGTCTCTGCCTTGGAACAGTCTTACTTTTTAAAGCTTTGGAGGGTGCATTTAGATTATATACTTGGTGTATTAAGAGAAAGAAGCAGCTCAAAGTATTGGAAGTTGTCCTCTCTGTTCTCTCACTTAGGCTCACACTCATTGGCTGTGACAGAAAGAAATTTTAAAATTGTGCCAGTGTGTAGCACTGCATTTAGCTCTTCTGGTAACAAAAGGACAGGCAAGATTTTTTGCAAATCTGCAAGAAATACCTGACTTAGAGATTTCTTACTTCTGCATTGACATGGTAACAAGAAAATTAATTTCATTGGTAATTTCTCTTTTGCTTACTAATTGTAAGGTGAGTAAACCAAGACTTCAAAGAAATTTAGCCAAGATATTTGTTTTCCTGCCATGAAAGCAAAATAAATAGCTGCACCGTTAAAGGAGCAAGAGCAGTAAGCAGCAAGGCCCTGGCAAGGTAAACATTACTTATCAGTGAAACTGGTTTTAATGCTGGCTTTAGCAGGGCAAATCTCCTACTTCCCTCTGGGGAAATGGGGAAGAAAAGTAAAGCTGATCAGAGAGTTGATAGATGAGGGTATGTTTCATCTCCTCCAGAAGGACATTCTGCCTCTACTAAACTTTTTCTAGCTCCTTGTTCTCTTTGTTCCCAGTCTTTGGTTGTTTTTTGTTTTTTTTTTTCCTTCTTTCTGAAAGATTTCTGAGGACAGTTCTATGTGATACATCAAGAACTATTTTGTGCTGTGTTTTGTGTTGTGATTTTCCTTCAGCCTCTACAAATGTGGACCTGTTTTCTCTAAAGGATACTCCTTGATTTCTTAAAGAAAAAAAGATCATTTCATAAAGCTTAAGTAATTAAGAAAAGGGAAAAATGGCCTACAGAAATTGTCTGTCAGCATTCCAGATCACAGCAGATAACAGAGGTGAAAACCACCAGCTGCCATTCCCCAGCATTTTTTGAAATACATCGTTCCCCTAGGGCCTCTGAACAGTTATGAATACAAAAATTAATTAGCTTTTTGAACTCAGAAGGCCAGTTTCTTAGATTGGATTTAAGTTTTGGATAAAATGTTTTGATGAGTGAAAGGTACCCATATATTTGTGTACATAAGATGATTTCCCTCACTGTGGTCTTGATGAGCACCTCGTTCATCAGGTTGCTGCCATGCACCTCCTTTTAGAAATAAAGGCTGGATTTAATCCATTGATCAGTTTAATTATTCAGTTATTTATTAATTAAATAATAATTATTAATTATTTTATATTATTAATTATTTAATTAATTATAACTTCAGTTACTAGTCTAGAGAGTTTAGAGTTGCAGAGAGCTGGGAAGAGATGCTCTTTCCTTTGTTTTTAGGCTGGTGTCAATAACTCAACCTTTTATAAAAATGAAATTTCTCCTTCAGTGGAGCAAGAGTTTTTATTTCATTTTCACTTCAAATCAGAATCGAAGTTACTATAATGATGTGATAAAAACTTGTAATGGATGTAAGTGAAATTCCTTTTCTTCCAGTTTTTCTCATAAAATAGCCTTCCATGCAAATATCCAGGACTTGACTACAGCAAGATAGGCAATAGCAGACTCTGTTCACTACTCCAATTAATCAAAAATATTCATCTGAAGTTGGTCTTTTTGGTTCCAACGACTTTCCAGCACCAGATAAGGAAAGTGAAATTACTGTCAACTCTTCATAAAGACAATGCTGCCTGGAAATCAATATTAGCTGTACAAGATACCTGTGTATGCTATGTTGCAGCAAAATACAATAGAAGTTTTTCTATGGATTTTCTGATGTTCAAAGTATCCTTTGTGCTTTTCAAACATATAAAACTCCAAAAGAAACACAGTCCTTGACCAAAAAATTATTTTTTGAGTTCTTATACCTGATAGTATTAATAGCTTTGGATTCAAAAGACAGAAATAAACAAAATGGGGATTGTTTTCTTTTTTCCCATTAGGGATTCTCCTTAGAAAATGAAATACCTGTATTTTTAGTTATTTGAAGTTTTATGGAACAGAAAATTATTGCAGTGAAAAAGTGCTTTATCTCAAATGGGAGTACCCTATGGTTTTCAGGAAAAATTAACACTCTACAGAAAAACAAAAGGAGCTGCTGAAATCTAGGTATTGCCACTTCCATATTTGTATATTTGTTATCAGATTATTAAATCTATCTCAAGTCATTCTGAATTTTAATACTTTTAAGGAAAGAAGTACAAGCTTCCCGATCCAGAATGTTACATAAATTAGTGCCTAATGTAGGTTCAAGACATTTAGGTTTAGAATAAATATCACTTGTAGGCACAAGTGTCTTGTTCAATAGGTTACTGGATTAAAAAAATAAACCATGGTGATTTCATAAATTAGATTGGATGGTATTTTGGATATCATCTGTTCATCCCCACCAAAGAACCCTTTTTCTGACTTCTAGGAAGAAGATAATATTGTACTGGAGGAGTAGGATACTGTAGTTCCAGGCAGTGTAACTTCACAAATCAAAAATAGGACATTCTGCCTCTAAATAACATTCCAGATTTCTTATCAAAGAATCATTTATCACAGAAAAGAAAGTGGGGAAATAATTTATTCTGGAATTTTAGTGTAAAGACAATGTTGTGCAAATGGAGTGCCAATCCAAATACCTTCCACATATTTTTTTCATTTAGATTATTATGTGGCTGTATATTTTTATATTCAGGAGATTAAAATTATCAACAGCATAAAACAGAACAAGCAAGAAATCCCGAAACAAAATCAGTAAAAAACTAACAAACTAACTAGTTTTAAAACATAATCCTTTACTTCCAGGAAGTTTCTTAAAAAACCTATGAATATATGTGAGATCAATCACAACAGATTTTTTCAGAGTTCAATGACTCTGGGAGGTTTATAGCATGACATTTCTGCAAAGGATCAAGTTTTTGAATCTCTAGTACAGAATGAACATTCTCCTCACATGTATTAGCTGAAATTTGAGTTTTAACTAGTCTGAGCAACAGCGTAATGGTCATCTGGATACAGACTCAGGATTTGTATTCATTAAACCAGGTTTGAATTCCAAGAGCAGCCAGAAAAATCAAAGTGATTTTAGGCGCTGGAAGCATCACCACACCTGCCCTTTTTGTGCACTGATCAATGTGTGTTGCTAACCAGATAGAAACTTGATGTGTTTAAAAACAACACACGATCTTAAGTCATGAGGATCCACTGACACACAATGAGTGTGTTTGGCTGGCATTCAAACCCCGTGCCTGGTTTTGCGAGGGAAATGCTGCATGCAATTCATCAGCATTCCTTTCTGCTTTCCAAATCTATCTGATTCCTGTTTCACTCTCTGGTTTTTTTAGTTTTTAATTTGTTTTCCACAGATGCTGTTTTGAGATGCATATGTATTTCACTGGAGTGCCACTGAGTTACAATTGTTCTAACACAAGGAAAAAAAAATAAAAATGAACCCATTATTCTGGCATTATTTTTCAGTCCCAGTAGGATTTGTATTTCTACAAACTGAGTGCCTGAAAGAACTGAAATATGTATCCAATGGATGATTTTGAACTGAGAATGGAATTTCTAGATGGCTTAGTTAAAATATCTGAATTATTCACCCACTTGTGTGAATTCTGCATGCCATGACTGCACTCCTTTCCTTGACTCCCAGAGCTACAGCTCCGGGAGGAAGATGGTGTTTTCAGGATCTGACTGTATCAACAGTGCTGAAGCTCAGGAAGGGCTGTGCAGACCCAATTCATTGTGACCTGGTTGAAGCTGACTAACTTTGCTCAGGGGAATTCAGGTCTTTTCTCAGGGGTTTAGTTTTCCCTTTATCTAAGCCACCAAGACACTTTAAGTATATATTGATCATTTGAGGTTGTAAAGATATAAAAAGCAAAAGCAAATATAATTCAAATGCTATTTTTTCATCCTTTTTTATTTTAAGAATATAGTGAATAATGCAGGTCATATAAAACGTAGTGACAGCAATGATCATGTGAGCTGCTTGACCAAGCAAAAAACTGGTGTTTTACACTTTATTCTAAGCTTGGTCTGAAGGGAATGGGGTACCTGATATTTCAGTTTAATGCTACTGTGAAATGTGGATGAGTAGTGTGTCCCTACAAACCAAGTCATTACAACCTCTTCATTTGCACCATTTCATTATTTTTTTTTAACATTTGCTCTTCCTTTTGTAGGTATAGAGCCTGCTAAAATTGAGAATATAAGGTTAGAATTTGCCCTTTAGGTTCATTTCAGTTTAAGTAAGGAATATCTAAAGAGATTTTTCAGCTGTGTGTTGTAAATACTGCTCACAATTTGTATTCACAAAGATTACGTTTATTCAACTCTGTTTGCTTATAATGCAGAATGGGTTAGCTTTAAAAACCTGGCAATGCCCTGAAAGCACTCTGGTAACAATGTAAAATAACAGTGGAATAAATAAAACAGGGAAACAAATAACAGTGAAATAAATATTTTTTTGTGAAATAAAATAACAGTGCAGGGAGGCCTTTGTATTATTAATAATTCAATATATACATCTTTTAGGCAGAGAGAAAAGTTGATTTTTAACCCAATACTTCTAAATCCTTGAAGACACAGTGGACACACAAATTACACATGTATTTCTCAGCTCTTTGTGCTTTAAACCTGGTTACAATAGCTATACATGACTGACAGTTTTCATACAGTGTGAGTCAGAAGCAGCTTCTGAAACTCCAGATTATTTCAATATTACAGAGTATTTGCAGTACTTAAGCATTTGTACTGCTTTAGTAGTTGAAAGGTTTAGAAATGAGCATCAGCTAAAACTCAAAATGGTTTTGCTTTGAAAGTATCAAAGCTCTGGCTAAGGAAATACCACCTTGACCTGCAGGCACACATGCTGAACAAGTTCAGTCTGTCTTGAAGTTGTAAATGGTATGGGATGACACCTATAGCACTGAAAAACTCCCATCTATCTGTTTTCTACCTTTAATAATCTAAAGGTATCTGGAAGAGAATATATCAAAGGAGATGGCTGAAACCTGACAAAAAACGTGATGCAGCTGAAGCGCTAAAGCATTAGCTCGTGAGGACAAAATTATATTTAAGGTTTGTGGTTGATGATTTTATCATACACCCACACAATGTGGGATCTGGAGAAGATGCAGAGGCCTTTCACTTATCCATTGGTAGTTCCTCCCCGTTAATTTGGGGCCCTCCAGCCCCGGTGTTGCCCTGCCTGGTGCCACAGGGATGTCTTTGTTTGCAGGGCTGTTGGGGCTGTGCTCACGCTGGTCACAGAGCCCTCAGTCCCCTGTGTGCAGCACTGCAGCACAGAGCTGGACCGTGGTGAGGGCAATGAGCTGACCTCTGAAGGGACCTGCAGTAATTGATTTGACAGGGTTGCAAAAAGCTGCTCATCTTCTGCCCTTGTCATGTAAGAGCATGCTGACATCGTTTTAAAGTTGTATGTCACTGTTAATTCATTCATCTGCAAGAACATTTTACTGGTCTGTCACAGCAACCATGCCAGATGGGGCTTCTTTCAGAGAAGTTTAAAAGGCATCCCTTTTCCACAAAATTTGTTCACATCACAGATGACCTTTTTATTGTAGCTTTGAGCTCTGGCAGGGGAGGTGACCCTGACAGTTTCAGTTTACTTTGCTCTCTCTCTCTTTCAACATTTCTCATTATTGAAATGTTTTGCTTTATTAGCAGTGGGGGTGAGTATCTCTCCTTAGCTTTGATCTTCCTTTTTCGAAGTGCAGGACTTTTGTAGGGCAGAACGGAGTGGCCAGGGAAACACTATATATAACACTGCAAGTAAAGTCAGAACAAAAGATACTGAAATTATGAAGATAAAATAGACCATCTTACTGGGCAGGACATGCTTCAAATAATGGCAATCAACATTAAAAGTTTCACTGAATAAAATGTTGAAATGAAATGTTTTGATTCAGATAAAGCTACAATGTCTTTTTAGCTGAAAATTGTTCTGAAAAGATATTAGCAACTTGTAACTCAAATTTTTAGATAATTCTCTGAAAAAAAAGTGAAGATCAAAATGTCTAAAAAACCCTAAAAACCCAACCCTCTGAAAGATGTAAATCATCATTTTATAGGACAAAATCTACTATACTTCCTCTTATAAAGCAATAGGTTGCTGGAATCTTTAATAATTTTTTTAAAAGGAATATATGCAGGAAAAGCTACTACAGTGTATGAAAAGAAATGACAGGATGGATGGTTCTGTGAGAGTAGTAAATGCAGTGAACAATAGAAAATTTAAAGCTTTGTATTTATTTCACAAAAACACAGGCTAACATGCTGTTAAGATGGCAAACACAAATTCAGCAGATTTAATAATATGATATTCTGTTTTAAGAGGTAAATAAGAAAAACCAATAGACAAGAGCAATGCACCCATTACTGTAGCTAAGTTGTAAATGAACCACTTTTATGTGTTTGAATTGCCATGAATTTACAGTTTAATCTTTTATTCTAAAATGCTTCGCTTTGAGAAAAGACCACAGTGACTGAAGAAATTTCGTTGACTGCTACTACGAGCTTTAAGCCAGTTCAGCATCTTCACAGTGGCAGGGCAGAGGCATCTGACAGCATATGAGAGCATTCCTAGCACATGTGATGCTTTTCAGTGTGTGCAATGGGACAGATAAACTGGTTAGGATGTAATCAGGAAAGAGCCATGCCTGAAGGTTTTTCTCGTATTTAAACTCATTTGTTCGATTCCTATTTTGGAAAAAATTATGATGCTTCACAGCATCTACAGTTCTAGAGTTATCCCACATCAGACATCAAGAGGTCTGTTTTAGGTGGTTAGATCTGAGGGGTATCTCATCTATTTAATGTCTCTATATCTGATATAACCTCTGTCTGTAGGTATTTTACAAAGGACTCCTTAAAACACTTCTGCATCTGCAAACCCACTTTTCCTTACTCTCCTCCCCTGTTATTCTGCCTAGTTTTCTTTTCATTGACTCTATGTATGTCTCATTTCCATTCTGCATCTCCAGAGAAGCTGGCTGAGCTGTGAAACAGCATTGTTTGCAGTCCACAAAATAGATTCCCCCTATTTTTTCCAGAAGACAAATCACATATATAATTCAATGGACACTAAACATATTGTTGCCAATATCTCCAAAGCCTTCTCAAACCTTACAAAACAGGGCTTCAAATATCACTCTGATTAACATAGATTAAAAAAACTGGTTTTGCAAATCCTTTGCAGTGTTTTTGTGGAAAGGACCTTAACTCTCTGAACATTCTCAAATGTTAACAAGTTTAGTAGTTCCCAGCATGACTTCTGAGCTTGATTTAAATTTTTTGTTAATCTCCTTTACCCACTTTTTCATAAAAGAACACAGAACATATCCTGAATGCATGAATACATCATCTGCTATGAGCTAGATGGGGTGTTTTATAAGAATATTCTTATTACATCCTAACATCTTTATATGAGAAATTATTGGTAAAATACTTGCAAAATCAATGCTAACACAAACAATTTGAAAGGTGAAA
This sequence comes from Dicaeum eximium, assembly GCA_013396995.1. Lineage (NCBI taxonomy): Eukaryota > Metazoa > Chordata > Aves > Passeriformes > Dicaeidae > Dicaeum > Dicaeum eximium. The sequence goes on along the minus strand of VWZP01006139.1, from coordinate 1,429,514 downwards.
AGTGAACTGGGATGTGTTAATACCAAATGTACTAGAGAAGACAAGATGTGGTGAAGTAAACACTAGAAGTATTAAACACGATGATACTGCTCTCTCATGATGAAGTGTGAATAAAATTCCTTTAATATTTAAATCCACAGATAATTAAATATAAATTTAATAAATTAAGCTGGGGAAAATAAAATACAGTGTTATAAAACCTTTCAAGGTAAGCATATGAGCCTAATTTCTTAATTATCAAAGAAGATCTTCTAAAATTGATGTCATTTAGCTTTTTTATGTTTAGAGTTAACATGTGAGAACTAGTGAAAATTAACAAACTGCAGCAGCTTCTAAGCTAACGTCCTGTGATCATCACAAGCTCTTTTCTTGACAGACTCATCCAAGGAATCAGGATAAATGCTAATTCTCTGATTTGCCTATTTTTGCAACTTAGCTCTCTTATCAGTTACCATTATTCAGACTTTCTTATGAAAATGGACAAAAAAAAAGGCAAATTAGAGACAGAACTTTAATGTCTTGTCTTCTAAGAGGCACAAGGATGTGTCTTCTGCTATTAAAAAGTTGCTTGTCTGGACAACCAATGAACAAAATAGTGTTGGGTCTGTAAGAACACCTGCAAATTGCCCTTCTATTTTGCCAATCCAATGTCTTTTGGTCTGACATTAGAAGCTGCTTAGTACCATGATGTCTTTTGTCATTCCCATTAAAGCATTGATTGGCTTGATATCTCACTTTTTAAAAATTCCTTTTTTTCCAAATATTTCACCCTAAAGTGCAGCAATGCTTGAGGCCCCCAGTAATGATCCTTAAGCATTAAACAGTTTTCGTAAGGTCAGAGACAGATGCCTCCTCTATTCACATTTATGTTTCTTGAAATCCCCATTTTATCCTCAGCTCTGTCAAGCTGGTTGATATAGAAAGTACATTTTGTATTTTTTTCCAGACTCCATCCTTTTTAAAATTTCCTTCTTCTTTTTTCTTCTCTTCCTGTCCTTTGGAACATGAACTTCAAGAGGAGCCTTGTCAAAGAATAAGTGATTTGGATTGGAATGGATCTTAAAGATCTTCCAATTCCAACACCCCTGCCATGAAAGGGATACCTTCCACTAGACCAGGTTGCTCAAAGCCCTTCCAAGTTGTCCTTCACTCCTCACGGCCATGAAAAATGAATGTTCTAGCTTCAGCTTTTAGAGAAGCATTGAATAAATTGAATCTGTTATTTTTATTAAAATATAGTGAATAATTCACTAAAGAATAGTAATTTAATGAAGAAGAGTGTTCTTTCATTGGCCATGTGTATCTAAAAATACGAACCTATCTGAAAATCTGAAAAGAGATGGAAGAGCAGAGTGGTGCTGCAGGACATTTATGATAAGGTGTTTTAGTCTACAAAGCTCTCTAAAAGGTAGGCCAAAGGCCAAAAGAGTGATTGAGCTCTCTTTGGTTACAGGTTCCTTGTATCTGCCTGATCTCCCTTCATGCTCTCTGTCCAGATGTTCTCGTTTCTTCTCTTCTTCATTTTGGGCTCCCACCAAGCCAACACACTATGCAAATTTTCAGCACACAAAAGGGGAACTCTCACGTCCACCAGAGTCCTTCTGCAGCATAAAAAAAAGTTTCATCTGCATTGTATTCTAATGTCTTAATTTCCAGCACTATAATTGGAGTATTTTCCTATGAGAAATCACTGTACCAAGAAATTAGTGGTACATGACTGGTTTCTAAGGCTATCTTTTATGAGAATTTTGGCACAAAAAGAGATTCAGAACTAAACCAACAACTATCTGGAAATAGTTTTGTAATAACTATTAGTAAATGGCATTATTTTTAAGAATAATGTGGAATGCCCACTTTCAGAGTGCAGGGAGCAAGCCTGAATCTCTCAGTAGTAAGAGAAAAAGCAGGCTTCTCATTTTTACTTATTTTTATTTTAGCTTTCACCAAAGCTGACAGTATCTCTGTGAATTTCATAAGCAGACCTCTGCAAGCTGTTCAGAATTGCAAATATATACAGTGAGCTTTCCAAAGCAATAACATCATAATCCCGTGATTAGTCCTGCTGTTATCACAGTGTAGGTTGTAAAAAATGGAAGTTTTTAAAATAAATAAATAAATGCCCGGAGCCCCTCCCAACTTCCTCATTTTTCTTGACTGTTTAGTTGTCACACAGAGCCTAGTACCACCAGGTCTTTTCTGTAACAAGTTAATATTTCTGCTGGAATGTATTAACTCCTTCCTTGCTTGCCTTATGTCAGAATTGCCTTAGTACACACTGCAGGGTGGTACTGAATCCCAGTCTCCTGAGTCTAAGGAATTATGGTGATCCCTACTGGCCAACCTGTTAGACCTCTGGGTGCCTGGAAAGAGTGTGATGGTTGGATAGCACATACTCCAGCTGCATAGATGTAAGCCAGATGAGCTGGAAGCTAGCCATGCACATTAGAGCTCCTGCACATCTCTTTCTTTTAAAGGCATCAGAGGCACAGACACAAGGCACTGCCTCATGATGTGTGACTTCCAGACCAGGGTGGCACACACCTGTGACCCTCAGAGACCAGTGTCAAGCCTGCAGCTGTCTGGTGCTGTCCTGGAAGAGAAGCCAAAACATGCTGAACTATGATTATCAAAATGAGCTGGACTGAAATTTAAAGAATCGTATCTTATTGTAAAAAAATGTAGTAAGCTCCTTCTCACTCTGCATGTATTTGTACCCAGTGTTAATGAACTGTCAAGGATGACTGTACAGCATTTTCAGAAATGCAGACCCACAGTATAACACACTAATGGGAAAGCCTTGATTGTGTGTTTTAAGGGCTGAGAATAAAGATAGCACCCTCCAATCACAGCTTTCCTGCATATGAACAAACCAGTAAATATATCTGTAATGGAAGAGTAGAAGATTGAAGTAATTTACATGAAAAGAGTGTACAGTTTTTCTCTTCTTAAAAATAGTTCACCATCTCAAAAAGGCAAATCCATAATCAATTTTTAAAAAATCTTATGCAAATGGAATGCCAATGTTTTCAGTAGGGTGATAAATAACCAAATACATTTTCTGTTTATTAAATGTTCTGCAAGTTGCCCTCTTTTTAGATTTTAAAATAAGTGTCTGAGGTTTTGTGCAATTAGGTAAGGAAACGAAAATGAAATAACATTGTCCTTGTTTATGGGATTCATTATGTCAAAATGTTACATTATATATGGTTATCTACAGTTGCTGAGAGCAAATTTGTGTTAACTACTTCTGCCCATAAGCGTGAGGATATTTGGAATCTGAGAAGCCAATATGCAAGGGTTTGTGGAATGATAATAAATAATGATGGAAAATACATCTGCTGAGGGTTAGGCTGTGTGTGGAACCTGCCCCTGAGCAGCTCTGCACACCATCTTGCACAGATATGCTGGGAAGGTGTCCCTGGCGGTCCAATTGTCACCCTCTCCTGGCTTGTGGACAGCTCACGCCTTGTCCTTCCTCGCTGAGGAGCTCCAGCCTTGAAGCTTTGGGCTACAATAAGGACTTTCCTGTTCAAATTAGTATTACTGCATAAGTAATGGATGAAGGAAAGGTTTGCCAGCTTTCAGAACCATTCTGAGCTCTAACAGACTTGGCAACTTGTATTTTACCCTATTGCTTCTTCATGAGCAATGGTGTTATGATGCACAGTCATTTATTAGGAAATAATCACAGAATCAGTATGTAGGACTTGCTTCTGAGAGCTCTAAACTGCTAAGATATGTAGTAGTGAACAAAGAAACTTAGTTGCTGCTAAACAATTAAATGTGCCTGAAAACAGACCTAAAAGAATTCCTCACTTGAAATCAGAAAGGTGTAATAAAGTATAAACTTGTTTACAGTATTTATTTATTTGACTTACACAGTTCATTTGTGGTTTTGAGAATGCTTTGGTACATCATTAATCTAGCTGTTATTCCTTCATAGTAAAACATTTTATGATTTTTAAATACTGGCCTTTTTGTTTTGTTTTGTTTTTTTGTTTTTTTTTTTGTTGTTGTTGTTTCTATGTTGTGAGTTTCATATTTTTCAGATATTCAAGGTTGCTTGTGGAACTTCAGGGTATCTTCTTGACAGGAGGAGATGTAATGGGAGGCTATCTTCTTTCCATGAGGAAAAGTCTTATGAGAGTGCCCTGTATCTATTTTCCTCTTCTGTCCAGCAACTTTAGAAACTGTCAGTCAGTTCCAGCTAAATTTCATTGTTTCTTCAGGGAAGAAAAGATGTTGCAAGAAATATTAGATGCAAGAGAGGCATCAGAGTTTGTCTGCTAGCTGGAGACCACATGCACTACTTGCTTTGGCTAGTAACTAAAGGTGTTGAGTCTGGCCTGGTGTCATACTGTGGCTGATGTGGATATACAAATACTGTAACAGAGAGCCTGTGACCAAAAAGTCTGATCATTTTGGGGTGAGAGCTTCACCACATTACACATGTAAAGCACCAACAGTCTGCATGAAGGGGCATGCAGGTCACTGCTTTGCCAGAGGTTGTGTGAGACATTACACAGGGAGAATTTGCCAGTCTGCACATTGTCTTCCTCAATATCCAGCATCAGAGTTGTGTCATTATGGATGAGAATCCCTAATCCCTATTGTACATGGAGTAGCCTAATTTTTTTTCAACCCAATTATGTTGTTTGCCTCCAAGGAGTTTTTTTGCCTCTTTGGTTACTGTGATAAATGATAACATCATCTCATATCAACCCATATATAACAGGGAGCACAGAATCATGGAATGATTTGGTTGGAAAAGACAATGAAAGGTCATTTGTCTCGATCTCATTTTTCACTACTTTCATTAGATCAGGTTGCTCAAAGCACCTTTGAACACTTCCAGGTATGAGGCAGCCACAGCTCTGGACAACCTGTGCCAGGGTCTTGGCTACCTTACCATAAAAAAAATCTTCATTATGTCCTGTCTAAACTTACCTGCTTAAAGTTTAAAATTATTGTCCCTTGTCCAGTCATTGTAGGTTTTGCTAAAAAGTTTGTTGTCATCTGTTTGTATCCCTGTTTACATACAGGAAGGAGCTCTAGGATCTCCCCAGAGCCTTTTCTTTTCTGGGCTGAACAGCCCCAACTCTCTCACTCTGTCTTAATAGGAGAGATTCCATCCCTCATCTGTGAAAAGGGCAAGAGAAGAGACAAGTGAGACAAAACTGGGGTTTGTGGCAAGGTCAGTTAACTTGTTTGTCCAATATTAAACCTCAATAAGTGAGAATCCAAGTGCTCCCATTTCCTTATTTGTGAAGAAAATTTTACTGTCACTTTGCCTGGTTTTATTTTGCATAACCCTACTCTGAATTTCTTGTCTTGAATCATTCTGGGAGATTAATTTACTTTTTTCTTAACCAAGTTGGTTGTTTTGTTGAGTTTTCTTTTTGTTTTGTTTATAATTTCTCTTAAAACCTCTGATTTTCCTGTCCATATAGCATATAGAAATAATTTTTGTTGCACTTGTATGGAGGGAAGGTTGTCTTTTAACTATAGGTCATAAAACACTTTCTATATGAAGGGAGGAATCCAGTATTTATTGTAGCACTGCTTGAAAGTAGAGGCTGCTATAATGCTTTGACTGGAGTATTCAAAAAGTCTCCTCCCCACAGATTAAGGATTCTGCTTATTTTGTTTAAAACAAATTATTTTAAAAAGAAATAAAGTCTCTAAATTAGTAATTTTTATATATATGCTTCAAGTATAGAACCTCATTAGGAGTAAGCAAACTGTTATCTGAACAATGACAAAAAACATTCCACCCCACCTCAATGCCTAAGCAAACCCTTATTTTCAATATTGTAATTAATTCTTTCCTGTACTATGTAAGCAGCTATAGCTATTTAATCAAAAAAATTACATTTCCTGATATTGATTTGCTTTTTGACTTCCAGCATTCCAACCAAAAAATTTTCATTTTGACATACTGTTCAGTAAGATGCATTCTGATAAATCAAGAGATCCCGAAGGGAAAACTTCCCCAAGTTTTACCACTGTTTGGTGCTGGGTTTCCCCTCTTCTAAAGTAAAAGTACCTGGTTTTAATCTAGAGTCAAAGTTTGAGTAAAAAACTGGTTTACACAGTCTTACAGCAGAGGAATTAAATGTTGAAATTCATGACGAGGAGAGAACACCAGATTTTTGAAATGGGATACTTTTTAATTCATGGATCTGGATCTCCTAGGGTGAAGGTGTGGGAAAAAAATCTAAGCCCTGAAGTGTTGCAACAGCTCCTCCAGTGGGACCCACTGAGTGTAAGACATCAGGGCAGACCAGCCATGCTCTCTAAATGTAGCCTAGTCATCCTCATCTTCCTTGTACACACAGGTGCTTTATGAGCAGTAACTCATAACAGTGCTTTTCCACAGCATATATGTACTAAGTGCCATAATCTACAGCTAAAGTGGCTTCTTTCCATTAAAAGAAAGAAAACCACATAATTTTAAAGAAAAATCATAATTTATGAATCAAATGTGGCTTTTTAGCTAGTATTCATTCCTTTATTTTACTGTAGAGTGGCACTGGTTTGATTTATTCTGTGTACTAATCGGGTATTCAACGTCACTTCTAAGCAAAGCTCAAAAGTCCTGAGCAGTTTCCAGGCTGAGTCTAAGCCATCTGCCTTCAGAAACAGGCACTTCCCAAAGCCAGTGCTTCTCTCCTGCATGCTCCTGGCTAAGTGGTGCCGGGTAACAGAAGCTGAAGCATGCTCTGGCCCAGAGACAGCCTTGTAACAGAGAGGGAAACTGGTACAAAACTGAGATGTCTGTAATTTTTTACACAGTTTCAGTGGGAGTTTCTGTGCCTGCTTTGAATGTAGCATCGTCTTTTGGTGGAATCCTTTGAAGAGAGGTTTTACCAACATGGGACAATAAAATTAATGCTGACATGCTGTTATTTTGAATTAAGTCTCTTATTCCCAAGACTATGCTAGTCCATCTGGGGATCAGCAGTTTGGTATGCATGTGACAGTATCAGAAGAAGGCTGATTGCATTTCTTCTGCCTACTACTGCTGCCTGCCAGAGAGAAAACAAAATCCCAGTCTCCTTTGTCCCCAGATGTTCCTACATTATCCCAAACTGACTGGCAAACTACAAAAGCAAGCATCTCCTTTTGCTCACTAGGGAGTAAACAGCATTTCTCCCTAGATGGTTCAATATTTCTTGTCTTTGGTAACTGACACTACATTTGTTAATTATGATACAATTTTTCTCAATATGTGACTAAGTGCAAATCATTTGAAGCGAATAAATTATCAATTTTCATTTTACTGGCAATTTGTTTTACTGGGGATTTATATTAAGTGTTTCAAGAATTGTCAATTTGTGTGGGGTTCTTTCTTAGTTTAATTGTCTCGGTATTGAATAATTTACTTTCTCACTCTTTTCTATGAACTACTTCAATATGTTTAAAAGCTGCAGCTTTTATTCCTTGTTCACATTAAGACAATTTAATTACTTGACCTTTCTACTTTCCTTTAACACAACAGAATTAAGTGGTGCAGTTATTTAGGTTATTTAGGTTTTTCAAACATTTTCACAACCGTTACTGATTCCAATTAATGTTTCTTTCTGACTAATTTAGTTCATAGCAAATTGACCTCTACATTTAAGTTTTTTGCTCATTTATCTGAAAAGACCATTATTTGTGTTTATTACTGTTTTTTTCCCCTTTGTGAATCACCTTATTTTGAAAAAATTCTCAGAAGAAAACTGTCTTGCTGATTTCAGTGTATTGGAACTCTTTGGAGGAAAAAAACTGACAATTTTTTCTTGAAGTTTCTGGGACGTATCAGATCCATTAATTGATTATTGGCCTCATGCATATTTCCGAGATTGTTTTTTTCCCAGTTTTACTAGTCTCTTAATCTCCATTCTTCTGTTTAATATTTTGCTCTACACTAGCAACTGGAGGCTTCATCAAATTTAGGGCCTCATTGTGTTAAGAATTGGAAATGCAGTGCAAACTATGTCCTTGGACCACTATCTGTGACATTAAAGGACACATCTACTATGTAACGAACATACCTAATGCTGATTGTCTTTAAGGTGGATTGTTCCTCTCTAAGATACTCACATGGCTGTCACTACTTCTTAATATTACCTGCAACTTATCAAAAAATCTTCAATAGTGTGAATATTGAGGACTTTAAGCTACAAAGTTTATATATTTGGATGCCTAGAAGACTTTATTCTCATCAAACCAGCATAAAATCATTCAAGCAATCTTCATCAAAAGGGAATTGAACCTCAGCCAGAACTTCAAACTATTGAAACTATCTGTAGGATTTCCTATGTGATAAGCAAATAATTTTATAAAATTTTGTTGGATAAAATTCAGTAGATAGATGTAGCTATTTTTTTTCTCCCAAATCAAATTTTAAAATCTTACAATAAGTAAAAACCACTTTGCCAGGAATGATTGACATTTTACTGAGTACCAATGGAAGAGTAATTTGGGATCCTTTTCTCCAATGAGTAAGCAGTAATAGATTTTGTTTAAACAGAACAACTAAATAATAGTTGCTTGAATTCTGAACAAATAAATATCTAAAAAGAGTGTCCATTCAAGGGGAGGGGTTGGTTAGAATCGAGTATTTTCTGGAACTTAAAAGATGGATGTCTCCTCCTTCTTTTTATTTCTGAGATCTAAGTAAATTCTCAGCCTTCATAGGAAAGATGGCCAGATCATTTAATCCTAATGATAAAAACCTTATCTATTGCACAATAAATGATAAGAGTTTTGTGGTGAGTGCTGAGGAATATGCTAAATAGGCGTGGTTACAAATAATCTGGTGGAGAATGATGTGCATTTGGAAGACAAGCATTGAAAAGGTATTTTTTATAAGAGACTGCTGCACCAGCTTCTAAATTACAATCAAGTTCATCAACTCCAACCTAAGATGAGCCGCTGCTCACCAGTTGGAATGAAAACTTTTAACAGGTGAAGTCTTTTCTTAGTGTTGCTGAATCTGACTGGGATGCATTCCCAGGATAGTGGACACCCCAGCAGGGCATGTCAGAGTCCAGGGTAAATGGCAGCAGCATGACAGCAACATTTTAAGGACAGAGAATGCAGCTGCTGCTAGCAAGGGTGCTCAGCTTCCTGCAATGATTGCACTTGGTCATGCTTGAGAGAGTAAAGTGAAAGCTGAATACTTTCTGGTTTAAATTTTAATTGCAAGGATCTGAAGTTGGATAACTCAGCATAAAATGATGCTTTGGCATTGGGGTGATCCTGGGGGAACTTTCAAGGAGAGCTTAGCAGGTGCCTCAGGGGGACAGGGAATGAAAGAATAGATGGAAGGAAAATAAATTGCATAAAAAGCTTTAAGGTGGGAGCAGTTTTTGAATATATCTTGTGGGAAATGTAGAATTATTACTGCTGTCAATATAGTTTTTTGCCTGTGACATTAATTATGATAGAAATAAATAATTGGCTTATTTTCATCTGTAAAACAATGTAGGTGGTTTATCAGAAATTATTCCCCTTCAAAAGGCTATGGAGTAAAGGAACTAAGCTGTAAGGTCAGAAAAATAATTGTCTTCCATGTTAAAACATCAGTGCAAGAAATTGCAGGGATAGGAGACAGTACTTTGCAGTGATCAGTATGTGAGAAATGGATGGTTTAACATTGTGCAGTTGTATGGTGATACTGGAAGAAATTTTGACTAGAAGTGTATTTTGATGTTGACTGTTGGTACTCTACCTACTGATACAGAAACAAAAGTACTCCTTGCTATGGAAATTTAGCATGACCCCACACGTTGGTTATGTCATTGCATTTAAGACACAGAAGTAAAATTAAAAACCACTTTAATTCTTTAATATGCTCTAATACATGTATACAATTGTTACCTGGTGACAATTAGCCTCCTCTGAGAGTGAACAGGATAAAAAGCTTACTGTATTCAATACAGAGATAAAATGTATCTTACATGGAATTTTCTTAATATTCCAGAAACAGAACTTTGGAACAATAGTACAGACCCTTGACACTCAAATTTGTGAGATACTGTTTTTCACTTCCCCTTTGAATAGTTATTTAAAGTGGGGCAACAGCAGGACTCATGTGAGTGCAAAGGTGTTTTCCTCACGTGCATCTCCCAAATTTAACTGAGGGAAGGTTGGCTAAGCCTCTGTTTAAATTGGCACATTTGATCATGCTATATCTAAAGAGATTTTACTACTTGTCCTCGTCTGAGGTGCCTATGAGTGTATGTGGCCTTTTTATAATTACTTGTGGGAGAAGAATTTCTGTGCTACCTATATGAAGCTGAAACACAGAAATACTGTCAGACTTGCCCAAGATCATACCACAACTGAATATGGAGGAAAATAATTCAACCAGCATGACTTTCCATGTTTCTCTCTAAATACTGAGCCTCTTTTAGATACTGTGAACATTTTTAAGGGCTTTTGTAGCACTAACACAGTCTTAAGTATTTATAAGTATCTCCTCTCAGTGTCTTTTATTTTGTCCTGTCAAGGTTGTTATAGAATTTCTTTACTGTATTAAAAAAAAAGAAAAAAAAAAAAAAGGAAAAAAAAAAGAAAGAAGCTTGCTGCTTCCAAAAACAGTAGGGGTGAGCTATTTGACAAATTAATCCTGTCCATATGGTGGTCAGAGAAATTATCTTAAATGCAGAGACAGGAATGAACTTGTCAAACAAGGCATTTATACAAAAACATCTGAATCAGTCAGCTGTAAAGTGATTGTAAAGGAAAGCAGCTTAACATTCTGTTGGGCAAATGTCTTATTGACCAAAGCCACAGCTGCTGTGTTATTTTTGATGTTCAGGAAGGCTGGAGTCACTGGAGCTTTCCTCAGTGTTAGAAGCACCCTGATGCTCTGATTCTTCCAACCCTTATGTATGTGTATATTGAAGGAGTGTGTCCTTGCTTACATACGGTGAAGGAGTTTATAAGAGCTCTCTCCCTGGCAGGTCTCCAGGTTGAAGCACCTGCAGCAAATAAAGCAGATGTCCCAAATACTTACCAGTGCATTGAATTCTTTTAATATCCCTGGGTAAGTTTTTGGCTCAAGTCTGACTGATTTTAGAATAGTCTGCAAGTTAACTCCTCAGGTTCAAAGTACAAGGCATTTACCAGGCAATTGTGAAAACAGATCAGAGGACTGAGGTATAATCGAGCAAGTAATTTGAATCTTCTGCCTTATCTAACAGGGACTTGATTCTCTTTAAAAGAAGAGAATATCTATTAAGGTAATCTAAATCTCTACTTCTTGGAAGATGATTCCTGAACAGGCAAAACTGAGAACCATGAAGAAAAAAAACCAAACCAAACCAAACAAACAACAAAAAAAACCCAACAAAAACAAAACTAAAACAATAAAAAAGGGGATAAAATAGCATGGGAATGAAATAGCAAAGATATTTGTCTGTCAATGAAAGTCCTCTCCAAAAGGATGTAAACTTCTCATACAGTGAGCAAGCCAGTTTGAATGAAGCAGAAAATAGTACCAAAACATTTAACTGTGGAGATATAAAACAACTTTAATTCCTAAACCAGATATAGAAACACCTTCTGTGTTTCTAAGGATACACCACTGTTGCCTCAAGCTGCTGCTTAGAGCAGTTTGCTACTTTTGAATTAATTGCACTGAGAGACAATGGAACTTACTCAGGAAGGTTCCATTTATCACTCTTATCTTAAATGCAGACACTGTGATAAGTGTACAGACACATAATAATTCAAGCTACCACTCTGTATGAACTGCCATCATGTCCATTTCCACTAGAAAAGGGTGGCCAACTTCTCCAGGACAGAAAGGGGAAAACGTGCCACTGCCTAAAAAAGGGAAAAGGGTTGAAAGCAGTTTATGCTGTTGATTGGTATGGGCCATAATTTGGTTTTCTGTCAAAGAGTCAGCGTGCCAGTCATCAGAAATGATGAGCAATCTTAAACTGATTGTAAATTGCATCTGACTGATTGGCAAAGCAGTCAGCTGAAGCTGAGGAAATCAACACTGGGCATGCAGAGCACTTTCTCCTGCCAACAGGTCATGCAGCTGCAGCAAGTTCAACAAAATGGCAGATCTTTCAGTGCACAAAAGAGCACAAACTTGACAGCCCAAGCCCATGCAAGCACTTCACTGAAGTATCATTGGGTGTTTTGTTTCCCCTGTAACTTACTCTTGGCCAGTATCCATCCACTCAGAGCCTCTTCAAATGACTGCTTGTGCACTTTATACAGCAATTTGGTTTTATTGGACAATCATTACAGTGCCCAGCTTCTGTGTAAAATTGCTCTGTACTTATTAGGAGAGATGTCGGCACTTGAATTACACTTTTTTTTTCTTAAGACATTTGCCTGTTTTTTCCCTTGCCCTTTGAGTAAGCATTAATGTGAATGAAAAGCACAGGCTCCTGGGAAATTATTAGAAGAGAGTTCCCTGCCAGATCATTGATTTCACTGTGTTGAGTTTGATTTCCTGCACATAGCTGGTTAAACATGAATAGCCTCGACAAAAGAATCGTATTGATAAGTTAAGTTCAGCATGGGCAGTATACATGGATAAAAATATGAAATATCTACCTACCTTATATAAAATACATGTTTATAGCACACATTTTTGTGGAGAACTTTCCTAGGCAATGTGATTTTTTTTATAATAATCACCAAATTAAAATTCGTGTAAGCTTAGAATGTAGAGTTGCTGAAATGTAAGTTGTGCCGGCTAACATGAAAATTTTCTCTCCTCCCAAGACTGAAAAAGAAGGGAAATTATTAATCTCTTAGAATAAGATCATTGGAGCCATTTCCTGAATCTCAGATATTTAGAATTTTTTTTCTGTGGATGTGCAGGCTTTGTTTGATCTTGCTCCAATTGTTTAAGTAGAAAGTAGCAGACAATAAGTACAAGAAAGCAAACATTAGCAGTGATAAAAGGATCTGCAACTGAGCTATTCATGGTGCAGAACTGCAAACTCTACCCACACTGCTCCTTGTGGACATGAACTGTGCACTTGCACAATATAACACATGGCCTGAATCTCCTTCAGGTCCTAGGAAGTGCATTTGGAGGCCGTATTTTTATACTTTTTTCAACTCAAAATGCACTCCAAAAAGGTTAAGTCCTCTGTTATAACTTGCTAGAAGTGCCAGACTTGGCAAAAGCCAAATGCACATATTGTATGTTTTGAATTGGCAGCAGGTGAATGGGACTGTTGAGAGGAGAAAGAACCATGGAATACTCCCTAGGAGTGTGAGAGGGAAAGAACACCATGTGAAGCACTTCTCCTTACTCTATCTTCAGAGGGAACTATTTGGTTCCTTCAAAAGCTAAGCCTGAGAGATAACCAAAATGAATTGACTGATGTCCAGGATCTTAGACCATTTGCCAGGCTTTGCTTTCATTAGCACAGCAAAAGTAGATCAAATAGACTGAAGAATGTGATGCCAACAATGTAATGTATGTGCTTCAGACACTTGAAGTCTTTTACCCTAGATTACCTCTAGCCTGCTCTGCAGGCAACATATCCCCTGTAGACTTGTAGCCTGGAGCTGCCCAAAATATAACTATGTCCATGTCCCTGAATATCTTCTCTGAGAACAAAAGACCTTTCAGAAGATCATCCTCAGAAGTGCCATGCTGCCTTTTCATCTGTTTCACAGGAAGTGATGGCAGGAGTTTGGGTGACTTTTTTTCTTCATGGTGTCAGCCCCTTTAGAAGTTGGAACCAAGCTTAATTTCTTCTCTTGAGTCACGTCAATAATTGTTTTTGTTCTGTGTCCTACCTGTCTTGTTCTTCCTGCTTCATGAGCAATACAGTGGCACTGTCACTCAATTCCCCTCTTCTGCCAAGCTCCTGGTGGGGTCATTGGACCCAGACAGGTGTAGCAGGGAGGAGTAATTCTTATGTCTGCAGAAATGTGGCTTAGAGACAACTCTTGATGACCTGTTACCTATGTTCCCAGAATTACAGCTCATATTCTTCCCCTTTTTCAAAAGCACTGCTCTGTCTCAGTCTGAGAGTATTTATGAATGTAGGAGGAGAACTCAGATTAGTGGACCTGTAGTGTCCTCAGAGCAGAACTGGAAGGTGCACAGAGGCAGAGTTGAGGTCTCATGCTGTAAGCTCTCCCCATACTTTGTGATAGCTAAGTAAATTTTTGAGAGACCATACTTGATCTAAAGAACACGATTTTCCCATATTCCCAAGCTGCTCTCTCTGACACCTGCTGGTCAATGATTAGGTAGGTCAGGATGGTTAAGGTCTCATCCAAACATTACCCCTTTGATTGCCAACATCCCCCTCCCTCTTATACACAGCCATCTAGCCTTTGCTTTGTGCCCATTCCTGAAGTCTCTGAGCACTGCTTGGTATGGTCTTTCCTACAACCCAGTGTAGTTATGATTTCATTTCAGCACAATCCTTGTGTCCTGGTTTATCCCCAGGCAGCAGCCAAGCCCCACACAGGCACTCATTCATTCCCCCACCAGCAGGATCCTGGAGACAATCAAGCATAAAAGCTGGAAAACGTGAGGGTCAGCATAAAAGCAGTTTAATAGGGAAAGCAAAAGCCACACACACAAACAAAGCTAAGCAAGGAACTGATTCACTGCTTCTCATGGCTGGGCAGGTGCTCAGCCATCTCCGAGAGCAGGGCCACATCAGACATAGCAATTACTTGGGAAGACAGGGGCCATCATTCCAAGCATCCCCCCCTTCTTCCTTCTACCCTCCACTTTATACACTGAGTGTGATGCCATATGGCCTGGAATATCCCTTTGGTCATTTGGGCTCCTCTGTCCTGGCTGTGTCTCCTCTCAATCTCCCATGCACTCCCAGTCTCCTCACCAGCATGGCAGTATGAAAAGCAGCAAAGGCCTTGACTCTGTATAAGCCCTGCCCATCAATAACAAAAGTATCTCTGTGTTATCAGCCCCGTGTTCAGCACAAACACAGCCCCATACTATCCAATGTGAAGAAAATTAACTTTACCCCAGCCAAAACCAGCACACCTTAGTGAAGCACTTAGGCAGCCTTAGAGATATCTGGGGAAATTTTGTAGGAGAAAATGCAATGTCTGATTACTGTGATCTCCAGCCTGAAGCTCGTGCTTATTTCCATGTCAGGATAGAACATTTATACCATTTGGGTATCTGTTTGTGTTGCCAGAAAGGTTTTTTATTGTGCTGCTGGGTAATGCTATCATACCTGACTAGAAAAGGAGTGCATACACATTGTTTTGGAGGCCATGTGGAACTCTATCACTGAAAAGCTCACTACAGTAGGTGGTTAGTCATCTCTGTCACAAATGTAGTGAAAAAAAAATACTCTGAGTAGAGGATGCTGGCTGTGTCCTGCAAAACCTCTGTGAGATTAAATAGGGATCTTTAATCCTAACTGGAACAGCAAGGACCAGTGTTTTCAACAAATTCAGGAATAGTACTCATCACAGTTCCCAAAAGTTGCCGGCTGATACCTACGCCATCTTTGGATTCAATGCAGAGGGAAACGATCACCAGGCTTCCACTGAGGAGGAAGAAGCAGGCTTGGTGGGATGGAAGGTGGCACTGAAAGTATAAAAAGCAATAGGATGTCTATCTATCTATCTATCTGTCTATCTATCTATCTATCTATCTATCTATCTATCAATATCTCTCTAGATATCTCTTTAACTTTCCCTTACCTTTTAGAGGAGCTCAATCCATAAAGTCTTTTGGGCAAGTGTGGTTATGCAGAAATGTCTTCCCCTGCTGTTTGTGACCTTTCTGATTTTGTTACATGCTGCTGGGCTGCATTTCCTGCTTCAGTGCCTCTCAGATATCTCTCTCACCAGCTGAACAGTGGATGACAGAGAAAGGTAGATCATGGCTGCAATGGACAGTTTTGTGGGTTAAAGGGAGACAGAAGAAGAAGTTTGCTAGCTTTTCACTCCTTCAGGTGACAGTGGGCTTAGCAGGGGCTATGGGTGAGTGGAAGATTGATAAGACCTGTCTTAGTTGCTGACAGAGCTCACTGTAAGGCTGGATAAAGGGAGATAGTGATGGTTAATTAGGTCCCATAGGACAAAATCCAGCCTCCTTCACTTTGTCCAAGGAGACTTCCTCTTTCTCCTTTCACAGTCAAAGAACTTCCATGGTCTCTCACCACCATTATATTACTACTTCAGCTCTGATAAAAATAAAAAAAAATCTGTCCTGACCTAAAGCCTATATTTTGACTGAAACAGACAATCCAAATCCTGCAGCTCCCAAGCCCCAAGTTCCCTACCACAAAAGGACTTTGTAGCCCAGATATTTCATATGTGTTCTTATACTTTTTGTGGATATAACTGTTTTGCCATGTGCTTTTGTAAAAAGAATGTATTTCTAGAAAAAAAATAAACTGTATGAAAAAGAGTATAGACAAAACACTTCTTGTATTCAGAACCAGGGATGAATAGATCCTGATCAGATCTGATATGTTCACAGATAATCATGATTTTGCAACACATTTCACTGTGTTAGACAAGCTGAATATTTTCCAGGCATGATAGAGGCCTTTGCATTATTAAGGTGCCTCTACAATTTGTAGGTCTGATGAGAGGTTGTTACAGAATACAAGCTTGTTGCTTTTTCCTCACTACCACTTAATTTGAATTTTTACTTCCCTTAATAAGCTGGGGGAAAGAATGCTAGCTTTTCTCCAATCTTCTATGTTTATGGTGGAGTACATTTTTTCTTTGGGACAGGGGAAATCTTTTCATCATGTTAGGAGAATTGAGGTTATTAAGTCTGGAGAAGAGAAAGCTTTGGGGACACATTAGAGCACCTTCCAGTATCTAAGGGCAAGAGTTCAAGCGCATGAAGAGACAGGACAAGGGGGAATGGCTTCAAATGGACAGACAGCAGGGTTAGTTTAGATATTAGGAGAAATTCTTCACCCTGAGGGTGGTGGTGCTCTGGCACAAGTTGGACAGAGAAGCTGTGGGTGCCCCTACCCCTGGAAAAGTTCAAGGAAAGGTTGGGGGCTTTGGCCAATCTCATCTAGTGGAAGTGTGTCCCTGCCCATGGCAGGAGGACTGGAGACAGATGATCTTTAAGTGCCCTTCCAACCTAAACCTAGCTATTCTGTGAGTCTGTGATCCTTGAAATCCCATATTTGCTGACTATCTGGGCATTCCATAAAAAAGGACCACTATTGTCTTTCTTTGTGGTATTGATCTTTCTGAGGCAGTTGTGCTTTAATATAGCCCAGAGTACTACTCATGCATACCTGAAAAAGCATTTTTATCCCTGGATTCAGAGACATGTTTGGGCTCTGAACACTTTTTAATGGCATAAACATGGTAAGAAATAATTGTCAATACAAAATTAATGCATTTATAATACACATCCCCAAGAAAAGCTATAACAAAGCTAGTTTGCTAGTTATTTTCTATTTATATTGCTTTCCATAATAGCAAATGATTCCATAGAAAGAAGATCCCAAGACTTATTGAACCATTTACTTATATGGACCTTGCTGGAAGATTTCCAGGCAGACATGGGGAAGTCAAGCATCTCATATATGACTGCAATAGGTCAAAAGACATAGAGTAAATTCAGGCTGCCCCATTCCTTGCCCTGAACACCAGATTACACTGTATTCTTTGTAGCTTTGCAAAACAACCCAGCAGCAAAGTGATATTACAATCCTGTGTCAAATTATCTTTGCATTTAATCCTTTCAAAACAAATTTGGCCCAGATGATTGCATTTAAGTGGGAAATTTGTTGGAAATATTTTTTACTGTAAAAGAATGATTTTGCATAATAGACAGAATGTGTTTCTAAGAGGTGTCAGATTTTTTTTTTGTATATATATAGGTAAATTAAAATGTGAGTTTGATTTAAGCAATTGAAAGCATTACATCTTCTGTACATACTTTCTGATTTTGAAGGATTAATTACTGGTTAAAATGTAAAATTTGGAAGTTGCCATTATAAAAATTTAGTGTCTCCAGTGCCAGGTGCTAGGTAACTGTGTAGGCTGGTGTTTCCTTAGTCTGAAGCCAAAGCAAATTCCATATTGTTGCGACATTGCTCCCTCATGATTTAGGGTAAATTTTGTTTCATTCTATGAAATTTACTTGCACTTAGGTGTGACTTGTTCGGGACTACACAGTTTATTGGTCCTTCTGCTTCTCTTTTTTCCTCTTCTGGAAAGAAACCAACAGTGGAAAGAACACATTCCCAGCCACTGAGAATTTTTTTTCCTGCCTCATGCTAGGGAAAATATCGCCTTCATGTAGGAGTATGTACAACTGAATGGCAACTCATGCACAACCAGCTGATGTGGAAGGGGCTGTAGGACATGGCTCTCCCTGCTGTTATAGTCACCAGTGTGTCAGAGGCAATGGCCAGCCTCACTAGTCTGGCCTTACTGTTGTCTTGACACGCTGACATTGCATTCTAACCCTGGGGATGTCATAGCATAGATTGTGAGTGGTGATATTTTTCCACACAATTGCCAATTTTAAGCAAACAATTAATAATTAGCTGCCTTATCATTGCTTTAATAGAATACAGAATGGTAGAAATTAGAAGGGAACTCTGAAGGTTGTTTTGTCCAACCCATCCTGTCCCTGTGCCCACAGGTAGAGCCACCTAAAGGGGGTTGCCCAAGACCATGACTACACAACTTTTGTATACTTGCACTGACTCTTATTCTCCAATACTCCACAACCTCCCTAGGCCTACCCAAATTATTAACATGAGCAGGTGTATAGAGGATGTAATGTATGTTAACATGCTTGAGCTTTCTGAAACTTTTCAGCTCTCTTTGGACCAGGAAGGATTAAAAATATGACCTGTAGTAAAAACCAAATAAACTCTGCTTCAACTACTCTGCAATGTCCCTTGAGGTGACAGTGATCTCCCCACCGAATCCACCCCCATATCCTGAAGCAGAGAGCTAATTCTCTCTGCATTTATGAAAAATGGCTTTCAAGTAACAGCAGGTACACAATTTCCATCAGCACCATTTCCTGAAACTCCTCCATCTCACACCCCTGTGGTCTGCTTGCCAACACCAATACATCCTCAGTGGAGCCACAACTTCCACACAGCAAGTTCTCTATGCCAGGAATAAAATGTATTCTGGCAAGGGGGTCCTTGTGGACAGAAAGTTGAATGTGAGTCAGCAGTGCCCTGGCAGCTGACTCCGGGCAAGGGAGGGGATTGTCCCTGGGCAAGGGAGGGGATTGTCCTGCTCTGCTCTGCTCTGCTCTGCTCTGCTCTGCTCTGCTCTGCTCTGCACTGGGGCACCCTCACCTCGAGGGCTGGGGGCAGTTTTGGGTGTCACAATACAATAAAGATGTAGAACTACTAGAGAGCATCCAAAGGAGAGCTATGAAGAGGGTGAAGGGTCTAGAAGAGATTCCTTATAAGTGGCTGAGGTCACTTAATCTGTTCAGCCTGGAGAAGAGGAGACTGAGGGGAGATCTCACTGCAGTCTGTGACTTACTCGTGAGGGCAAGAGGAAGGACAGGCACTGACCTCTTCTCTGTGGTGACCAGTGACACAAGGGAATTGCCTGGAGTTGTTTCAGGGGAAGTTTAGTCTGTATATTTGGAAAAGGTTCTTCCCCCAGAGAGTTATTGGGCAATGAAACATGTTCCCCAGGGAACAGCTCACAGCACAAAGCCTGGCAGAGTGCAAGAAGCATTTGGACAATGCTCTCAGGCATTGTGTGACCCTTGGGATGTCCTGTGCAGGGCCAGGAGCTGGGCTCGGTGATCCTCGTGGGTGTCTTCAACTCTGTGATTCCATGGCAAGGCTACTTTTAGGAATAGGGCCGAAGACCAGCATTTCAGGTTACTCAAGGACACAGCACTGTGAAAACTTGCCAGCTGATTAACTCTACAGGAGTGATGCTCAGTGTACTCCTACAGAGTTAAAGTCAGCATGATGTAGAGGCCTGCCAATTTACTAAGTGCTTCACTATCCAAAGGTCCTACTAACCCTCAGGGATCAAGATTTCACTGTTGCTTTTGGCCAAGCAGTGGTATCATGACAGTTGTCTAACAAATGCATGGATTGTGAATGGTAATGTTTAGCCCTAAGAGGGCAAAACTTCAGCTCTGCATCTCCTGGATGCTTCCTGACTCATAAATTTCTATTGAACAAGAAGAGTTCAGAAAAAGGATTATTTGGGAAAAGCTATGCTTTGAAATTAATTTGTATGTGAAGCACAGTTCCTGGAACAGCTGAACTGTGGAAATACCAGTGACAACAAGAAAAATCAGAAGAGTTTATTAAGACTATGCTCAGCTTGCCCATGTTAGCTCTCTGTGCAACAAGTCTCAGGTGTAAGTGCAGAACAGAAGTTGTCTTTTCCTGAACAACACCACACAGCAAATCAGAACTGCATGGCCTGGAGGTCAGATCAGGACAGATTTACTGCCAGCCAGCTGAGTGATGTACAAGTGTCAGCCCATTAAGCTGAAAGAGGATGGCTGTGGAAATTTTTAAGTCTTGGTTTCCGTATCTCTAACACCTGCACCCCCCATTAGTTATAACATTTATTACAGAAAGTGCTGCTTCTGAAGATATTCATACCTCTATGTTAGATGAACAGTTAAAAGTTTGAGAGTGAGACGTAATAGAAGATTATTAGGTTCTGCATAATTCTACCAGAACAAGATAATTTTACATCTTGTTCACAGGGAAATACATTTGCAATGTACAGTACCCAAAATTAGAAGTCTATCACCTACTGTGGTGAAATATGCTGTAGCTTTTCATGAGAGTTTAGTGCAAGTCATAAGGTATGAAACCCATGGTTCATCTCATCTTCTACATTTCATCAACAGTAGCTGCGAAGAAGTAGCTACAAAATTTAAAAAAAAAAAGT
The DNA here is from genome assembly GCA_013396995.1 of Dicaeum eximium. Taxonomy (NCBI): domain Eukaryota; kingdom Metazoa; phylum Chordata; class Aves; order Passeriformes; family Dicaeidae; genus Dicaeum; species Dicaeum eximium. The sequence goes on along the minus strand of VWZP01006139.1, from coordinate 1,408,655 downwards.
GCAGGAAAAGATAAAAGAGCCTGCTTAATCCCAAAAGGCTTGCTATTAATAGTTGAAAGACACTGGTTTAAATTATGGGGTGTTATGTTCCTACCCAAAACTTGAATCATTAAGTCAGTAGTGTTGCTAGTCATATAACTGTCCAGTCTTCCCTTTGTATCATGCAGCTGTGTATTGCACAGCCTAATTATTCATTGTCTAGAAATAATCAGCAATTGTCCCTTCTTGTTTGATTGAAGGCCTCTTTTATGCCAGGAGGAATATTAGTCCCTATTCCTCCTGCCACACAGCATTTGTTTTTTAACACTTTATTATGTCCCCTCTTGCTTGTTTAATTTCTCGAGGAAATCACACTACTCTTTGCAATCTCTATTCATGGAGAAGGGTTTTATTTCATCTCCTAATCATTCCCATTATCATTCTTGTAGAAACCTCCCCTCTGTTTCTCTGTGTCCTTCAATTATACTTCCTCCTCTCTTAGTAATTCTGCATAAACAGATTACTTCTGACATCAGATGCTCAGTTGTCAATGCACAGCAGTATCCACTCCATTCACTCAAAACATTTATCAGATATTATGACCATCTGGCTTACCGGCCAGGCCATGTACAAGAGGCAAAATGGCTCTAAGAAGCAGCAAAAATTTACAAAAACAGGAACATCATTACCACCCAGCCACTTTAGCTGTGCTCTCCCATTAAGATTGAAGTGATGGGCTGGGGGCTGCTCAGCCATGTCTGATGCAATATTTCAAGTGTACCCCCCTTGATTGTGCTGATCAGTGTTGGTTCTAGAAAGGCTATGGTAGCACTGGGGGCTTGCGAATCACCCAAAATAATGTGTGCCGAAGAACTGACACATCCAGGGCTATCAAGACTGAGAGTTGCTGGATAGTTCCCTACACCTGGAGATACCCAATCCTCTTGCTCACTAGAACTGGGAAAATATATTGTGATTTATCTCTGTGGGTATTTTGACTGGGAGAAGTTTGGCCATTCTCACAAAAGAGTCACAAGAAAAGGAGCATGGGCATATTTTGTCATTGCCCAGGTTTCCACGCCTCCATGTGGCTCCATCTATCATTTTGTGTAGTCCAACTAATTGCCGTTGTAAGAAAAGTTGAAGTAAGAAAAGTACTTTTTCTCAATGCAGACAGTGACTGAATTGAGGGTGATTTCATACCAAATTATTGAGAAAAACATAAATCATTAAGAATTCAAATAATCTTTAGTTTTATGACTCCCTAAAATCTTCTAATGGGCAATATATTAAAAAAAGAGTTTAAAACGCTTTTAATTGTTTTTCTGCTGTTCCAACAAAGTGTCAAAAAAGCATAAAATATTTTATTACTGTACAAAAAACTATGGAAAGGAAGGGGTTTTTTGCAGGATGCTTTTCATTCTGTTTTAAAATTTTCATTGTATACATTTTTCGGTTTAATTTTTCATGGTTAACAAAATCAATGAGAACCATTCACATGAAATTGTTCATTTCCTATACATGTTATCAAAATGTAGGTTTTGATGGAACTTTTTCTAAGAGTGAAATGATGAATTCCAACTGGTTATGGCTTAATATTTATTTTGTTGTTTGTATCTCCCTGTGTTCTTCTCTCTATGATCTCATCAAATTTTATGTTTTTAAACATGGTAAGTCTTTCATGTGTTAAAGTCAAGCTTAGTTGAAAAAGACTCGATCCAAGTGAATTTTACATCTTATAAATGTTCCCATGACCATGTACTTCTGTAAACAGTTCTGTTTTCATAATACTTCTGACCTTCAAAAAGCCAAGAAACATCACAACAATAACCTTATCTTATATGTTTCCCTCAGAAACAAAAACCTGTTGAAACACTCTTTATGCATTTCAATACTATTTAGTAATATCCAAAGTGTTTTTGAATCTCTCAGTTGTAAAATCAAATCACATTCTATTTTATATCGCTAAATTAATCCATTTTCCTTCAATAATTATGCAGGTTATTTCATAGCATCACATGTGAAGAGGACCTTTCTGTACCATTACATGAAAATATGAATATCATTTCTTACTTATTTACATTCTCAGATTTTGGCTTTGTGTGAAGCTCAAAATATTTTAACAGCACTAAATATTGTAGTGAAAAGCCCTTAATAGTTGGTGGTTTAATTTTTTGGAATTGTGATAACTTCTACTGCCTTGCACCTGTATTTCCTTCTCTCCTATCTTTGCCTAATTATGCTGTAATTAATATCTTCTAATCAGTAGAGTGCTATGCAGGTAGAGGAGTCCTCATAATATACAGACTTAAGGCTGGCCCAAGTTAAACAAACAATCTTCTTCCACTGAGTTCAGAAAAGTTGAAATTTAGGCTCTAAATGTAAGGAATTCAGTCGGAACAGCCCTTCCACCTACTTCAAAGATTTTAGTCTGGAAGTTCTCAATAGATATATCCCTGAGAAAGGGATCTAACTTGGTTTAAAATTGATCTCAATACTCAAGGGACCAAGAAGGCACCACCTCTGACTGTTATTTTCCTCTTTAATTATCACCAGTTTTACATTACTCAGATTTATTTGTAATTTTAATAGCATTTACCTTCAATATCTGCATTTTGAATATTTCTGATTTTGGGGATTATTTTTCTTTTATTTTTGATATATTAAAGACTCCTTACTGTAGTATAGGAAAGTGTATCCCTAGAAAGAAATGTATGGATGTTTTAAATTTATATCTATTTCTTAATAATTTCAGCAAATATTTACCCTATGCAATGATATACATAGCTTGCCAAATACTAGGAACCACCTTATCTAAGGACCAGCCTTCCATATTTTCCTTAGATGAGTGTTTGAGTCTTAAGGGATTCAGTTGCCCATTATGTTATCCTGATGCTATTTATGATTGTTATAGTCCACGTAAGAAAATATTTTCCTGGGAAAAGAAATAAATTAAACAATCTTATGAAATCCTATTAATCTGAAGGAGCACAGAGAACGTCCAAATCAATTTTTCATTTTAGAAATAGCTTAATAGAAAATAAGCTCTATAATAATGTTTATGAACTCAGGCCTACATCCAGAGAAAGACAGCACCAAACATTTAGCATAACCTTTACTGTAAATTACGAATTGTAGAATCAAAGATCCATTTAGGTTGGAAAAGGTCCTTAAGGTGATGGAATCCCATCATAACCCCAGCACTGCCAAGAGCAGAGATACCAGCTGGCTGTAACTCCATTCACCACCACTCTCTGGGCCTGAGCAGTTTTTTCCCTAGCAAAGAGTGAATCTTTTCAGTTCCTCTGTCACTGAGCAGACACTTTGTGCATCAGAATGGGGTAGAAAATTATGTCAAAAGCTTTACTGAAGTCCAGGCACACAACAATCACAGCTTTTATTTTAGTTATCTGGTTCAGCTTAAGCCTGTTCTTGATTTTTTTAAAGTTTAGGCTCCAGTTTTACATCCATTTTAGTGGATTTAAATCTGACTAAGGATGATCAGGTGACCATTAATACTGATTGGGATATTGTCCTGGTGTGGTAAAAATGCATAATTTTTTATTTCTGCAGGCCCATACTGCGCATGAACCATATTTCTAAGCTCTTTGGTAAACGCCTTGAACTCCACATCGTGATTGCTCCTTTGTCACTATTGTAAAGTGAATGGAAGGAACTCTGTACTTAAAAATAAATTGACTTTAAGCTGAAAGAGGTTTGCAACTGTGAGTGGCAGTCTCACAGGGGCTCTCAAATCTAGTATAAGGGAAGCAATATCCAGTGCTTAAACCTTTCCAATTATCTGAGTTAGTTTAGCTGGTTCTTGGAAATACAAAATTTTTGGCCGTTAACTTCCTCCATGTGCTGTTACAGGGACTTATGTTGCCAAACAAAGGGATAAGAATTTAATGTTTGAGCCAGAGCTTAAAACCTATGATGGTCCTCAGGGACACCATAAAAATTTTGTGGACCAAATGCCATGCGAAGTAAAAACTCAAATTACAGTTTCAAAAAGAAATTTAGAAACAGCTAACAACCTCTACTATCTTGCCTTCTTTCATATTACCAGCCACATTTGGGCTACAGAATAATTGCAAGATCTCAAAACACTTTTATTTATCCCTTTTTTTCACATAGTGTCACTCTTTTTCTACCTGCACCCCCACTGCTAGTTATCACTATGGGGCCCTCTGTCCATGTTTAATTCTCTTTTAGAGTGGCATTTAAAATAATTATGGTTTTAGAGAGGGATAGGGTTGTATTTTGTAGGTGACATTTTTCTGAAAGGAAAATATAGCAGCAGCAAAGTCCTGTTCTCATACAAGATTCACTAATCATAAGAAACCAGGTTTTGTTACATGTACCTATAAATATAATCATATGGTATATAAATAGAATTGTTTTTAAATAGAATAGCTGTCAAAGTCTTCATTCAGGCTTAATCAGCAGCTCTTTAAGAGAAAAGGCTGATTGAAAAGGAAAGTCAGCAGCAATTTAGCATGAGGGCTAATAACACTTCAGTTTCATTCCTTTTAAGCTAGAGGAAGTAATTTGACACAGATGTCAGTAAGAAGGATAAAACATAAATACTGATGTTTTATAGACCCTGCAGGAACAGAAAAAAAAAAAAGGGGCGCAGGTATTATAATATACAAGGTGCAAAATATGTCATCCATGTGGGGTATTTATGCTCGAAGGAAAAGAAAATATGTTCTCTCTCAATCACCCTCCACCAATAAATTGAAATGACAGAAATAGTAAAACTATATTTATAAAAAAACCTTTAAAATTTGAAAATTTAGAAAATTATTGTGATGGTGCAGTCATATAAAAATACATGCATATTCAATATATTGATATTAAAAACTGTGTGTGTGTTTGTGTGTGTGTGTGTAATGCAGATCCCAGTGAAGATTCATTGACTTGTATAAGATAATCAGCAGCCCCTAGTAGCAGTTTCAAAGGTTAATCTGCCTTCATTTATACCTCTTTAGCTGATTTATCATTTTCAGAGTTAAACTAGGAGCAAGACAAAACAGAAGTGCTGTGTTAGGTGTGAGTTTCTGAAGCTGCCTTCTTGCAGAAGAGCTGATTGAGCCCTGTTCAAGGAACAGATTACAGAGGCCTGGGCAGCACTGGCACCACAAAAGCTGCTGGAGGGGCTTGTCAGCATGAACCTCCTATAGATGTTGAGAAGCTACAGATCTTCTGGTATGGTTCAGAGATAAAAGCAGCTCTGATGTTGCATCCTGGGGTGAGGTACCAGTGGGGGTTGACTCCTGAATTTCTTAGTGTGAGGACTTTGAGGGATGATTTCCATCACCAAATGCATTGGTTCTTCCATCCCCAAGCATTGAAAACCACCAGGAGATTTTCTTCTGCCTATCAGCAGGAAAGAAATTGTCACTCAGCCTAAGATTAACCTGTATGGTGTGAATTTTTTTGGCTTTTATGAATACTGGCTTTGCACTCTAATTAATTTTTTCCATTATTTAATAAGAAATGAATAATTTCATAATGATATTTGATGCTTGCATTATTAAAAACATTGACGTATTATAAAACTCCCAATCCTTAAGATCAGAATTTTTCTTAACGAGTCAAGTTTTATCAAAACCCGTGAACTTCATTAGTTCTAAAATTTCACACAATATTTTGAGCTTGACAAAACCTTGACTGAATTACAGGTTGAGTTCTTCCACAAGGCTGTTCACCTTCCTGCCAGAATAATGAGGTGGTTTGTTTTTAGTTTCTCAAGACTTTGATCCAGCTACCCAGGCCTTCCAGAGCCTATGTTTTCAGAGGGCTTTTTTTCATGTCTTTCCAGAATGTTGTCACATGCCTGGCAACTCTGGGAGCTTTGAAGACATATCACCTATCAGACTCCTCATTTTCATGCTTTTTTATTTCAGTGATGCTACTTGTCTTGGTATCCCCAAATGGCCATGGACAAAAAGTCTGTAAACTCTGAATCCAGCCTAATGTATCATCCTGATAACTATAAAGCCTTGAACATAAGTGAGGAAATGAAAGCAATTGCCATTATTGAGAATTTCCATAGTAAGCATGCCAAGAACCTGAAATAAATTTAATTAATTTAGAAGATACTGTGCAGCTGAGAAAGCACATCTTCAGAATTTCCATACTTTCTCAACCATTTTATTTTGATTGTTGCAGAACTTTACATGTTTCATAGTTAGAATAAAAGGGAAAAAAAACATCCTACCAAAACATTAAACTGAAAATAATGAATTACAGTGCTTGAGGGAATTTCCTCCTGGCCTCCACAGATCTGTTTTCTTACTTTATTTTTTTACCCCTGAGAATAGGGTGGGGATTTTCAACTTTCCTGACTCTTCCTTTGAAATTGTATTTTCTCACTTATCTTAGTATCATATATGATATAATTTTGTAAGTGTTGGGTAGATAAAGAAAACACCGTTTTCTTTCTCCCTCATTAATTGCTTTATCTTTGTAATGCTGTCGATCCTTCCCTAAGAACAAGGAGAGAATCAAACTTCTTTGTAAATGTACTCTGCATCATTGCTGTACTAGTAATGATAGGAAAAAGATAAATTAGTCAAACTCAGAATAGGATGGTGCTTAGGAATTCAGAACCCAAGAAAAAAATGTTTGTAGAGAGAATAATTCTGCACTGTTGTTGTCTTATAGCAGGCTTGAATCATTATACTCCTCCTTACTAGACTGCCTCTGCTGATCAAACACCAGATGTTGGGTACTGAAGCACTATCCCTGTGTGCTTTAAACTTTTATTGGTTCCTATTACATGGCTGATACTGTCCTCTGAGTGCTGGCTGTTCCATCAGGGTTTACTTGTCCCTGGTTTTTGGGAGTTTATTTTGGTTTTTTTTCTGTATGACATGAAAACACCAAAATCAACATAATGGACAAATAAAAGCGCAAATTGATGGTTTTATTCAGTTTAACACTGTGGCACAACATGCACTGGTTAAGCTATACATAGACCTATTTTCAATATAGAAACACCTACAGCTTTTAATTTCAGTGCTTTTGATGTTTTTCATAAATTGGGTATTATGTATGCACTGTAGTAACTGTCTTTGTCACTACTTAGGGTGAGATTCATGTGATGAAATTTAGGCAGCTACTATCAATGCTAATCACCCTTTAAAGTAAAAAAAGGCAGCTCATGTGAATAACAACATCAAGTCAGTCACCCTCAGCATGTGATTGTCCCACATGTAGGTGTCTGTAATGCTGATGCTTAAAATTAGACAAGATAAATCCCAGCCTGGCTTTCTGTGGTTGGGAAAAGATTTATGAAATTAAATGGAAGCAGCATCCACCAGAACACAGAAATGAGAACACCCCCAACAAGAGATATATCTGGGTATTTACATATACTCATTTTGAGCTTCCTAAGCAACCTGCAGTAATAATGATGACAGTTTATCTTCTTTTGTGTCTTCAATATAATTTTAATCTCCTTTAATAACATTGAAGTCTGTTCACTTTCTGGTTCCAAGATAGCACCAAGATATTATTTTTATATTCAAAGGAATTTTTACTTATCTACAAAGTATAAAAAGAAAATGCTGATATAATCTTTAAATTATTTTTATATAATCATAGAATATTTTAGGTTTTTATAGACTTTTAGGATCATTGAGTCCAACTGTTAACTCAGCATTCCCAAGCCTGCTACTAAGCCATGTCCCTAACAACTACATAAACATGTCTTTAAGTACCTTCAGGGATGTGACTCCACCACTGCCTTGGCAGCCTGTTCCAGTACTTTACAACCTTTCAGTGAAGAAAGTTTTCCTAATATCCAGTCTAAACCTCCCCTGGCACAGCTCAAGGCCTCTGATGCTCCTCATCCCTTTGTGCTCCAGGCCCTTCACCAGCTCCATGGTCCTCCAGCCCACTCAAGAGGGGACCAGAACTGGACACAGGATTTGAGGTGTGACCTCACCAGTGCCCAGTACAGGGGACAATCTCTGCCCTGGTCCTGATGGCCACACCATTGCTGATACAGGCCAGGATGTCATTGGCCTTCTTGGCCACCTGGGCACACACTGGCTTGTGTTGCAGTAAAAAAAAGTTTACCTCTCTGCCTGTTTCTAGTACAATTTTCTTTCTTAAGATTCAAGCAGCTCTTTTCCTTTCAATACTGAGTCATCTTTCTTCTGCATTTTAATAGACAAATTTGGGAATGAATAGAAATGTTTTATTCATCTATCTTTTTTCATGAAGCTCCTTGGTTAACATAAAAAAGCAGATAGGGTTTGAACTTTCAGAGAGACTGTCTATGAAAGTTACACCATTTATGACTGACCATTCTGTAATGCATTAAGATCTATTTTGTCAGGTGCAGACAAAGACACAGGTGACCCTATGCAGATTGACAAACTGAGGCAAAAATTACAGAGAAAACGAACATATTTCACTACATCATACCTGGTAAAAGATAAAATGAGCTTTCAGTTAGAAAAAAAAACCCTTTAGCCTTGAAATGCACCTGGCCACTTCTAAATCTGTGCATAGGATTATTTAGCTGTATTCAAAGTTGCTGTATTATTCTAAACTCTCTTCTTATTATGTGGTCTATTTTGATGCCCCATGTATTTATGTGTTCAGATTCCTTTCATTTGCTTTTAGTAGGACCCTTACAGGTTCTCTTTGATTTTGTTGTCTTTGGCTCTTAGTGTATGGTTTGCATGTCAAGTACTAGGTCATACAGACAGCATGCTTAGCTTCCAGGGAGAATTGTGATGCTATTTAAGTCAAGTGGAACACTGTTTATATGACTTGATTTTAGATCTTATGGTTCTTCTTGTTTTATGATAGAAAGCTGGGAAGATGATCCATGTCCCAAAAGTGATTATTATACCTTCCATTAAGTCCAAAGTGATCTAAAGTTTGATGCCTCATATGATATATGAATATCTGGTATGGGATTGAGCTCCAGATACTAAATTAGATGTCTCCAGGTAAGTTAAGTATCAACTCCAAAATGCAAAATGACCAATTGAATTGCCTTAAGGTGTCCAGAAAATCTGGATGGAGCTGTCAAAAATCACCAGGAGACAAAGAGAGATTTAGACTTAGCAGAGTGGCAGTTGCATGCTGGATGGAAGCCTCTAAGACAACCCAATTGGCACCAGACATGCATTTTGTCATGAAATATGGTCAGTGCCATCAAGAGGATAATTCAACTCGGTTTACAGAAGATATCTGTGGTGAAAATCACATCCTAATTATACGTGCCTAATACTGTTGTGATTCATAATGATTTTCTTTTGTCATTCCTGTGCTGGCTCCTTGTGGATATCTGATATCCTAGGACATTATAAACCCACTTATGTGTGTGTAACTGAGTCCCATGAAGGACTATCACTAGATTTAGATGGTTTAAACTGAATCAAACCCCTAAAAGTTGATGAATTAGTCTTGCTTTCTAATCTTTTTCTCTCTCATTCCACTCTTCTGTAAAATGATACCAAGAACAGTGACATCAGGATGCTTTCTTAAATATGTTAAAATGTTGTTATAACTTCATTAAAATAATTTCATGAAATCTGTGCATAAAAGCAGTTTTTGCTGGCAACCAATCCAGCAGTTGTAAAGTGCTTTGAAACCATTCAGTAACGAGCACTATAAAACTGCACAGTAATATCTTCTAATAGATTTTCCTTAATTAACCACTACAACTGTAGAATTAGATCTTCCCCCTGCCCTCCCCCTCAAAAAAAATCATGCAAAGTGAAAAATTTTAACTGACTTTGCCATTTAAACATAAAATATCTCTGTTCTATCAGTCAAGAGAAAGTTCCTAGGCCACTGAATTTGCTCTGTCCCTGCATTCCAGCAGTAATGGGTACAGCAGTTATCATGCGATGGAATCTGAAGAAATTCCTGAGACAATAAATCATACGAGAGCAGCATGTTCAACTTACACTTAGTGGACATGATGCCACTTATCTAGATGCAGGGAGAGATACATTATGGTAAGTCACATGAGATGTCTAAAGACTTCGGCAGGGCTATATTACACATGCAGGGAAAAAAAAAATAATTCCAGAGCACTAAAAAGAAAGTCACATTTAAATTTGCCATTTAGCTGTCAAAATACATCCTACTGATTGTGCTACCAGTCAACAGAATGCATATTTTGTACATATCATGCATGAAAAGCAAAATACTTTGAAATATATCACAGACCTACAGCACAGGCATATTTCCTCTGGAAGCAGATGAATGCCATTTAACCAGAGTTCAGTTAATGACTTCTGTCATTGTGCAAATCAATGAGGCCTCTACAATGGTTCATTTTATTTATTTTCCCTTTTGAACATGAGCAAGTATAATTGTGTTCTTTAATTAAACCAATTTTAATTATATTTTCCATGCTTAAATACGACATTTTTGTACAATGATATACAACCCTAGACACGCAAATAATACTTAATAGTAGAACAAACATCATGTTCATTCCTCTGCTCTTTTTAGCTGTCTTCCAATAAAAGCCATTTTATTTGCTTGAGCTGCTGAAGGTCCTTCCAGTCAGCAGTGAACATTCATTTCAATGGAAAAGTAACTGATGGTAATAATAGCACAAAGAAAATTTACACTTGCTAAGAGGGGATTTATTACTGTAGGAGGGAGTAAAGCATTATAGATATAATACCACCTACATTATGAATCCCAGGCACTTGGCCTAAGATTGTAGGAAACCCCAAACAGCTGAAGCAGCCCAGCAAGGTCTTAATTCTAAAGTACCTTCTCATCATCATATTCAGGAAAATAGAACAATCTTGTGAGCATCCTCACCGAATGTCATGCAGCATCAGATACAATATTTTTCTTCTTGGCTTCCACTTACAACCATGTACTATATTTTTAAGCAAACTGTGCTTTCCTTGATGGGAGTAACTTCTTTTTTTTTAATGTAGTCTTTCAAAATCTTTCCCTGTCCTGCTGATGTTAACTCTTAGAATAACATAATCACAATAAACAAATTTTCTAGTCTGTTTTTTATTATCAGCATTTGAGGGTCTGTATATTATTTTGCCCCTCCAGTTTTATTGAGTTTTTTATAAATAAAGATATAACAAATCTGTTGGAATTCTGTATTAAATGCTAGCCTGTTGAATCTGAATTCTGGATTAAATGCTAGCCTCTGTATCTGTTGAATAATTATTACACTGATTTTCAAAGGAAAGAAAATACATTATGTTAATGGCATAATGTTAAATTATTAGATTTTATATAACAAATTTAGACAGCTAGTTCTCATACTTCTCACTATCCCACTGCCCTCCAAAGTGATATACTCCTTAGCTGTGAACAACAGTGATCTTCAAGTTTTGTTTCAAAGTCACCTACCATTATTGACTTTGCTTTCCTTTTTATAGACATTTTCACCTTAATCTTCATAAATTTACTGTGAATGTTCCAAGTGAGCTTGCCATGTAAAATTTTAAAAAACCCCAAAACACAAAGAAAGCTCAACCCCCCCCCCCCAAAAAAAAACCCCAAACAAATAAACCCCCATTTAGTTCATTTTGTTTACTGTATTATAGCTGTTTTTTTGGTATTATGTTACCCATGTTACTGGATTTATTAGGTATTAAAATCTTAGGTAGATTTGATTTTCATTGGTCTGGAGAGATGCTAGTGCTCTTCTATATGGACCACTGCTGCCTGCTAAACCCTAAGCAGAACCTACAAGGGGCACGATGTATTTCCAAATTTGAAAGATTTGTAAAAACACAATTTAGCAAGGCCAAAAGACACAAACCAGGTGCCAGAATCATCAGAGGAAACAATAAGACTTCTACATATATTAATTACTTGAGTTTACCACTTTCAAAAAAAGGGTTTTTTTTTTTCCTTTGTTTTAAACGTATTTCTTTCAACAATATTTAGGTCTTTTTCCCTTTATTTTATTTGTTTTACACCCAATTTTTTACATGTTTTTCAAATTAACTGGTTAAGATATACTGCGTGCTAACTGTTTCATACTTAAAGAACATTTTAATTGCATTGAAATAGAGAGGAAGAACTTCAGTATATTTCTGCATTGTAATACCTTGGTTTGAATTTTGACTTGGGTTTAAGAACTTCAGTAACATCATTTAAATTCATCAAGCACTTTCAATAGCATATTCATGCCAAATGTTATTTTCTGTTACAAAAATATATTTGGAAAAAGCCGTATGATACAAATATAAGCAACTCTGATGAAAACATGCAATAAAACCTGAATTTTACAGTGATTGCATGAATAGAGAATGATTTATATATTCATGCTGAACATGATTTGAGTTTTTCACTTACAGCTACTGTGATTCCTCTGGCTTACAGTGCATCTCCTCTGGCCTGACCTCTCCCCAGACCACAAATCACTTGAGTTTGTAGAAGCATTCTGGGGAAGGATTGCTACATGCTTATGCTATTTTTCCAGTTCTTCACCACATCTTCACTTTTCATTATTGTTTGAAAGAGAATACTGGACTAGGCAGAATTTTGATCTTACCTAGAAAGGCCATTTATGGGAAATCAAAAGAATATCCCATATCCCTGAAGTGAAATTCATTTTGGAATTACTTTAAGGATATTATTAACTGAGAGCATGATGGCACTATCTGTCCTGCAGTTCTCTACATCTCACATTAACAAAATATGACCTCTTCTGACACCATTGTCAAGTGTTCATCTATTCACTCCTGGGAAAGAATATTGCTACCTAGTTACAGCCTCAATCTGTGCAAATTGTCATGAAATTAGTGCAACTATAGTAATTTATACCTGCTGAGCATCTGGTCCCTGGAGAGTACTGGGGGAGAAAAAAAAAGTTAAAAATTTTCACTGATGTCTCACATCTAATTTAGATTTCACATCTAATTTAGATTCTCATTTAGACCTTCTTGGCCAACTTGTCTTCTGGTGCTAGTTCCCTGAAATTAATGGAGTTACGCCAGCAGGGAGTTTGACCTGCTATTTTTGGACCAGAAATTCTTATTTTCCAAGAGAACAAAACATACTCCTCACCATTGAAGCAATACTGAAAGGCTTTTGAATTTATGGCAAATTTCAGGCAGGACAAAATAACCTGGTGATAAATGCATGACTGGTTATTGTTCAAACTTAATTATAGGGCAGACCAGTAGCTCAGCTTTCCCGTTTCATGCTGGAAGTGACATGTTTCAGACAGGGAAAACTTCCAAGCTGGCTCTTTCACCAACCAGAAGATTTTACCAGGGGTTTGCTTCTAATTCTGAAAATAGAACAAATAAAAGGATGTCAGAAGCCAGCTGCCTCTAGCATTGCTCTATACATGCTGGAGACTGCTACTGCTCTCCTGTGATATTTGCCAGGGTTTCCATTGAGATACAAGCATTTATTTAATTCACTGAACAGAAGTTCTGTACAGATAGTGTTGAGTGCATGAAACAAGCCTGGTAAAGCAAAGCCCCACATCAACACGGGTCATCAAAGGACAAGACATATTAGGTGCCAGTGAGACAAGTTACATAAATAACCTGAAGTTTCTTAGAAGCTCACAGCAAGATGTCAGAGAGACCTTACTTGAATAAAATGTAAAATTTACATGGAGTTTTAAGACTTAAATCAAGGGAGAAGGTCTTTGTAGTCACAGATCTAACTGCAAGTTATTTGAGCTTCTGGCTTCAATTGCATTTTATTAATCATAATTTATGTTGATGTTGCAGGCATTTTCTCATTATTTGTTAATACAGTTGTCACCTTCTGCTGAACACTAATATCTGGTTAAACTCTTGTGAATGCATGTTAGATCCACAATACTCATTTTCCCCAGCTGTATAACTGTGATAGAGGGATTTTAGTGTTTTATTTAGGCAGGCCATGACAGGGTCTGAATTGCTGTGATATGCTGATTTCTTTTACACTTTCAATGAAAAATGAATTTTAGGCAATTGTCAATGTGTGTGTGTGAAAAGTATTTCCACCTTTCACAGAAATAATATAAAAATATTTTTCTTTTTAAAATTTTTTAAGAATGGGAGGCATGTCTCCCTTCCTCTTCTGTTCCTCATTTTCTGCTATGGAAAAATTCCATTGACCTAGACATCAAGACTGAAAGGCAAAACCGCTGCAGTTGAGTGAAAAATGACTGCAAGGCTGAAACTTGTTTATTTTGCAAAAAATATCCCACTGCTAGCTCTCTTTCTACAAGTTTAGAAGAAATAATTAATTCAGAGACACAGCTTGTTGTGACTCAGCTCACCAGTCAGGTGGTATGTTCTGATACTTTTGAGAGTCTTTGTTGATAAATAACATTAATCACTTTTGATTTGTCAAATAATTTCAAGACTGAAGAAATCTTGAAACATTCTTTCAGACCCTCTATTTCTCTCCATGTGATTTTCCAATATATCTGGGTTTCAAGAGCTTTTTACACTCTTCACACCAATTTCAGTATCATATCTCAAATGTGAGAGCTGCCAGATCCTCCTGAGGAGCCCCTGAGAGGTTTAGGACACTGATGAGGGTTCTCTGGGTTTTTGTCTGTCCCCTGAGTGTCTCTTTCAGTAGCATTGGATGAAAAAAAGATTAATATAATGAAAGACATTGAAAGGTTGATAAGGAATTCTTCATATTCACCATTTAAATTAGAATGTTATTAAAATTTAAGAACAAATCAAATGAAGTTACTTGTTGGATGCATAATTAAATTACGCAGCTGGGGAAACTAAGAACATAAGTAGGTTCCAGATGAATTAGAAAATTTTTGAAGATAGACCCATCAGAGACTATTAAATATGATGATCTAAGTGCAAACTTTGTCACAGAAACTCACAAACTGCAGCAGGCTGGAAAAATATGCTGAAAAAATAATCCATCTGCCTATGTTTTTCTTATCTTTTTATGGGAATATTACTACTCACTACTGTTGATCATCTGACTCATTATTTATTATATTTTTAGGTAAAAAGATCAGAATGTAATCTGAGTCAAACACTACAAACATACATTTTAAGAACTGAGTCTTCTCCTTAATTCAAGAGGAAAACAGAAAAAAGAAAGCAATTCATACTGAATATTGTTACAATGCAAAAGATATCAGTATGGGTAGAAAAGATACCAAAAACTATGGCTTTTAGTGATTTATTATTATGAATTTGTATTTCAGGTGCACATGTCTGTCTTCTGTTTATCAAGATTTCCAACTTATTCTCAAATATTAAGTATTTAAAAAATTATTTAATGCCAAGCTCTTTTCCTAATTATGTTTTTAATTGTTGAAAATTACATTACTTCATCATAAGAAAGTAGTACTACACATCTTTGCAGTATTTTATTTTATATCAAACCCTTTATTGGTTTAATAGAATATTACTTCCAAGAAGAATAAAATGTTAATTATATGACTTTAGTTTAACCTGCAAACCTATAGAAGAGCATCAGAAAAACACAAATGCTTGACACAGAGGAGAGAATCTATTTAAAGAGACTTAAGAGATGCTACGAATAACTGGCTGCATCACAAAATCTTGTAAGGAGGTTGATTATTAACACTGAAAATAATATTGCAAAACTTTAACTCAGTCTAAAAGTGTAAGGACAGTTTGGATGAAGGAAATTATAAATTATGTACATTCTGAGCTCAGCAAAACAGAGCAAAATCCAACCTCATTTCCTAATATCCCTTGCAAACAAGCTGGTAATTTAATTGCAGTTGATTTTGGTAAGGAATATACATACATACATATATATATAGATATATATATATACATATATATATACGTATATATATACATATATATATTTATACACACATCTAGATATACATACATATATATATACACACACACAAATCTAGATATACATATATATATATATGTGTGTTCTGAGTTAACACATTATATTAAAAATATTTGTTCATAATACTTCAGCTCTTATTGATAGCATAAAAAGAGAAGAGAAGAAAGGATAGACATGGCAAATGAGAGGTAAAAAAGTCTTTTGATTTCTCAGTGGCACCTAATATTTAGCCTTTCTAAAGAAAAATCCATGCTGCAGAAATGATTATGATAATTTGCTTGCTTATCTAAAATATATACTTTTCTGCTTTTTTAGAGAAGACTGACACAATAACAATTGATAATATTTGGTCTAGTATTTTAATAGTCATATTTAGCTTAGTCTAGTTTGTTTTCCTATCACAGAAGTAAGTATGATTTTGTTCAGTGATATTTTTACATGGGAGTTGAATTTAATTATTGAGTTTCTTTTGTAAACTAAGCAAATAAAATATTGTTACATACTGTTTGAGAGGAAGGGTTGTAAAATTTCTGACCCTCCATGTCACATCCATTTTGTTTGTTCAGTGTGTACTAAATAAGCAAGAAATATGCTTTAACTGGAATAGTGGACAACTAATATGTTGCCTCTTATCTGTATTCACAAGCTACCTTGAATTCCTTGGTAATGCCCCACTTTCAAAGGAGACTAGCAATTATCTTAGACCCTGAAAGTCTGACCTACTCTAGTGCAACACAGTGAATCCTGTCTTAAGCCATTAGCCAAGAGACCAGTAAAAATTGGCCACCTACCCCATATAACCTTTAGCTAAATCCATAGAAGTCTGCAGTGGAAATTTTGGGAACTACATGAAAGTAATTGTTTAAAATAGGATAACCAATTGATTAAGGTAGTATTCCAGAGGCAGGATAAGATATGAATAAAGTTTATCTTTTTCTGTTTAAAATAAAATACTACCAACAGTGTATTTTTTAATAGATGTTCTCTATTGTGAATGCTAAGTTCTTTCCACAGTGCACAGCCAGGCAGCTGGCAGAGACCCACAGGTTAACCAAAAAAGCACATTACTGTTCTGATATTACTGATGATGCTATCAATGCCTATTTAGGTAGACTAAAAAGAATTGCAACTTTTTCCTGGGCCAGTCTCACAGCAGTCTTGTCTCCTCTGGCAAGAAGCAGATTGGTTATTAAAATTTCAAAAGGCTTCATTTACACTGTGGCAAAAACAAATTAAAGAAAAAGAGGACTTCCTATGACTGATACAACTTCTTATTTTTGTCAGGACCAAGTTAAGGACATGATCCAAAACTGAAAACTCCTTGACAGTACCGGTACTGATTAAAATTAATGCAAGAACAGCGTAAGTTTTAAGAAATCATATAATTGTTACATGACACTCAGGGGAAAATACCTGTGAGTAATAGGTGGAGATTTTCAGAAACAAACCTGAGAGCTATACCATAAACCTGTGGATGTGAGAGCCAGCTGGACATTTATCATTCATTCCCATAGTATTTTTTTGATCACAAAGGAACATGTTGCACTAGATTTTGGCCTGGAAGAAATAGACTTTTCATTGGAAAGTGTTAAATGTTATGGGAGAGGAAGGATAGCATCAGGGAAAAAAAAAAATCAGGGCAGCATAGAAGAAAATGGAAAATGAGGAGGAAATTATGGCAGATCTGCTCATGCGAGTTCAAAGGTGTGAGTTCAGAGATGTGAGGAGTTTGTAATGAAGTAAAGAAATGGAAAGGCAGAGAAGAAAACTGACCCAATAAATCATCAAAGTACTGATACCCAGGTTGATGACAGCAACTCTAAAATAAATATTAAAAAAATCAAATGAGCAGTTAGTTCATCATTTTTTAAGGCAGAAGGTGGCTCCTGGAGTGAGAAGGCAAAGATATTATCAAGAGTGTTTGGCAGAGGTGAGATGGGAAGGTCCTTTCATATGTCTGCACCAAGGTATAAAAAGGTAGCAGTGGAAAAGAGATTCTGCTATTGATGAATTCTTTCAACATTAGAAGGAGAGATACTGGGGAGATGAATTGTTTCTTGGCATTATAGTCCTGTCAGTGCAAGCTTTCTGAAAACATGCTGGTTTTAGACTTGCAGTCAGAGCCTTTAACCTGTGGATTTCTCCAGGGGTGACCTCAAAATTGGAAGATGAACTAAAATATATTTTATCATCAGTTTTTTTGTCTGTTTTTTGGATTCAATTACTTGGTTCATCATTTTTTATATAAGAAAAGAAAAATAAATTGAAAATTCCAAGAGAAATAAAAAAAATATTGCTGAAAACTAAGTGTAGCTCCTAAATACAACCCATGTACTACTTTGCTGCCTCATATTCAAATTTCAAACTCTTAATGTCAGGGGAATTAATGGCTAAAGATATCATAAGGCATATGCTGAATACATTATAGATCTAAGAGGATTATTCTGATCAACCAGATGGAAATGCATATTTCATCACACTACTACAGCTTTAACTCTGGCCCAAAATAAACAATGTTTTTCCATCAGTGATTTCAGTATGTAAACAGAACATAGCACACAGCCCTGCTGAAAAAGAAACAGTTTTGGCTGAGATTTTTCAAAAGCAGTTAGTGGAGCTGAACCGCTCTGTGACTCCCTGAGCTTTGTAAACTCCTTCCTAAAACCCTAATCTTTGTACACAGCTAAAATATCTAAAAGAAGAGGTATCTCTGAAATGTATCAGTTCATAACACTGCTTTTCTCTTAAAATCCCTAGGCACTCTTCAGCTGAGCCTGACAGTATTTGTACAAACTGATACAGTATTACCCTTTTGTTTTCACCTGCTGAGGTAGACCTAACATTTGAATGTGTAAGGCATACAAAATTTCCCTGAATCAGGACTAAGGTGCTCTTTCTGGTTGCTCAAGGTAGCCCTAATTAAATGTTATTAATTATGCCTGATTCTGTACTGTTATTTTCTTTTCTAAATGGTAATTTGATTTATCTCTAGTAAAATGATAGAACATAAAAATGTAAAGGAAAAGACATTTTCAAGAAAATGATAGAACAGCTTCAAATAACTACTTAATTAGTATATGATCTTACAAAAGTACATGTTATTAAGGCTTGGACAGTCATTTTGGAATGGATTAAATAAACTTTGTACCACCCTTAATTAAGTTCATGTAGCTATCTATTTTGATAAAAACTTGCTTGGATCTTTTTTTCCCAATGCCACTGTCTCCTGCATATTCCTTCTGTTTAACCATCGAAGACCCATGAGCCATTGGGATGGATACTATGATTTTCATAAAGAATTTTTATTTTAAAAAAATAAAGTGAAGAACCAATCTGTATTGCAGACCTTTTCACATCTGTGGTTTCATCAACTGGAATTTGTTTACTGTCCTTTCCACTGTCAGTAAAAGGAGCTTTACTTACACTTGACACCTTTAGCTACTCTGAAGTTACTTTAGATACCAACATCTCAGAGCTGTTCTCTTACTTTCAAACTTTTTCACAAAGGCTTGCAAGAGAATTCAGAAACAGGAATGGACTATCTTCTTCCTAGTTTAATGAAGTGGCTTTATTCAGCTGTTCTGGTTGCAGGTCAGGGCACCTAAACTGCTGATACACAGCTAACCATCCGACATGGGGCTGTTGAACAGATCTGGGGAAGTCTCTGCTTGCATTCAGTAACAGCTTTTTGATTATTCAGGTCCAACTGCAACAAAGTCATTGCATTGTCAATGTTACTGCTGCCTGGCTCCTGCGGGTTTTTAAAACTATTCCTAGAGCAAATGAGAGAGGAAAGTGTGCATTGAAGTCACTCTTCTGTCTCTGCTAGAAAAGAGCACACTTGCCATCTACTATAATGAAGGAATAATATTCTGTACACAGTGGTCTAATTAACAACCTAGAAAAATTCTTTGCCAAGGCTTCTTCATAAACATGTGGGTGAGGATAAGGATGAGAGGGGGAAGACAAAAGTTAGTTATTGGATTAATATGCAGAAAAGTAACAATTTTGTGCAGCACTAAAGTAATTATTATATGTGATGTAAAAGACGGTGGATGGTATTAATTAGCTATATTTTAATATTACAGTAATAATAACTTAGGTTCTTGCAGCCAGCTGAACTGATTACTATATACAGAGCTCACTTTCCGTAGGAAAACTGCCATCATTGTGGATGAGATAAATGGTTTGTCTAATGCAGTAACATTGGCAGCTTAGTTCAGAGGCAAGTACCAAACCACCATAGCAGACAACTTTAGATTTCCAGTTCAGGACATACACCAAGGAGATTCGCTGCTATCTTGAAGATAAGGCTGGCTGTCCTTTAATCTTTATGCACTTTTGGGGTGTAAATGAACTTTTTTCCTCCTTTTTCAGAATTAGGTAACATTCCAAGTGACACTTTATGGCAGGTAGTGTTACAGTCTGCTTCACAAACTGAACAGCTCTCTGAAAGAATTTGGAGAAATATATGTTAACTGATTGCTGATGCTGCTGGCCAGTTTTGTTCCCAGCCAGTAGTCAGAAGTTATATCATGTCTTTCTATACATTAACTTTTAAAGTGGAACTGGTAGTCACAAAAATCCATGTAATTCATTTTGCTGTCAGTCACAGGTGTCCTTGCGGTATAGGACACTCAGCTATGCTGTGCCACGTGCAGCACAGACAGGGACTGTCCTTAAACACCAGCCCCCACATTTTAGAATTTTTCCTCTGTGCTGAAAAACAAAGGCTATGGGTTTCCATCAGGTAAGAGAAACAAAAATACTATCTACTTCTTAGGAAGTCTTCACTTTCAGAAAAACCTCAGCACCTGTACAGACAAAATTATTTTAAGGAGAATTTAATCCCACGGCTTCCCATTGGTGTAAACATTTATCCCTCCACAAAACAAAACTCCAGCTAGTTTTCTCCATCTTTTATATTACCTTTTTTTTCTAGACTTCCTTTGTTACTATTTTCTGTATTTACTCCCAGCCATGCTAAAGTGTTTCAGTGCTATGAGATTGAGAACAGGGAGCCAGAAGAGTGTTTGGAGACGTTTCTCTCACTCTACAAGACCCAGAAACTCTTCTACCAGAAATGGAACAATGAGGATTTTTAAGCTGTTTTTTTCCATTTATTTGTATCAACTTTCCATTTCAAGGAAAACCCTTACAGGGAAGGGAAGAGGGGTGAAGTGTAGGGAGGTGGAGAAACTGGGAGATTTTTGATGATTAGCTGGGATGAGACAGGAAAGAGGGTGGTTTTTATGAGATGAATCATACCCCAAGGGTTTCACAAGGCTTCATGTATGTTTAGAATACTCCTGGGCTGTAATTATCTCAGGATAGGTAAAGGAGGTATTTTTAGAAATGTCAATTTTCTTGATTTATTGGAATTTAAGAGCTCAGGCAGCAGACTCAGAAAATGGAAATTTGCAGCCCTGTAAAGGTTGAGACTCCAGCCATTTTGCAGTAATAACCTGAGGGAAAGAAAGCTCTTGATTCCCCCATCTCAGGAAGGCCAGCAGACCTTTTGAGACATTGATTTATGCCTAGAAAGTAGTTCTGATATCCTTTCCTCCGTTTGTTTTTTTTTTTTTTTGGATGCGGTTTCCTCATTTGCCTTTCTGCAACCAACTTAATCCTTAGAGCTTGTACTGTCTCCAGTGCATCACTTGGACAGATCCCCAGTGTCTCTTTAGCTGTGGCTCTATATCCCCCTGTTCCCATATCTCTTCAGACTGCTTCAAAGCAAGCTTGTACTTTTAATCAAATCCCCCTGTGTGCCTTTTCCATCTGTTTGTTTGTTACTTGCATCCTCGGTGGCTTCACCGGCCCTGGAACAACTGCTTCATTAACCATTTTTATGTTTGGTAGGGGATGGGGGTGAGTTTGTATAGAAATCAAACAGCCAAGGACAGGCAATGGAATCTCAGCAGAGAGACTGGAACCTGGGCAATTCCCCAACACATCTCCGCTGTGCACAGATTGCAGCACACTTGTGCCTTCAACCTGTCCTGCTGCTTAAAAGCAGCCTGGGACTTGACATTTATTATATGATGTATTTACTGAGTTTCCATTTATGTTCTGAAAAAAAACCCAAAAAATTTGTAAAGTGTTGGAATTACAGACTAAGAAAATAAAATCTCTGTCCAGCAAATTACACAGCTGCTGTGTAACCATGTGCTGTAGAAAAGAGGTTTCTCTCTATTCATGATTATTAACAGCAAGTTCCACAGCAGACAAGAGTATACAGCATTACTCATTTGTTTCAGGTGCAATTAAGTTATTGTTCTCTCTGGATTCCCTACTGAGTATTTATTCACAGTATGATCTTGAGCAAATCATTCAGGGCCCATGTTCAACAAATGTTTTGGTGCATTTACTTTAGTGGTTTAACACAGCCAGCAACTCAGCCCCACTCAGCTTCTTGCTCACCCTCCCCATGTGGGATGGGGGAGAGAAGCAGGAAGGGTAAAAGTGAGAAAAGTCATGAGTTGAGAAAGAAAGTTTAGTAGGAAAAGCAAGAGCCGTGCATGCAAACAGAGCAAGACAAGGGATTTGTTCACCTCTCCCCATGGGCAGGCAAGTCTTCAGGAATCCCCAGGAAAGCAGGGCTACATCCCGTGTGATGGTGAACAGCGAAGACAAATCCATCATTGTGAATGTCCACCATTCCCTCCTTCTTTCCCCAGCTTTACATGCTGAGCATGACACCATATGGTCTGAGCATGACATCCTATGCTCTGGGATATCCCTTGGGTCATTTGGGGTCAGCTGTCCCAGCTGTGTCCCCTCCCAACTCCTTGTGCACCCCCAGCCCCCTCGCTGGTGGGGTCAGTGAGGAGCAGCAAGGGCCTTGGCTCTGTGTGAGCTCTGCTCAGCAATAGTGAAACCACTTCTCTCTTATCAATGCTGTTTCCAGCACAAATCCAAAACACAGTCCCACACCAGCTACTATGAACAAAATTAATTCTACCCCAGAGAAAACCAGCACACTTACCAAGGAAGGTCTGATCACATACTTCTGGGTTTTGCTGAAGTCATAATCTCTATGAAGTTGAAGAATATAACATCTTTTAAATGCTTTTTTTCAGCATAAGACACTGGAGTAGTTCTGGATATATATCTTAATAACAGTGGTTGCTTGCCTTTCAATTTACCAGGAAAAATCAGAGGGTTATATTAGTTTATGCTGTCATACCAGTACTGAAGTTTGCATATAGATACTTGAACATTTTTTTAATCTTTTAATCCCACACTTCTCCAAATCCCTTTTGTTAGCAATGTAAACAATAAGCCATTCCTCTTAAAAATGAGTTATTACTCTGATGAAAAATATGCATAGAAGTGTTATATGTCTCTCTTAGGACTTAAGAATGGACTTTTTCATTTTTTTTAAATTCTTGAGGTCAGAGTTAAGGCTAAAATAGGTGCTGTAGGGCATATAATGGCTGCAGCAGTTGGGAATTCACTGTCTTAGATGTCAAGGTTTGGCTTCAGCAGGTGGCTAAGTACCAGATAGTACTTGTTCACTCACAGACACACAGAGAATTGGAAAAGAAGGAAAAGTCATGGTTTGAGAAAAGAAGAGTTTAATAATTGAAAGAAAGTAGTAGTAGTAGTAGTAGTAGTAGTAGTAGTAGTAGTAGTAGTAGTGGTAGTAGCAGTGTAGTAGCAGTAACAGTAGGAATAGAATCATAATTATTGGTAAGTAGTAAAAATAACAACAATAATAATGAAAAGGAGAGATATTGCTAAGGCCCAAGAGAAGCAGGTGATGCACAATACCATGCTCATCATCCACTGACCGATTCCCCGTTCATCCCCTACCAGTGAACAGTGGCTCCTGGCCAGCTTCCCCCAGTTTGTATACTGGGCATGACATTCTAAGGCATGGAATATCCCTTTAGCCAATTTGAGTCAGCCATCCTGCCCAAGTTCCTTCCTGATTTCTTGTGCACCTGCTCACTGGAAGAGCACGGGACACAAAAGAGTCCTCAACTTAGAGTAAGCACTACTCATCAACAACTGAAATTTCAGTGAGTTACCAGCATTTTTCTCACACTAAATTCAAACCCAACAGCATTATCTTCTAAGAAGAAATTTAACTCTATTGCACCCGAAACCAGGACACCAAGGGAAAAAATATCTCTTCAGATAGAATACCTCCATATTTTAAAAACTTTTCTTTATAGTTTGGCTGTTGTAATCCAGTGCTTAATGACGATCAAATCCCATTTCATTACACTAATATAGCTCTGCATATTTTGTTTTGATAAAGGAACGTGTGTGATCTGTTTTCTTCAGCCAGCAGCCCAGTGTTGCTTTAAGAAGTAGAAGATAAAAATGTTGGAGCGTTAATTACTGCGGTGCCGCGCAGCGGAGCAGCTGAAGGCAACCATGGGCTGTACCCTCTGCTGGTATTTAAACAGCTCCTGGGAACCCACTTCAGTGTCGTTTGTGAGTTTGCCAAGCAGACCTTTATTGATCAGAATGTCAATTACGGTATCTCATATGCTTGCATTAAGTACCCTGTCCAAGAAAGTGTGGCAGAATGAAGGCTATCAAGGCTGATATTAGCCTCTCAGCCCATGAATTTGCAGCTCTTTGAGACCAGGAAGAGAATAATTTCAAAGATGAAAATGCACCAAAGATTTTGCACACAGCAGCTATATGTCATGTTCTGATGTCCAAGCTCATTCCAATATTTTCTTTTTAAGAATAACAGAAGTTCTCAGGCCTCATTAATGAAATCTATAGCTCTGTCTCATGTGCAAATAAAAAGTTAACTCATGGAGCTCAGATAGGGAAGTAGATCTATATGAATTAAAAGCTCATGCAGATGAAATCTGAGACTGAACTTTAAAGAACAGAGAAAAACTTACATTCTGGCATAAAATCTCAAATTCCAAACCAATTTCCTTTAACGAGATGCTGCCGGTTTTTATTCATATTTCTAAATATAAATACTTCTAAACTGTTTCGTGATACAGTACTTCTCAGGATCTTTCTCTTGTAAATGAATAAAGGAAAAATAAACATAACAATGAGTTTAGCAAGTGCATGTCATGCATCTGATTAAATTTTTTAGCTAATTTTGACTTACTCTTTCCCTTGCCTAGCTCAAATTCAGTAAAAAATCGCAAGCAGGCCTATCAACCACACCTGCTCTGAACTGTTTGCATGGGAGGAGCCCTCTTGACACATCAACTTCAGAGCTGTCAGTGATTTACAAAAATAATTGTTTGTTTATCAGATGAAATATTCATTAAATTAGAAATTGACTAAATTTTAAAATATTTTGTATGAGCTTATACATTTGGATGTAATGCCACCTCTCCAACAGTCCATGCCCTTCTCACACAATATATCCAGAATAAGGTTCCAAAACCCCTTTCACAGAATCAATATTGAAAAAAATAACCTTTTATCTCAGAAGGTAGCAACAATTTTTTCAGGTATTTTAGTGCAGATGAGTCACCCACCTTTTCTGTTGTATGTATTCTGTAGAGTGCCTAAAGCAGAGAAAACCTCTACACCCCTACCACAATGAAGATGCTACAGAGGAAAGTAAGAGAGAATATTAACTTGTGGTTTCTGCTCTAATTGTGTATATTTTAGCTACTGTAGAGAGAGTGGATGTCTGACTCAGGCACAGTCTTCCCCAAGGGAGATGAAAGGGTTACCTTTAGACAATTACAGTTGCTAAGAAATTTCCATTTCCATCCTAAGAAAAGCTTCATTTCAGTAAAGTGCATTAGACTTTGAGAAAAACTGTGCTGTTGATTGAACAGGATGTATAAGAAATTTTGCTTGAAGTGACTTAAAGTGTCTCCTGCATTAAACCATTCAAAAAAGATTTCATAGTGTCAATGCTGAAAAGAAAAGCCCAACAGCCCTTTTGTGGAAGCAAGAATGAGGTGATATAAGGAGTGCAACTTGTACAACCACAAAATTGCCTTTGTCTCCTTGCTCTTTCTTTGCTCTTGAGTTTAAAAGCCTAGGACTTGTTCAAGGAGAAATTTTGCCTATTTTGTAAGGAAGGGGTAAGGACTTACAGGAATAAGATACATTTATTGGGGAGGGAAAAAAGGAACCAAGCCCCAACAGAACAAAGCAAAAAAAACCACAAAAAATCCTCCCATATTAGACCTCTCATTTTTTCCTAAAAAAGAGGAGCAGCACAATATCACAAGTCCAGAGCTATATCCCTGGCCATACTCTGCAATTCTGGGCTTTATGTTATATATACTGTTCAAACCAATCTTTTCAGCACATTTTCTTAAAGCAGAAATAACATAGTAAGATAAACATCCTTAGGAGATCCTGAGGAATTGTTCACAGAGAGATTGCATAGTCATAATAATAAATCAGCCCATTTCCACACTTGTACTCTTCTCTGTATCCTTTTTGGGGGGCAGCTTGTGCTGTATGGGGACATACATTAGAATATAGATAATGGACATTTAGAAGGTGATTCTCAAGGTGACTTGTGATTCTTGTAGACATGTTCCAGATCCTGCTTGGTTTTATCACAGCACTTACAAAAGGTCAGTACCATTATTGGCAGTAATGCTTCACTTATGATTTCATGCACCATCTCCTCAAAACTGTTCCATATTCCTTCTTTTAAGGGATCTGTTAAGCCAGCTTTGGAAATAGTGACATAGTGGTTTTCTGGGTCACCTTGAACTAGCCACTTTAAAACCTCCTAAACCAGGAGAAACCATAAAAATGCCTCTGTATTTTAGAGGGCTAATGTGGATGAATAAATCAAAGGCCTCCCGTGAATGTTTAATAGCCATGTGTCACTGTAATGTCACTGCTTTTTAGGAAATGGGTGGATGCTTGTGATTTATATCTTTTAAATTAGTAAAAACATTTTAAAAGGATTCTCTTAAAAACTAAGAGCCTTTATTTACTTTCTTTATTTTCTTCTGTACAGTTTCTATCTTGTAAGGGCATTAGGAAGATAGATCAGGGGGTTGGTACTAGACAATCTTTAAGGTCCCTTCCAATCCAAACCATTCCATTCTGATCCATTAATATTTGTTGGACTGAGATACCATGGTGATGAGCACCAGAGGAGCACCACTGAAATAATTAAGAGTTTCTTACACTGTTCAGACTTTGAATAATGACATTAATTAGAGTAGGGAAAGTTTCCTATATTGAAACTGAACAGTTGGGGTTTTTACAGGCTATAAACCTAATGGTGGGTGGGAGCAGGGCAGGGGAAGTGGAAAATATCCTGTTCTGGAAAAAAAGTTCTGCACTGTTGGAGAAGCCTTGGAATGTCCATATGTCTGGTTTTATTTGTTCTCTATTTATACATGTATCGAGAAAGGATTCATTATTCCAATCTTTACTGTCATCATAAATCTCCACACAAAACCACCTAATTATATAACATTTTTAATATAGATTTTATAACATTTTCCTCCATGCACATGTGTTCTTTGTTATCCTATCCAAAGTTCTTCAATATTTGTGTAGAAGTCAAGTGAATAGAGAATGAAAAGGAAAATTTGTAAATCAGAACACATCTAGATCTGCCCTGATGAGGTGGAAACATCTGAGTTGTCACCTCCAGATACACCAGGTCATGGGTAAATTTGCATAATTCTCGTCCAGATAAAGATATATGCCAGAAGAATATTTTCATCATTACTAACACACACATAAGCACACAGATAAAGAATCCTATAGGACATGTGTGCTTACTTATGTGCATGAGAATGTAGATTTACACACATATATTATATGTAACTATTTTCATGTGTGTAAATGTGCATTCACTCATTCATCAAGTACAAGCTGAATTGCTGTCATATTTCTAAAACACTTTACTGTTGAATATTTTTCAAAATGAAATATGAAAATCAATTCTACCCAGTGAAAAGAACTATCCACAGCTTTTAACAAAAATATTTCCTTATAGACAGGCATTTTTTCAAAGAAATATTTCACAAATAAGCTTAATTCAGATTTTCTCATTTTCCCCAGGAATGAACTACCAATCTACAAGCATGTAGATCGATGTACAAGCATGTTCAAGTCTACTGCTGCACCCATAAGAGAGTCATATTTGCTTGAGCAAGTGAATGAGAGGCTTCTCTCTAAATCTGAAACCATACTTGGGGCACAAAACTATCACCAGTAGGTGACATCTAGTTTAGATATGCGACCACTACTGTTTTCAGCTGGTTAGAGTTAATTTTCTGCTTAGTAGCTGTGTCCCCAAAACACCTATTGTTTCTATTTCATAATTATATCTCTCAGAGTCTGTAATCAAACCATGCACTATGCTGGAGAAGCCTGTATGAAAAGACATTATAGGAAAGTCTAAACAACAGTCACTTGGTTTTACAGAATAACTAGTGGAAACCTGCCCCTGAAGACCTGGTTTTTAACACCTGTGTCTTATTCCCAAACTTATTAGTTATTCTACAAGAAAACTGAACTCCTTTCTGCCAGCCTTGCCTCACCTACTTTAGGAACCCTAGGAGGTTTCTACAGTGCAAAGTGCACGGAATCTACGTGATCTGGAGAACAGGCTTTTTCGTCATCTCTAGCTGAACTGCCAAAATCCCTAATCTGTTCTGAAAACCTGTCATCCTGTCTGACCTAAAAAGCTCAGTATCTCATTAATAACCTTCAGAGCTGCCCAATCTTCTCCGCAGTGTGTGTGTTAATGATGGATGAAGCACCCAAAGAAGCAACTAAAGCATCAGAGAAGGAAATAAACAGGCTGGCATTGCCCTTACAGCATTTGATTGATTTAGAACATGTGCAGGAGCTGAGTAAAGGGTCTGCAGAGGTTTGACTGCAGTTGCCAAGGCAGTTGGTACTGCGGGAAAAGGTCAGAGGAGTTAGACATAGTTGGATTGTTCACAGATGTCTGATGGTGTCAGTTTTATTTAAAATAAATAAAAACCTGAGTTTCAAGGGATGAATCAGTCAGATTCCACCACCAAGAGGACAGATCACAAGGATTTTATTTTACTGATTGTTGTGGCTCTCTTGGAAGCCCTCTACATGGACATTGATTGTACCAGGAGCAAACAGAGACTAAACCTGCATGTTTTGATAATCTGATTAAGAACGGAATTGCAGGACTTGAAAATACAAAAGTCATGCCATGGTATCTCTGCTTTTTGTTATGTCTTCATTGAAAGTTCTGGCAGAGAGCAGGATGTCTGTTCCTTTGCTTTTTGTGATTTATATTTGGTAGGAATGGACCCATATTTTACTCACCTCTAGGTTACTATGACATTATTTCTATAAAATCTAAGTTTAGCATCTAAACACAAATGAAATTTGTCGTAATTTCTCCATTTATACTTGCTATTGCTTACCATGAACATCACAAAGTACTGAAAAAAAAAAAATTACCTGGTCAAATTTTTTTTGCTGTTTTAAAGGAAAAGCAAACTTCTTTTTCCTGGAGTTTTTATAAAACCAACCACTGAGTAGAAACCAAATGTTGAAACCTGAAATATTTTCATTGGGGAAAAATTACTTCTGTTTAAAATAATTGCCTGGCTTCCTCACGAAACTAAAGCTCTGCTACCACAAATCAGTCTTTCTTTAGGCTATTGTGAAATAAATGTGTGAAAACTTCTGCACTTGGAGAAAGAAGATTTCAAGCCAAGGCTGCATGGAAAATAAGGTTTGATATCTGACATCTTGGAATCAGGCACATAACATTTAAAGAATCACATTTTATGTTCTCTCAGAATGAGCACCCCAGGAATTAAAAACCTGCCCCACAGCATAAATTCTTCTCTGTGTTGCAAGGATTTTGCAGAGTTAAGGATTTCTTTTTGTCTGGTAAAACCAACACTGGCTTTACTATGCAAGCTGGTGATTTTCTGAGCTGACAGCAGCCTTCTAGTTCCTGCTATGTAGTTGGTTTATTATCTTCATCAACCAGTGTGTTTCTTGAAAGCACTTCCCTTTGTGAAAGATGCTTACAGGAAATAGTAAATGAGTGCTTTACCACAGAAATGTTTACAAATTAATTGAGAAGAAGTCAAGGTGTTACAGTTAAGAAATAAGTATTGATGATTTCCCAACAAAACACAAACACCAGCAAAAAAACCTCAGAAGTCCTTATTTACCTGAAAAATTACTAGTTTCTTATTTCATGCTTGGAATATATTTTGTCTGGACAAAAGTGTTTTAAGATATGGATACAGATAACACTTTGACATCCTCTCTAGTCTCACATTTAGCTATGTTCAGGGTTATTCAAAGTATTCCAGATAATTTTTGCAAATAGTTATTGAAATTGTAGAACTATGGAGCAAGATAGTCCTGGACTATCTTTCCATCACCTTCATATGTCTTATCCTATTGAAGAAGAAGTCAGATACAGAGGAAGTTCTAAACATCAGGAATTTATGTATCTATCTTCTGAAAAGAGATAAAAATAGACAGATTAAAATAAGATGGCATTTAGTTTTCCAGAAACTTTAGAATTGCCTAGCAGCCAAGAACATGCTTAACTACTGGCCTGCAATAATACTCATATTTTCTATTCTTTTTCTAACTTAGCAACACTGGTGTCAGCCTGAAAGTATTGGTAGTAGTGCAGGATCTTTTAGAAGACTTTCAGAGTGATCATAAATGAACTCCAGTCAAAAGGCATTTGACTCAAAAATTTTCATGTGGACGATGTTGCTTGCATTTGTTAAGGTAACTGGGATTTGATGTGGTATTGTGAGTTGCCGGAGGTTTACATTTTCAATTGTATGCGGTAACCCCAAGAGCTCCATCCTTTCTTTGTAGGAGTAATTCCAGACTGATGTTTCAACAGCAAGAACATCTATTTGGACATCCTTTATTGTGTGTACTCAGAATCCCAAAGGTCCAGAATGATCTCTATGCAAACAATTTTTTTGCCTGCAGAGAAGAACTGAGCAGGCCGAGGTAGTTCAGGTGTAATATTGCTTAATAACTCATCTCAGGACTGATAAACAAAACTTGGCCTAGGAAAATGATTATCAGAAACTTGCTCTCATAGGTGAGTTTGGAGCCCTGAGACATTCATGTCTGAATGATGACAATTGCTGTGATATCTGTCCCACATGTAGTTACACTGCACAGGTATGTAGTTATCTTGTTGATGTTCAAGATACTTAGTATAAGGAAATGTTCTTGGAAACACAAAGCAATACAGTTAAGTGGTAAACCAAAAGGAAAGCACTTAAATTACACAGCAAAAAGGGCATCAGAAAGCACATGGTTGAAATATTAATTTTCAGTAATGCTGAAATTTGCTTATGATTTGCAAGACCATTTTCCCACTTCCTAAAAGATGTTCTAACAGATCTTTTCTGAAAACTGATACATGCCTTAAAAAAAATTTCAAAAACAACATCCTGATTTCTACAAATCCATCCGTTCCATTGAAACACATAATTTCAGTAAAAAACAGTTTATCTGCTTTCAATGCCCAAATTTTCTTGTGTTTGTAAGCTTCAGTGCTGTTTTAAGTCTCATTCATAGAGATGTATATGGTTTCTTTTCTCTTGCTGGTTTGATATGCTTTAAGTGCTTGAAGATATGAGTATTCCATATTTGGTTTTTTGATGGTCTTCAGTATTTCAACCTTATGGTTGCTGTCATCTTTAAGAATGTGCAAACATCAGTACACACGAGATAAAGAGCATTTCAGTACAATGAAAGATAAATTCAGTAAATAGATAACAAGAACTTTACAGTATATGTTTTGAATTCACAAATAAAAGTCAATAAAAACCATTACTCTATATTAGTCTAAAACTCGATGATTTTCAGGGTTGTTCACACAGGGTAAAAATATTTATTGTAGTGCAGCTATAAAAGCATTATTGAATAAGGATATGTCAGTTCAGAAAAAGGTTTCAGGGAAACAAAGTGCTTTGTTTCAATGAAACAAATCCTTAAACTCATCATTAAAGCCTCCAGGTAGAAAAAAGTCAGTTATTCAACAGAAGATATTACATGATTATAGGAAATGTCGCATCTCTTTTTTTAATAGAAGTCAAAGATAAGTGATTTAGAGGAAAATTACCCTGTCTTCCTCCTCTATCTTGCTTTTTTTGTTTTTGGTTTTTTTTTGTTGTTTTTTGTTTTTTTTTTTTTTGGTTTCCTTTGGATAAGTACTGTTTGCAAAGGACGTTATTCACAAAATGTGAAAGATAATGTATTGAAACACTGTAATTTTTAATGTTTCAGGGGATGTTGTAATCAATACTATACAGGGCACATATTTCAATATGGAATTTCTATGGCCATAGATTTCTATGTACTGCTCAGTAGTTGAAAAAAAATGCTTCACCTCTGTGTTACAATTCCCTCTATTCCCTGTTATAGGGATTGTGACTTTTAGTAGCTCTTCATGGACTCTGCTCTTTGCATCCCAAGCTGCAAATAGAACTTTTATGTATCAAGATTGTCTGGAAGATCCCCATCTGGTGCACAGTTGTGAATCATCTGAAAATCAACACAGAAATATTTCTTACAACCTAATCAACAAAGGAAGAAATCCAAAAAATTCATATTACATTTTCTTACGTGAAAAGAGAGAACATACTACTCACACATGGTTTACTGGTTTTAAAAATAAAAGCTCAGGAAGTGATCCCTGGAAATATTCAAGGATAGGTCAAGCCCTGAGCAACCTTCTCTCGTGGAAGGTGTCTCTGCCCATAGCAGGGGCATTGGAATGAGGTGGTCTAAATGGTCCCTTCCAGCCCAAACCATTCTGTGATCCCCTAGGCTAAAGCCTGATTCTTCTAAAGGAGTAATTTGCACACAGAGTGGTGTTGAGCACTCCTTTGGGTACATCAGCTACTGGCACTTCAGGTTGTCTCCAGTCATGACTGTACCCATTTTCCTGTGGAACTTTTTGGGTGCAAGTCATAATCTCCCAGTTTTCCTCCATTTCCTAATGTATTTCTTTACACAAACCTTTATCATCCTGTTTGCTTGAGCTGTGACCATTAAACTTGGCAGTTCAAGCTGACTGAACATCAGGCAAGTGTCTTTCATGTTTTACATATCGCTGTTGCTTTTTTTTTGTACTATCCATCACTTAATCAGAAATACTTTTATATTTTCATCTAAATCAAGACTAGGAATATTAAATAGCAGTGGAACAAGAGTACTATTATTGGGTGACCTTGTGTAATGAGTTCTTCTTGCACAAAATTAACAATTGCATTTCGCAATCTGTTAGTGAAGCAGATTTCATCCCTCTATCATAGGACTTAAGCCATCCATCTTGCATAAAATTTAACTTTTAATCACAGTGCCATGTGATACTATGCTAATTTTTCATATAAATTCAACTATACTGTACCTACCAGCACTGTAATATTTATTGTATTTTATTTTATTCTAAAGTTTTCCTAAAGTCTCTCTTCCAGAATCTAAGTGCTTCAGATTTGCAGCTATTTTTGAACATTATATATTCAATATAAAAATTCAATGTATAATATTTGAATATTATTCCATCATAAATGGAACTGCTGGATGCAAATGAGCCA
This sequence comes from Dicaeum eximium, assembly GCA_013396995.1. NCBI lineage: Eukaryota > Metazoa > Chordata > Aves > Passeriformes > Dicaeidae > Dicaeum > Dicaeum eximium. The sequence goes on along the minus strand of VWZP01006139.1, from coordinate 1,375,359 downwards.
TGCCAAATAACTTAGAAAATGTTTTCATAGTTGCTGTTTCAGGTGATCTAATCCAACCCTAAATTATTTTGGTAATTTACTGTGAATGAAAGCCTTTAGATAATAAGTCACCATTTGCAGACCCTAATCTTTTATGAATCTCTGGTTTATGTTTCTCTAAAAAAAATTTTAAATTAGTATAATGCCCTTTAAAACAGTAAATAAAACAGTAAAGGCAAAGCATATTTTGTTTCCTTTCCTCCAAGGTTTCTTTTGCAGTTTCAGACACATCCCTCTTTGTGTTCGCAGCATGGTAATTGGAACAAGTATACAGTACTTTCTCCAGATTTATTTTGCTCCTCTCTCTTTTCTGTCTCTCTTTCTCTTCTCTCTCTTTTCATTTGCAGGTTTTATTAGTAATATCAGCATCTTATCTGTCTTTGTGACGTATCCACGGGGACCTGCTGTTGCTCCACTCACACATCCTCAGTGATTCAATATGATTTTTTTCTTGTTCTCTTCATGGTTTAACATACTAGCCAATACTAAAAACCTGTTTGTCAATTTTAAATAATTGCCCTTACACAGATGCCTTCAAAACTGCCTGCTACTTATTTCTTCTCATTTGAGTATTGTGGCATTCACAGTAGGTCAGAGGAGGAACTTATTTTTTTCTTAATTCCAGAAGAAGAACCAGCTATGTTATTTCCTGTTGAGTTTGCAAAGACTGTATTTTGATAATGATCATATATTGATTCTATACACAGTCATGAATTTATTCCTATTATGTAACCTAAATCTACTCTCTTTCTGTCTGAAGCCATTTCCCCTTGTCTTATCACTTGATGCCCTTGATCAAAGTCCCTCTCCAGCATTCTCCCTTAGGTTCTAGAAGGGGCTCTAACACGCTGCTGTAGCATTTTTGCCTCCAGGCTGAACACCTCCAACTCTCTCTGTCTTCATGGCCGAGGTGCTCCAGCACTCCGAACATCCCCTTGGCCTCCTCTGAACTCAATCCAACAGATCCATATAAGCGGACTTTAAATTCTCAAAATATAAAGTCTTTTACCTGTACAAAAATTATTCCCATACACACCAAAACTATTTGTGTAAAAAGTTGCGGATGTCATAGAGTGATGAAAGTAATTTTTGAGGAAGAAAAGGACCATATACAGACTTGTGTAGGTCTGCCTAGACATACAAGTTCAGAGTGTGTGAAGGTCACAGAGTCACTGTAATTTTCAGGGCAGGAAATATTGTGCCGTTTCACCTACTTCTGCACCTCTGCAAGGGTCATTCCTTGTCATAAGAAGAGTCTTTATAGCTGTGTGTCCTTGTAAAGTCACAGATGCTTCTCCAACATAATTGATGAATCAGCAGGAGCCTCCAATCTGAATCCTGCATGAATCCAGTAAGAGAATTTTTTGAAAAGTTAACATCAGATTTATTTCAGAGGGGCACTCTGGGAGCAGATTTCTGACATAGAGTCAAGGTAAATCCACTTCACAACATTATTGGATTAGCCCTTCTTGAAGTTTAATTAAATTGGTTTTCCCTCTATTAACTGTCATTACTAGGGAATGGCAGATGAGAATGAAACTTCATCTCATTACAGTTTAAAAAGTTAAATCCCTTCTTGTGTCTCTAATGCTGAGAAATATGCATTATTTTATATTAATCATGCAATTGGATTTTGAGTTAGCAACTTCAGAATGTGTCCTTTTGTCCATGTCTCATCCATGGAGATTACCCACTTTTCAAGTGTTAAAACCAGTACTGGCTTGGGTGATCAAATAGAAAGGGAATAAGCTTGTTCTGCAAAGCAGGCAATCCCAAAGTGACTGTGCCATACCAAGTTGAGTGAGAAAACAAAAAAACACTAAAAACATAACAAACTTTGTAACCTTCTTCACCATCAGGTATTTTGAGCTACGTTTGGATATAGGCTACAAGGCTTCTCCTCTTTCCCCCTTTTCAGAAAAAATACTTTTAAAGTTTCTTCAGTTTTAGAGTGTGAGGAGGTCTAGGGAGTTTGACAGGACAATTCACAAGGAAATGGATCAGAATGCTGCAGAAATATTCATATTTAACTACACTAGTGCACTGCCAGTGCAGAAATGCCTTTGAAAAATGCACTTCCAAGTTGGAATACGAGCTTGATCAGAGGAACAGGGAGAAGTGCAGCTGTCTAGGTAAAATAGCAAAGGTGGGTCATAAGAATGGAAAATACCAGCTGAATATCCTTCTAATTGTCAACTCCAGAGACCTGAGCACAGCACCTGGAGGATGCCTGTGGATGCCTGGCTCTCTGAGGCACTATTAGGCCCCTGCAAAACACGACTTCGGTAGAGCCCATGAAGCTTTCTTCTTGCTGTGCCCAGGTGAAGAGGAAAGGGCGTGGTAACAATGAGAATTTTCTACTTCATGGACAAACTGAGAATTTTGGTATCGATTTGAAAGTGAAACATTTAGAACAGAAAAAAAAGATACTTGGCTGTCCCAGATTTCAACTGCAAAAATGAAAATGTTCTCTTGGCCATATGTAGTTAACTGAGGGCTAGAGACTTCAGTGGGGCTTTTTTGGCCCATCTCACTCTGCAGGCCTTGCAAGGGAAGCAGAGGCTGGGTTGTGCATAGCTCCTCAGTGTGGTGAAAGTTGTGCTAACCATTTGTGAAAGGTGTCAGAATTCAAAACGGAGACTGGGAATTGCCTCTGGTTCATACTGCCTCCTGATACATCCTTCAGCTTCATTTGGAAGAGTGCTGCCTGGACCTGTCCAGGAACATGCTTTAAACCATTCTGACAATTTCACAGCATAAACAATTGAAATCCGGTGCCTGGGAATATTTCTTGGTGCTTTTTAATTTATTGGTATAGATTTAGTTTCTGTCACTCATATTATAAGCTCTCAGGGAAAAAAACATCCTTGTCTTGCTGCTTCTCCATACTAAAAAAATAGAGATGGATCATATGTTTATCAGCAGGGTGCTTCCCATAAAATTGGTTCTACTGTGAAAAAATAACTACTGGAGATGTTAAATTTTTTTTTTTAAATCCTTTGTGTTTAAGAACTTCACTTGTAGTATTGGGACTCATATTTTAGAGACATCTTTTGTTTTTGTGGGTTTTTTTTCCACCAATGTGATTCTTGTTTCTATGGTGGACTAAATGAGGTTCTGTCATACAGCTCTTCATATGAATTATTTTGAGTCTGACCAAATTATTAACAGAAATTCAGAATAATGCTGATTCCCACAATGCGTTTTGTAAAGCAGAAACTGTGATATGAGGCTGCAATGTCATTGGTTTATGTCTGATTGAGAAATATCTAATTTGTTGATTAACAATCACCAGAAAGATATTTTACACTTTCAAGATTATAAAGAGGACTACCTTTCAATTTACTGCTCATCTACCATTTACTAGTAATGCTATGTGGAACAGATAATCACATAATTTACTAAGTAGGTTGTACTTGCCCTTGAATTATGTTTGATGCCAGTAACATCATGCTTTGACATCAGTAAGGTCATGTCAATTCATACAAGTTCTTTTGGCTCTTAATGCATTTACTACTGTCTTATAGTTATTCACTTATATCTGCATGTATGAGGTGTAGCCTTGATGACAAAGCCAAGGGTATTTTTCTTATTTAATGGTACTTCTTATTCTTAAACCTTTTTATTTAAAGACTGCGTATTTTTCTTGTTTCATTTTCTCTCTGATATCTATAGGCATTTTTTTAAATTTCTTTACTTAATTTGTCTGTTACCCTGTCAGAGAAAAAAAGCTTTCCTTCCACATTACAAATTGCTTCATTGGCAAAAGATGTGTGGTGTTAGACAAATAGCCCCAGTTTCTTTCTTTTCCATTCTGTAAAAGGAAGAAGAGAGTTTTATTTTATTTGACAGAAATGTAAGGAAGATGGGTTCTAGGGATTGGTCTGGAGATAGTTACTATCTGAAGGTTTACACAGAAACCTGTGAGAAGTACTTGGTGTTCACACTTTCTGTAAGATGGGTTGTCACTATTTTTTAAAACTTACAGTAGTTAGAAAACAGTTTGGAAATTTAGAAATAAAAGAGCTTTCAGTACACCATGTATATTTAACATTTCATTACTATTTACCAACCTTTTTTTTAAATGTGCCTTTCCAAATCAGACTTTACCAAAAGTTGTACAAAACACTTCTGAAAAATCTGACAGAATTTTCTAATGATTTTACTATACTTCATACTGCCTGTAATGAAAGAGCAGGGCCACCAGGCTTTGCAAAAAGTAAATATTTTTTATTGCATTCTCTTCTTGGCACTTTGACGTTATTGAAAGGAGGAGAACAAATAAATGAAATAGAAGTCCAGAAGTTGGCTTTCAGCTAGGTGAGGATATATATCAGTGTTATCACTAAGATTCTCACTCAACCACATGTACATTTGCAGGTGTAGTTTCGTGGTAGCCACTGGACAGTCCCCACTGCAGGACCACTTGCTCCATTAGCAAAATTAACCTCACAGCTCAGTCCTGTGAGGAATATCAATTCCTCTATTGCATTGTGTGTGCCTGCAGTGGGAATTTCTAATGGGCTCATGCTGAGTCACAGCTCTTCAAGCCAACACACCACAGACTTAAACACACCAGCTGTGCCTCAGAAGGCAGTGCAGAGCAGCCATCAGCTAGGGACATTTCTTCTTTCTCTGTGGGCATTGCCACTGAACTGCACCCACTTCCCATGTCACCCAATTAACCTAATACTACTTGTCACAGGTCCTTAAAAAAACCTCCAAAACTCACAAAAAAACCCAACCCCAAATTCTTTCATATCAGTTTGGCCACATAGTCAAAGTATATCTAGACTCCTATGCATCTTTTAGTTTCCTTGATTATCATACGCTCCAAAATTTCAGCCCCTAATGCTATAATCACATCTTTCAGTGTGACAATGTTTTGCAAATGCTTCATCCTACAGCTTGAAACAACCACATCCATGACACAGACTCTGCTAAACAAACCTGAAAATCAGTATTTCTGGAAGAGATGATACCTAGCAGGGAGGGACATGACAAAGTTGTAATATGTGATACGTCTACAAATGTAATTATTCATTTCATTGTTTAGTATCAAAGCTATGATTATGGTCTCAAGCTTCTCTTTACAAGTTTTTTTTCTATTCTCCTTTGAGGATAGGACTAAGAGATCAGAAACCAATTTTGTAGAAAATTACCTCTCATTGGCCACTGGCTGCAACAATCATTGTAGATTGACTATGGCATTCTTTTGTCCACTTTTCTGTGGGGTTTTGTGCATATAATTATCTCATAGAATGAAGTCACCCACTTAGAATTTTCTCACAGATTTTGTTGTTGTTTTTGTTTATAGAATACATAAATAATCTACTTTTTTTTTTCTTTTTGTGTCTCCTTTGGATGAACTGGTTTATTTGTCTCCTTTGTGAACTGGTTTACAGTTCAGAATCACATATTTGGGAAAGACAAGGCAAGAGGCAATCACAAAATATCTTCCAGTAATATGTACAGACAATGGTCATTTACTTGCTCTTGTGGGATGCAGCTCTTTGTCCAAGCACTGCTCGGCTGGGACTTCTCTGTGTCCAGGTGCATTTTAAAAACCAGTTCTTGAGACATGAATTTATTCACTCTACCTGTCTCAGTCCAAATATAGATAAAGAGGTAGATATTTGGGTTTCTGTTGATGGGCAATATTGTTTTATGGTAATTAAATATAAAATAGAACACTTGCCTGGGACTATGTACTAATTGTACCATAGTTTTCCCTAAGTCACATTAGTTTAGGCTTTATAAAAACTCTGAAATTCTGCTTTAAAGGAAAGTCAGTTGAAATCAATCTTTTTTCTCTTTTTTTATTCTTTTTCTTTTTTGCTTCTCTTCCTTTTCTTTTAAGCAAGGATTTGAATGCATATCTGATACCTCTGACATGGGAGTCCACACCACTGGAATCGAGATTATTTCTGTATGTCTGCTGCCAGCCCTGATAGGGTTTTACTCCAAGCCTAGATTAACTGGCTACAGGGATCATTGTTTGGAACTATTTCCCACTCAGTTCTACTTACACTCAGCTTCACAGAAGCAGTTTTCTTCCTTATTAACAAAGCTAAAAGTTAATATTCTTCTTAATCCTTTGTCTAGAATTAATTATTTTGCTAAATTAGGATCTCAGTAGGAAAAAAAAAAATATTTGAAACACAAATGAAGAAATACCAAGTACACCAGGAAAGAAAAATATTCGTAAATTTAAAATGACAGAACTAGCTTAAAGTAATTTTGCTAGTTAATCAACCAGTGGAGATATACAGAGGCAATATTGACTGTAAAGCCCCATAATTACTCTTTCAAGCTTCTGTCACACTTTTGAAGTTCAGTTTATTTGTTTTTAAATTACTTTCTTTCAGCTATCTCCTATTTTTGAAGTGTGATAATGATAATATTGGCTGACATCACAACTTGTTCAAGATAAGAATTATCTGCTGTTGCAGGAAGTGAGTTTATCTGTAGCAGAATAATTCCTCAGCCAAAGATTACGACCCATTTCAAAGTTCAGTTGAATGGAAAATGTTTAATACTACTGTTGATTCTTGGTTTGAGTGTGAACATTTCTGTCCTGACAAGATGTGCATGAAAGACAGTTTCTGCCCTAAAGAATGAGATATTTTTAATTCAGACCGATGAAAGAAATAAAAAATGAGAAGAAAAACTGTGATACAGAGAAAGTCATTTGACCAGAGTGCCACACGAGGTTAATTAGAATTAATGCATGGTGACATAAACTCTCCTTAGGCCACCTATTTCATCATAACTCTGCTGAGCCTTAGAATCAGAGAATCATTAGTGTTATGTGTTCAAAGTCTACAAACCCTCATAGCAATGGCAGCAAGAAGTGTTTTCAGAAGTGGTCAGAGATTATTTAGTCTCTCTACACCAACATTCCAAGTATTCCATTACTGCTAAGTGAAGTTAGTGACCTAATGCATAATTTCAGTTTTATTGCAGCAGGCATTCATAGTTTGGGCTGTACCAAAGGTGAATCCATGCATGTTTTAGAAATGTATAATCTTTTAGAGGGTTTATTTTTTTTGTCTCAAACTAAGAGATGGTTGTAGAAGAAAGCCAGATAGTTTTAAACATAGGAACATTTACACATTAAATATTTTCAAAGTATGTTTTTCTTAAAACATTCTTCAGTTACAATTTATAAATCTTCAGGATAAATCTGCAGCACTGTGTTTTATTCTACAGACTTTTATTTTAAAGATCGTATTTAGTTTATATAATTTCTAAAATGTTTGACTCATTCCAAAGTGGATTTGAAAAATCCACAGATTCATCTGCCATTTCTTTGCCTTCTCAAAGGTAGACAAATTCAATGAGAGATCTACAAATCAAGTTTAAAATCTCAAATAGAAAAATTTCAGCTACCCCATCTTTTTTAGCTCTTGAGATATATCTGGTTTAGGCTATAAATATGCCCTTAAGCCCTGTCATGATAATCATGTTTAAAAATCCTCCTGTCATATTTACATCTGTTATGATTTATCCTTTTGAAGTTTTATGTCTCTGATTTTCACCCAAAGGGAAGATCTAGTAAAGAGTTCTGAGTTCATTGTGAGTTTAATCAGATGGCACATTTCACGTGACTACATCAGCTGTGGTAAATTCTTATAGTGAGCTCCAAGACAGCCCAAGTATCTCATCAAGTGCCTCACCACATGGCTCAAAATTGAGTGTCCATGCTCCAATGTTTTGGTTAGGAGCAGTACAGAAAAAGACAGAATACATTATTTTTTCCATAGATTCAAAGCAATAAATATATTTCTGTTGCTCTTGAATTTCATTCCATTAACCTGCAAGAATGGATAAGGACTTAAAGTCAGGATTTTCCTCTTAGAGTTAGAGAGAAATTTGGTCACAAAATTGTTAAAAAATTACTTCCATTCTTCCTTATTTAAATAAGAATCATCACAGGGAAATTATTTGCTTTTCAAGCTGAGGTGTGTCTGTATTCTAACCAAGGTAAACTGCTCTAAGACAGTGCAAAGAAAGAGTAAGCTATCTGCAGAGCAGAGCAGATCAGAAGGTCTAGTTGATCTTAGAAAACTTAGGAACTATGTGATGCATTTTGAAGTCCTATTTAATCTGCTTGCACCATCTTTATGTCTGGGTATAGTTTTGTCTATTTTTACACATTATTGTCTATATTTATGCCTCTGCCAATGCCTGAAAGTTCTGTTTTGAATTACAAAAAAATTCCCTGGTTGCTTGTGCCTTACTGAACTCATTTGTGCAACAGATATTGCAGATGCTTCATGTCTCTTTGTAAATTCAGATAAAGCTAAAGGGGATGGAGTCAACCCCAAGTATTAAATAGCTTTCAGTTGTAAGCAGTGAACAGTCAAAAGGGACTAAACTGACCACAGTCCTCCAGACTGGATGTGCCCATGGAGCATATGCATGAAAGAGTAACATGAAATCATAATGAATAGAGAAATGTGGGTATAAAAGAGCTAAATCTAGGTGATTTTACTCAGTAGCCAAGTGAAAGAAAAACAGATATGCCATTAGAAAATGTACAGCATAGCTGTGATACTCAGTACGGTGGAAACCCGTGCCAGTATTTAGTGTTGAAAAAAGTTTCAAAATCAATTGGATTCATAAGAAAATGAATCTCTCTAGATCTAACAAACAAACAATAGCACTAGCTCAAAAACTCTGCAAGCTATAGTTTATTTCAAAGCACAAGGGCAATATACTGAGAAAACATCATCATATGTTATTCTCTGTCTTATTCTTAGACTCTTTTGCCATGACTTACGATTCAACACAATAAAACAGAATTCACAAATATAAAAACTTCTGCTCTTTTGAAAGGACCTTTCTCACTCCCCTCACATCATTCTCCTAGTGTCTTGGAGCTTTGCATGACTGTATGAGTTCAAGAACTTTTAAACAAATAAGTAATTCTATTTATTTTTTATATATTTAATATTCTAGTGACTCTCCCGAGGGGAATGTTCATTGTTCAGTATTCAGGGCTTAACAGTGAACAAACCTGTGTAGGGTAGCAATAAGTATTCCACGTGATACTTTAAGAATTTCAGAAGTTTGGGGGATTTTGAAATTTCATTATCTCTTATGTCAAAGAGGTGAGTACTCAGGCTAAGTGGGCAGTACTAACACAACCTTCTCCTGAGACAGGGAATAAAGTAGATCCAGTTACCCTTGTCAAGCATCATCAGGGTTGGAAGTTTGCCTTCAGAAATTCTAGTCTTACATGTTTGAGAACTATAGAAGCATTGAGTTGATTATCTCAGCTGAAGACTTTCTGAAGCTCACAACTGAACCGAGAATGGAATTTTCAAATCCAAATTTGAAAATTCTTTTTCTCACAGAACAAGGAATATGCATAGCTCCAGAACCTATTTTTGCCCATTTTTGTGTTCCTGCCATGGGGTGCAGTTTAACAAAAGTATTGTATCATTTTTCGGTCCATTGTCTTTCCGTATCTTTTTTTCCAATTCTACATGCAATAAAGATGATTTTTGCATTAAAAGAGGACAGTGTGAAGATTACTGTAACAGTTTAACACAGCTGAAACAGTCTTGTTCTCTGACCTGCTCAAACTGACACTTCTGCAGACTCTGGCACTCTCAGTAGACATCTCTACATCACTCTATCGGGCAGTTTTCATTTTACAGCATAGATGCTAAGAGTTAAAACATAAAATAACCCCACCATTACAAGTAAAATGGGAAGAAGTTCTAATAGAATAAGGAAATTTTTCTACAGAAATGTATACCAGAGAAAATAAGATTTCTCCTGGGCCAAAGCCACTAAACAGCTTCAAGTTAAATGAGAATTCAGAGATATTTTAAATTACTTGCTCTGTCTATAGAAAATTAGATTGCAACTTCTGTAAATGTTCATTTGGCTATGACTGCAGTTTTCAGGTCAGGGATACTAATTTGCTAATTAGAAAGCTTTTAAAATGTGTTTTCTTTGATTTTCTAGACTAACTAGTCCATTTCCACACTAGGAAATTTTCTCAGGGCAATCCTAATGAGGCTGTTGCTGAAGCAGAGACAATCTCTTCTTTAGGAGACCTTTTGGTTAAAAGAATCCTCTGCTCTGTTGAGTGTCTGATTACACCCAGATTAGATAAAGCCAATTAAGCACTTACTACTTAGCAAAATTTATATCTAACCAGTTATGTACATGAGAGTTATTAGAGGAAGTCAAAGGGTAACTTCAGCAAGAAATCTATGAGTACTTTTGTATCAAATCAAAACTGATGTATCCAATGCTGATATAAAATAGGGGAAAATAGTAAAAAAAATCACTATAACTCTGCTAACTACATTTGTATTTACTATCTGATTTACTAAATTTAGCCTTGAGGGAAATACCAAAGAATCTTATTTCTTTATTTATTTATTTACATCTGTTGTCTGTATATATTCCTTCTTTTTCCAAAATTTTGCAACTAAATGTGGCTGATACCTAAGAGAACAGAATTTTAATTTTTTCAAATTATTAATGCTTATTGTTTATACCAGTTCTAATTATTGCCTTGCTGTTGTTATATCAGCATGACAATCCCTTATATTACATTACTAATAAAAACAAGAAATCCAAATTTTCTCACTTATCTACAGCATTATAGTTTTACCCCTCTATTAACTCAGTCAAAAACATTGAGGTATAATATTATTGAAGATAATATTATAATTTTGCATTATTATAATATTAACAAGTATACATTCACAGTTTTCTCATTCATTCCAATCAGATTTTATAGACACAGATTTCCTAAGTTAAGTTAAAGTTCTATTTGTACAGAAGATAGGGTACTGTGTGAGCTTCAGGTTTGTATCATCTTAAAAATTGCCGTCAGAAAAATATGATTAGAAAGCAAATAATTTATTCTTGTCCTGTAATTTTTTGGAACACAGCATTTTCATGAGACTTCATCCAAAGTCACTAGAAATAATCATGTTTTCTTGGTAGCTCTGTGCCTCCCTTCCTTCTTGAACTTATGAGGTCTAAATATAAAAGAAGATTTTCAATGTTTTCTGAGGTGTCTACAAAGTTTGTACAGAAATAATGTAGCTCTGTTTTTCTTCCTTTGTGCGTGCATTATGTTGTCTGCTTTCATAAAAAGATTTTCAAAACTCATCAGCCAGTTGTAAAGCTGTCATTATTTTACATTTTACCTTCATACATTGAACCCTCATTTCTCTTGCTCTCCAGAGAAACAAAGGTCTCTGCTCTAGAGACCTCTGCTGCCCTGGGAACTTCCAAGGGTACTTGTGCAAATCATTTCAAAGTCATTTCAGTCTCCAAGGATAAGGGAAATGTTGGGAGGCAGCACAAACAAACCAAAGGAAAGAAAAAAACAACAACAACAACAAAAAAAACCCACCAAAGGTAGTTATTAAGTACTTTTTAAACCTTGTCACTGAAACTATATGATTAGGTATCACCTGGAAGAAAGAGAAATCTCATATACCTTGAAGGGATAATATAAGATTAAGTCTACCTTTTACCATATTCCTCACAACAGAATCATTGCAACTATTTAGGCTGGAAAAGCAATCTAAGATCATCAAATCCAACTGTTTACTCCAACACTGCCAGGTCCACCACTTAACCATGCCCCCAGGTGTCACATCTTCATGTTTTTAAATACCTCCAGGGATGGTGACTCCACCACTTCCTTGGGCAGCCTGCTCTAGTGCTTGACAAACCTTTCAGTGAAGAGATTTTCCTTAAAATCCAAACCAAATTTCCCCTGGTGCAACTTGAGGCCATTTCCTCTTGTATTGTTTGTTGCCTGGGAGAGGAGGCAAACCCCCACCTAGGTAGATGAACTCATTTCAGATTGTTGTAGAGCATTAAGGGCCCCCTGAACCTCCTTTTCTTCAGGAACAGCCCCAGCTCCCTCAGCTGTTCCTGAAAGGACTTGTGCTGCAGACCCTCCCCCAGCTCCATTGCCCTTCTCTGGACACACTCCAGCACCTCAGTGTCTTTCTTGCAGTGAGGGGCCCAAAACTGGACAGAGATCTTGAGGTACAGCTTCACCCATGACCAGTACAGGGGTATGGTCACTGTCATGTTCTGCTGGACACATTATTCTGATATAGGCCATGATGTCATTGACCTCCTTGACCACCTGGCCACATGCTGGCCAGTATTCAGCTGTCTGTCAACCAACATCCCCAGTGGCTATGTCTTTTCTTCTTGGTTAAAACAGTAATTTTCTTTGTTGGTTGTCTATAGTAATTTCTGCACATAAAAATAAAAGGAGATTTGAAAAGAAACCTAGAAACATGAAGAGTAAGGGTATATTTTGACAAATTTTCCAGCAAAAGGCTCAATAGGTCATGTGGTCTGAAAAGTGCACTCACCAGCACCAAAATCAGCATGGGGAACCCTGCTCAATAATTTCCTTTTGAGCTGCCTGCAGATTTTTTATCAGATCAGAGTACTACTAAAACCAACAGAAGTACTTACACATCCTGTACCAGCTTGCTCTGTAGCTGTGTTCTTACCAGTCATCTTGTGTCACATGCCCCAGTATGAATTTTGCTCTTCCCTAAAGTCAAAAATGGTAGGGCCACTTTGCAATTCTCTGTATGAGCTAGCAGGTGAGCTTGGAATCAGGTTCATCACCTGGAAAAGCAGAAATTCTCATGTTTAGGAAGGGATAAAAGAAAATATGAAGTGATGTTCCAGATCCTAAAAATGAATGAACAAGAAAATAAAGGCTCTGGTCTATGCACACAGACATCTGGTCTTAATATTGTCCGCAGTTTTTAACCCAGATTGTTGAACCTAATCTGTACCAGAGCCTGTCAATGTCTACATTTATTAACAAAGCGTTATAAGGAATGTGTGAGATTGTAAAAATATTTACTGAAGAATCCAGCAGGGCTTTGTTTCAATCAGCTCTTTTGGTATTTAAGTAATCTTTTCTATTAAACCGTTTGACTGCACATGGCAGAGCTTGACTTGTGCTTAAATGATATCCCAATGAGAAACACAAAATGAGCTGGGATTCCATTTATGAAAGAATGCATAAATAAGCGTACTTTGAAGAAATGAATCAAAGGAATATGAAGAAAAAACCCTAACAGGTTGCTAGTGAAACACATTTTTTGTATTTGGAAACTAAATTAAAATTCAGCTATTTCATTAAGACCACTTAAACACAGTAGAGTTTCCCCGCATTTAAATCAGTGGAGCTAAGACCAAGTTTTGATCTTCTGTATCTTGACTGCTCTTCAAATAAGTATAAAAAAATGTTCAGAGTAAAAGGGCTGTGGCTAATGCCATCAATATTGACAATAATTTTTTACTTATCACAGCACTCAACCTTTCTTGTTATACATTTCCATACTTTTTCATAATACGACACATTTCAAAAGAAGATACATTATTGTAGCATTATAATTATGAGCATTTTCAAGTAGAATACATGTGAAAATAAAAGACAGAGAAAAGATCACAGAAGGGAACAGAGTTACAGGGTTATTCAATCTGGTTGCCTTGCCATACTAAAAAGCAAAGTGAAAAAAGAGATATAGGAATACAAGTGACAGATTTTTGTTGATGTATTCATCCTGCTGTATACATTAGTGCACATTCATAATGGTAGGTTTATAGAGACATTTATCTTACAGAATTTTTTTTCCTAAAAAACACATATTAAGAAATCTGTCAACTCATTGAAGCGATATATTTACCCTGAAACCAGTATGAATTGTGATCAGAGCAGCGTATGCATTGATAAAGTGTCATGAGTCTTGCTTCTTAAACCTGGATGATTGATCTTGAAAATTTATGATTAATGTAATCCAGATAACATGCAAAATATTTTTCTGAGCACTTATATATCCTACCACAACAAAACACTTGAATCTTCTTAAACAGTTTTCTTGACAAGACCACAATTACTTGGCAAAAAGTAGGGAGAAATGGTTGATAAACCAGATGTTTGGGCTCCAGGTCAGAAGGACCTGGCTGTTAGAGAAATAGGCTGGCACAAACCTCAGGTTCACCAAAGGGAAAATGTTAAATCCTGGCCACAAGCATAATGAGCCTCCTAAAACAGCACAAGCTGAGAACCAACCAGCTCCAAAGCAGCTTGACAGAGATGGATGGACCTGACTGTCCTGGTGAGCAAGAACTTGAACATGAGCTGTCAGTGTCCATTTGTGGCAATGACATCAGCTTCCTGGAGTGAGCTAGACAGAAAAGTGACAGCAGGCTGAGTGAGGAATTTCTTCCCCTCTGCTAGAGGTCCTGGTAAGACATACCCGAAATTCTGTGTCCCCTCTTGAGCTCCCCAGTACAAGACAAATGTGGACATATGGGATAAAGTACAGCAGGGAGAAACAAAGATGACACAGACATGGAAGCATTTTTAATTTCTGGAAAGGCTGAGAGAACTAGGGTTGTTAAACCTGGAGCAAAGAAGGCTCAGAAGGAATGTAAACATGTGAACAGATACTGATGGGAAGCAATAAAGATGAAGTCACAACCTTATCAGTAGAACCATGATAGCAGACAAGAGAGAATGGGTACAATTTGTAATACCAACAACACGANTTTTTTTTTTTTTTTTACCTTGGCGAAGATGTTCAGCACTGGTACAGGTAGCCCAAGGGGAATATGAACTCCCCGTCACTGGAATTGCCCTGAGCAACCTAGCTGACCTTGTTATGTTTTCAGAGATGCCTATCTATCCCATTCATTGTGTTATTCTATGAAGGACAGCTTAACACCAAACTGCTGAAAAAAACAAAAGGACAGCAAGTCCTTTAGTGTCTACATAGAGAAGAAAACCCCAAAACAAATGAAAACCCTCAGTCTGACTGCAGTGGCCACTACTGTAAGGCCTGCTTAGTGTGAGCAGATAAGCAGTGGAGTTAGGAAAATAATCTTATTCTGTTCCTCCTGGTTGCCCCTCTGGGAACCATAAAGTATATGAACTGGATCTTATGTTTCTTCTTTACTTTTATGAAATTGCAAAGCTTAGTTAAGACTTCAGAGAAATGTCATGATTTGTCATTATGGTTACCTTCAGATGTAATTATGCAAAATACAACCATTAGAAAGCAAAACAGACAGTAAGCCAAGAAAGATTAGTCTGGAGCATTAGATAGACAGGATGAGTCACTGAACCCACCACACTGACAACTATTGCCTCATCCAAAGATCACTTAAATCTTTTTAGAGGCTGCAGTGGATTTTGGATCAGCTCTCAAAAATATGAGTTGCTTCATTTTCCTGAATAATTTTAAAACACACAAAAACTCTTTAATCAAGGCTTTTCTGATAAGAGCAGGACACATGAGGGGGACAGAAACACGCTGCTATTTCTATTCTAGTTTCTTAGAAAATGATCCAATGCTCCAGTTTCAAGAGAGCTTTAAATAGCCCCTGAATAGGCAGGCAAGCATCATCTACCAAACCAAATTCTTATGTATATTTTATATATTTTAATATTTTTCTAAGTAGGCTGGTAACATGACAACAACAGTGGGTGTGTCCAAATCGTCTATCTGATATTTTTTATACCATCATTTTGGTTTTGACGGAGTAATGTATAATTTTTTTTTTCTTACAGATATATTTTCTTTGTTTATAGGATCCATAATGATATTTAGGAGTTTTTTTATTTGTTTTATTTTGGTTTTTTGTGTATGTTTTTTTTTTTTTACTTTTAAATAAAACAACCTTTATTCTAGTCAGACCTTTTAACAAATAATTTTCCAATTATAATAACAATGCTTCAGCTTACATTTACTGCAGTAAATGGTCTACTGATATTTGGGCTGCTCTGTAAATATTCACAGCTTTAGAGAGAGGTGAAGAGGTTTTTGGGTTTTTTTAAGGAACTCTGGCAGCCTCTTAAAAGACTACAGGGGAAAAAAACAAGATGTTTATTTAAATCTGTATTCAAAATAAAATGTACTTCAGGCAACATGCCATGGGAAACAATCTTTCAATGGTATTTAAAACTTAGACTTGTGCACAACTTAAAACAGCAGATAATTACATTAAAATTATGTTTTTCTCTTATGTATTCATGCGTCTAAAAAATATGTTTTAAATGAGAAGACAATCCTATCTTCTAGCAACACAAAACAAGGTATGTTGTAAAACCTGTAATGCAAAAATCACTCCAAAAACATTAGTCCCTTTGGAACCTTCTGTTTCAAAAAATGTTGTATGTTCTGGAAACAAGAATTGTTAGAAGAAGTTTGTTTTCACATAATTATAGATACCTTAGAGACAATCATGAAACACGGTCTAAGGAATAGTAAGCTCTGTACTATGAACACATTTGCAATGCTAATAAACAAAGATGAAAACAAAAAGTAACTAGCTGAAAAGCAGACCCTGAATGCTAAAAAGCTAAAAGTAGCGAGGCCCAGGAAAGTGGCTCTGAGATGTTAAACCTTCCAACATGAGTAAAAATCCGTCCCAGATTGCCAGTGACCTCAGGGGTTTATAATATAAAGGCCTATATTATAATTTTCCCTATAAAAAAAACCAAAAATTAAAGTCTGTCTGTCCAGCCCTCCACTCCCCATTATCACAGATCCAGAGGCTTATTTTACTAGACTGTGAGTTTACCTTTAGGACCATGAACAGTACCAAGGGCACATTGTTATTTTTGTCATGGACTTCATGCCTTCAAATGCTTCATTGGCAAACATGCAATTCACAAGTTACAAAGAAGCCATTTTTTTCCATTAGTGGTTCACTACTTGAAATTATTGTTGCGTTAACAGTGTTTTGTTTTGTTTTGTTTTGTTTTGTTTTGTTTTGTTTTGTTTTGTTTTGTTTTGTTTTGTTTTGTTTTGTTTTGTTTTGTTTTGTGGGATTTTTTGGTTTGGTTTTGGTGGGGGTTTTTTGTTTGGTTGGGGTGTTGTTGTTTTTTGTTTTGTTTTGTTTTGCTTTGTTTTTGGTTTTTTTTTTTTTTTTCTTGATTCACGCAAAAAGTTTTGCTTAGTTTTCATCTCTCTTCTGACACCCATTTCAGGAAATTCAGACTATTTACCTGAAAGAAAACAAATAACCTTTTATCGAACTTACATGACAGGGACAGCTTTATTTAAAATGAAAGGGATGAAAATTGTAGGAGTCACCTACAAATTTTCTTAAACTCAGTATAAAAGTAAATGTGAAACAGAGACAGCACAGTTTGACTACAAATTCAGGATGGGGGATCATGAAAGAAGACCCCCAACTAATCTTATTTCCACACCCAAACCATTATAGTGAGCACAAAGGACAAAATGAAAGTACATCAATTTGGCAACTAATGTTAATTCAGTGGGGTTTATAATAAGTCAGCATTTACATTACAGTATTATAGTAGCTCTGACAGAATAATAGAATAAATTAAACAGATTCATCCTAGAATTTCCTTGCAAATAGTTAAGCCTGGGAAGCTTCTGTTCTTATTTATATAATTTATTGTGATTTCTACAACTGTGGGCAACATTGATGAAGCAGAAGAATATTTCTGAATCAGTGAAGACTGATTGAAGCCTATTTGCCATATGTTATTCAGGCAGTGGGACTTGCAGACAACTTCAGCAGTCAGCTGTACATAAAAGATTAGTGAGTGGCATCCCTGCCCACAGTATGGGAGTTGGAACTAAATGTCCTCTGAGGTCCCTTCCAACCTCAGCCATTCTGTGATCCTGTGAGCTGTGGTGTCCTTACAGGCATGGGGTTTAGCATGTACCCAACCAGGCTTTCATGTGACCCAATGAGGTGAAAGCCTACAACAGAGGCTACAGGAGAGAAAAAGTATGAAAAAGATCAAGAGAGTGAGAATATTATTTACATTTCTTGCTAGTTATAAGGCATTTTGCAGGCAATGATCCTATGAGACTGGTGGCTTGAATGGTGATTTCCCTGAGATACAGTAGAGACAATCAAAACCATTTCAGGTCTTGAGAAATCAACATTTTTCACCTGTTAGCTTTTTTTTTAAGAAAGGCGGATAATTTTTGGAAAAAATAAAAGAGTAAATGAGTTTTTATTTAGTGCTCAATTCTGTTGAATATGGTTTGAATCAAAAAGCATTTCAGCTAGGTCTAGTTTACATGTTCAAAACCTTTTGTTTTCAAAGTACAAAAAACATAATTAAGATACCAACAACAAGCTATTGCTAGAATCTTTAATTCTTTGCATAACAGCAATTTCCATTGAGTACATATAAATTTTCAAACTCTTGGCAGACACAAAATTCTTGCAGAGTAGAACTCCTAATAAATTACTTTTCCTTTCAAATCAATGCTTCCTCTATTCAATATGTAGCCATAACCTATCAGATTACTGAGAGACACTTTGATAAATTTAGAGTGATAATTTAAGAGAAATGGGAATGGAAAGAAGGAAAAGGTCACAAGGTTGCAAATCACTATTTAGAAAAGATCTGTTCAGCTACCCAGTGAATATGCCACAGTAGGAACCTGTATTAGATTACAGTTTGTAATCTCTTGTCAACCAACTATTCCTCCTTGAAATTTTACTGTGAGGGAGGTGCTATGCTGGCACAGGCTGCCCAGAGAAGTTCTGGATTATCCATTCCTGGAAGTGCTCAAGGCCAGACTGGATGGGGCTCTGAGCAATGTGGTCTAGTGAAGGTGTCCCTGCCCACATCAGGGGGGGTGGAATGGGATGGTCTTTGAAAGTCTCCTACCTAAACCATTCTATGATTCAATTAATTTTTCCAGACACTTACCCCTTCTTCTTTTATCTCATGTTTTGTCTTTTCAACTACATTAAATCTAAAAAATATAGCTAATTTTTACCTCCTGATAATAGATATTTTGATAGCATCTTGAAGATCCAGTCAAGATGCAGAACAGCTTGTATTGGTTCAACACCACCCCTGAGATCTAGTTAGCAGCTCAAAGATTCCAAACAGACAAAGCAGTTGTGTTAATTTAAAGATAACATTGCTCTTTATACTTATAATAAGGTGGAATTGTTAGTAGTAATAACGCTCTTGTATATTTCAATAAGAATCAGAGATCTCCTGAACTAGGCAATATACAGTAAAGAAAACATACCTTTTTAAAGTTATTTGTATTTTCGGTCTGAGAAGACCCCACCAAAGAATGGAACAGGTAGGATGATGTTGCATTTAAAAGTTTTAAAGTAAAGAGAATTTAATTTACCTTCCCAGCAATCTGTATGATGGTTTCCTGGTTGCTTATTTTTCCATTTTATGTCACTGACAACAGTACAAACATGTAAGCACAGAAATGCATTGCTTACACAGTACAAAAATTACTCTTTATTCTTTATTCAACATGATTGAAGTACATGTTGTCTTCACTGATCTTAACTCTCTAATTGAAATTATTCATTCCAGTTCTTATTTTAAGATGTTCTGATGAACATGGAATATATAGTTCCTTTCCATACCAGTTCCAGCCTGGATTTCTGATTTACTTCTTTGGTCATGGATATTTCTCTGCATCCCTCCAGACTGCCACAGGGGCCAAGTCAAGGGATTACCTTGTAAATGACCATAGATTCAGCATTTGGACACTTTGATTTCAATCATGCTTTCAGTGTTTGAAAACTTTTTAATTTGATTTTTATCATACATTCTAACCTGTTTATGTTTTCAGTCAGAAATAATTTTAGCAACTTTGTGTTTTCTGCCTACCCTTACAAACACAAGCAGGGAACACACATATCTGGACAGCCAAAAGTCAGGATATTTTGGCTTCTAGCTAACTGAACATGCCCAGAAATGCTTCCTGACACTGAGGCTAAGCACCATGACTTGGCTTTAGATACAAGGAGGCTGTGTAGAAACTGACTGGGAACCACCTTTAGAATATTTTGACAGCCAAACTCTATTGGGGAACCATATAGAAAGGCTGGCAAAATTTGTGCTAAAGAACATATTAACAGCTTAATGACCCAGCAACACACTCCAGTGCCTAGGAACCTTCCAGAGTCCATGGGTTTTACTACCACGTGCAGTCTTTGTGACGTTTTCATCTGGATATTGATTCAGGCACATTTCTGACACAGACTTAAATTATTAGAAGCTTTTAATATTTTTATATTGTTTTAAACTATATTTACAGCAAGGACATAATATTGTAAATATGGGTTTTATGTCTGTACACAGGGTCAGAACAAAACTTTATGAACCACTCAAACCACTGAAGCCAGGAATATGTAGCTCTATCCTAAATAATATTGAGGTTATGAGAAGACTAACTGCTGAATCAACCTGTCCACTTCAGTCTCAGTGAGCTGTTTGTACACTTTCTGAAGGCAGTGCTTGGCTGGAAGATACAATTTTTTTTTTTTCCCACCAGTGCCATTTCTGAAAGAATTTTCCTTTGTTACAAATCGGAGTAAAACAGGAAAACAAGATTGCATTTCATCTTTGGGAGGGAAGAAACAAAATTCCTATTTTCAGCAGGGAAAACATGTTGTCACTTTTGTTTCTCTCTCCAGGATAAAGTAATTTCAGCCTAGTACTCTGTGCTTCACTTTGTCAGGGAGAAATATCAAGGTTGTTTTTTTGGTTTATTTGTGGGGTGGATTTTTGCTACTTTTTGTTATTGTTTGTTTGTTTGGGGGTTTTAAATTAAAAATTCCTCTATTGCGTTTTTTTTCCCTCTTTTAAGATCGTATATTCTACTGGAAGAGTTGAATGGGAACCTCCTAGTCACCTTGACTTTTCCCATCTCCACAAAGTGACTGAACCCCAGACCAAGTTAATTATTGTCTGCATTTACTATTCTGATCAGGAATTTACTGGGTACTCAGAACTTAGCCGCAAAAGCTTATTGAAAATTACTCTTCACTTTAACTCAGTATAGAAGCATAAAAATGATAAATCAGATTGGATCTCTTAAGGATTTTTCTATTTCTTAATTTTTTGGGGTGCTACTTTCTTTTCAGTACAAATCTTTTCATTTCTAACACGAAATCCCTGACCAGGATAGCACTAATTGTATTGCCTAGGCACATTGAGTAGGGATTTCATTTCACACATCACAAACTATCCACACAACCTTGTCACAGTAATATTTCATACATATATTTTTCCCAGCAAATTCTAATCTCCCTATCCTAGTTTCACAGTCCACTACTCTGAAACAAAGCTCAGTTAAATCTTAATAAAAAAGAAGAAAAATTAAAAAGATCAAAAGGCTCAGTGATTTCTCTCAGGCCATTGTCTCTGAACTTGATAAAGGTTTCTGCAACTTCAGCTGGACTCGAGGGACAGAACTTTGGTAGTCCTCAAAGGAGGGTGTTACCGATACAGCATATTCAAAGGGAAGGAAAATTAGGTGTAGAAAGACAAAGAATACTTAGGGTTAAGTGACCATTATAGAGTTTAATAAAATTTTGGCTTTTTATCCACTGTTTTTGTAGGAATTAAAGCTTTGAAATTAATTTTTTTTAAATTGGTACAAATTGCCTTTAAATCAAATACAGTTAACTTTAGTGCTTTATCTTGAATGGGTCTTGGATGGTTGCTAATTGTTCTCTACTGATTTCATGCACCTGTTTTACCTTAAAAGCATACTTTTCAATCAGCAATATGATGAGAATATGAGAAATTTCCATTTGTGCATGTGGTATTTCACTAGATGTTTCATGAAGGTCATAGATTTCCTTTTGAAACACTTTTACAGGCTATGTCAACGTCAAAGTACTACTTGGTCCATGGACCTGTTATGATGTATGCTTCTATATATTGCTTTTCATCTCTATCTCTCAGACAGGTGCACAATAAGGTGAAATAATGTTAACTCCTCCTATTTGAAATAGGGTCTTTCTTGTTCAGAAAATTGCAGTTCTCACAAAGTTATATGATTGTTTGTTGCGGTTTGAAATTCACTCTTGCCTGTAAAATTTCTTGGGGGAAAAAAAATAATAAAAAATTAAAATAAGCCAGTCACCAGCTGCAGTAAATTCATCAGAGTATGATAATTATTGGAACAATTGGCATTAAGATTGCAACACATTTGATGCCATGTTTGCATCAAATCAAAACAATTTGAACCAAGCAACACTCTGCTTGTCCTTTGATGTGTTGAAAAGCAGCTTTTGATTGAATATCTGATTACAAGAAAAATATAACAGATATTTAAAATGTTCATTCAGAGCAATATAGATTTTGTTACAAAGTAAGTAGAACCTTTTCTACTTTGGAACCAGAAATGCAGTATATTAAGCATACCCTTTTTTCACAGGATCATTGGGAAGACCTGGACCAGAATAAACTTTCTCTATTTATGATTGTTTTAAATGTCTTTTAGAAACTGCCATTTCACTCCAACTATTTTTAAGAGATTCTGAATCTGTCAGGATGTGATTTTTCTCTCTATTTATTCCTCTGAAGGGGACATGGCTGTTCAGGTAACAGATATTGAAAACCTGATAGCACAGGCATGTCATTAATGTTAGCTGGTGTGCTTTCACAATGTAGAAAGCAACCTTCTGTTTTCCTGCAATTCAATGAACTTTCCTGATTTGTGGAGAAATTTAGTGGAATTAATGGACTCAGTTGATTTGGCAATTTTTAAGTGTCTGAACCTTGGAAGAAGCTTTGCAGGCATTTTGATTGTTTTGCAAAACATTTCTGAAAATTTTTATTCTGGGTATATATTGCTCTGTAGGTTTCAATGTCCTGAGATAATATTTAATGTCTTAATCAATTTCTGATAAACAAAAATGAAAACTGCATTTTTTTTTCTTAAATGTATTAATGTTTTTACTACAACTTGTGTTCTTCAAGATTATTTGACAGGACATGTCAATTCCCATGTCACAAAGAGCAGAGTACTTCTGGGTGCTAGCTCAGCAGTTTGGCTCCTGTGTAAGAAGTTGTGTGTAAGATGTCTGCATCCTAAAACGTGTGTGCTTAGGCATCTAAAGCGCCATTAAACCAGTGCTGATATTTCAGACTTTCCTGACACAAAATTAGCCCTGCTACTAACAAATTAAAGTATGCTTTCATTGTAGCATATTTGTTTATGGTATCTCACAATCTGCTCTGCCTAAGTGCCTGGTACAGATGAAACCATTGCCTTCTGCTTGGCAAGTCAAACAAATGCCACCGTAGGATTGTTGAGCTCTGATAAAACCATGTATTAAAATCTGTGTTCCTGGACTCCTCTCTTCAGTGCATCTGTTCCAGTCCTCTGAGCACTGAAGATGGAATTCTTCAATGGAACTCTATAGAATCAGCGGCTTTTTTCCGATGTCTGTCCATAGAGTCTGCCCTTGGCTAGAGTGTTACAGAGAAACAGCAAACACCCTGAGCTGGCTAATTATTGGAAATACAAAAAGCCTGCTGCCAGGGAATCAAATGTTGGCAAACAGGCCCCTTTAGGCTCCTTCTGAGAAGGCTGGCAAATGCAAGCTGTCTACACTTTTGGCTTGGGATAAAACACAATGCTAGACATGGGCTCTTTAATTTTCTTATTTTCTTTCTTCCATGAAGAAAATTCTGCAATAGCTTACATCGCTTAGATTGACTTCAAGGCAATTATGCAGGGTGCGGGCCAATATGGAATTCACTCTGCACAATCATATGTTTCACATTGGGTTGTCATTCACTTGGTAACTCCAGAGTATAACTCGGGAATGAGTCTGCCAAAGACTGCAGAGTTACATTATTCTTTAAAGCAGATGAAGTAAGAGTATAGAGTATATTGTGAGGCTAAGAGAGAGAAAAAAAAGCCATGGAAGTTGAGTGGCATGGTTTCAAAACTGCATGTTTTTGAAAAACCCCCAACCCTCCATTTCCCAATGAGACAGCTCTTTAACATGGCTCGAAGCTAACTGGTGCTTTAAGCCTGCGGATCTGTTCCTTACAGAGAGAACCAGAAGAGCACACATGAGTTTTTTTGACTTTTTACCCACAGAATAGGATAGACACCTATCTTCACAATATAGCACTGATTTGGTGGGAAGAAAAAAAAAAGAATAAATTATACTAGTTTTTCTTTTGTCCACCAGCTGTGATACTGAGGAGTGTTTTTTTGGAGCACCTCGTCTACCTTGCTCCACTCCTCAAATTTAACTTACTTAAAATATCTTCGGAGAAGTATCTACCAGTACTGAAACGTTAGAGTAACTCTGTACATCCAGAAATGAAATGATGAGTCTTCATAAAAGAAATATAGCCCATTTTGTCATAGCTGACATCTTAGATGCCTGAATCTTTAACTGGCATAGGGGTTATGCCCCACTTTCACATATCCGATCCCAATTGTCATAGACTCATAGAATGGCTTGGGTTGGAAGGCACCTTAAAGATGGTTTAGTTCCAACACCCTGCCATGGGCAGGTACATCTTTAGTAGGTTTTTTGTGCTTCATCCTGCCTGGTCTTGAACATTTCTAAGGATGTAACATAACCATCCTCATAGTAAGGAGTTTCTTCCTAAAACTAATCTAAATTTACCCTCCTTCAGTTTAAGACCATTCCCTGTTGTCCTATCACTACATGTCCTTGTGCAAAGCCCCACTCCAGCTTCCTTGTAAGTCCCCTCTAGGAACTGGAAGCCCCCTTTATGTACAGCAGACATTTGTATCATGTCTTCTTCCCTTTCAAGTGTTTCTCTCCACCACAGAGAGTCTGTGCTCTTTCTATTTGCGCAAGAGGTTTCAGAAGTCCTGGGTTTGACCACATAAAGCATGGAGAAATTTCTGGCCTCAGTAATTTCTGCTGCTATGAAATCTGACACTCAGCCAAGTGCAACAGTCCCACTGGTCGTGCCCTGTCATCCTCATCATCAGTCTGTCTCAGTTGCTCTAAGCATTGAATACATCCAGTTGGGAGGAACCCAAGGAAGGGCTGGAAGGGTTCATCAAATCCAATTCCCTGCTTCTCACAGGGGTATGTAAAACTAAACTGTATGACAAAGAACACAATCCAGACAGTCCCTGATGTCACAGCAGGATTGCGCCTGCCCCTTGACAACTTCACACTCACTCTGATTTGCCAATGTAGAACTTTCTTGGAATATCAAATCATCATTTAGAATATCAAATCATTCATCACTTAGAATATCAAATCATTCATTCCTTAGGCAAATGGAGCACAGAGTTCACACTATCCTTAAAAAGCACCATTCTCTCCTAAACTTCCATCGCCTTCCTAAATAGACAAGCTAGTGAAACCTACTAGGACTGAAAATAATTTCACCCTCATAATTACCTAGTAAAAGTCAAAATAAATCCCAGGTACTGTTTTTCAGTCCAGTTTATTCACAACCCATTTTAATCTTGTACACAAATACCATCTTCACTCTTTATGTTATATTTGCTCTCAAAGTGCCTTTTTTTGGTCCCATGGTGATTGCCACCTACAGCTGTTGACAGTCTGTAATATAAATAAATTAGACTAGACCTTGCCAAACTATTTAGGTTTTCAGATGCATGTTCACAAAGAGTAGGCAGGCATTTGGAAGAGACAAATTTCTCTAAGTGACACAATATGCATGTGAAGCTATAAAATCAATACACCATTCACTGAAAAGGAGTTGATTTTCTGAAAATTTTTCTTGATTGCCTTTGCTTTAAAAGGCTTTTTTATTTAGCCCTAATTGATTACGGTCTCCTCTTTTGTGAAAACCATTAATTAAAATGACATCACACTCAGAATAACTTGTAAATAAAATGAACAGTATGACTGTTTTCTTATAATGAAACTTTTGATTAAAAAATAGAAGGAAGAAGTATAGAATTCTGCTTAAACTTGTATGTGTGAGGCAGATGCACATCAAAAAATGACAACTTCCAGTTGTATTTGTCTTTAAGATAATAACCCAACCTCATGAGTCTTCATTTGATCAAGAACTATGTCAAAAGAGTGCTATTTACAACACAATTATTAAAACTTACACTCGGAACACTAAAAATATTTTTTGTTTACATAAATTAGTTACTTTCTTGCTTTGTGGCAGTATGCAGCTTGTCTGAACCTAATTTCTAAACTTCACATTCAGATTTCTCAGCTGTTGAAGTGTTGTAAGTTTCCTAGCAATTTGTTTTGGTAATTCTGGTATCTAGAGTAAGATTTTGGGAATAAAGAACAATTGGGAGTGCATTGCTCAGGACAGCTTCTCCCACAATGCTTGCAAAGGAGGAATTAGCTATGGACAGCACAAGCTGTTATTACAGCTCAAGGGAGTTCCCTGCAAACTACGAGCCAATAAACTCATGCTACTCTCTAAGACACTTTAGGTCCCAGTTTTCTGGGGAAATGCTTCTTTCTTTTTGTGCTGTTGAGAGCACAGGGTCTCTGACAAATTCTCAAGAGGACACTCTCCCCTCTGGAACTAATTTCCACCAGTAATGCAGCAAAACCTGAAGGCATAGAGAAAAAAGGAAAAAAAAAAACCACCAGAACTGTCCAGTCAGGATTTTGCCTGAGGCACATTAGTATGATATTTCAGTCTGACCTTGGCTTCTGTTTCAGGATGTGCCTTTGCATTTATGCTTTCTGAGTAGTACTCAAAAAAACTAAACTAGAGAAACTTGCTAAATTCAGCCAGCTATTGGTAAATAATTTAAAATCTATATTTCATTTGTTGGAAATATACCTGGACTATCAACAATGGGAGTGTGTTGTATTTATGCCATCATAAAAGGCTCACTGGTTTATACTGATGGAAACATGGCCAAGAAAGACAGAAAGGGCTAAAATATCTCTCAGCTACTGCTCTACCTCAGCTCCTTAAGCCTAAACTAATACTTTTGTTGTGAAGGCTGGAGATGAAGATGAATTATTTGTAATTACTAAGTATTTAGCTGTGTGGTTTTATGTTCCATATTTTACAGCCACTACTGTGAGGATATAAGAATTGATTCCCATGCACACCAAATCTGCAGTTTTAGTGCTTATTATTAAAGCTGTGTGAAAATAAAGGTAAAGATCACTTTTATGTTCTAAATTCTCCATACACTAAAAATCAAACAGCACAATAACTTAAAGAGAATAAAAGTTCAGTAGAAGAATAAAATGTTGGTGTGTTAGAGCTAAAGGTGTTTTTTTTGTTTGTTTGTGGTTTTTTGTTGTGATTTTTTTTTGTTTGTTTGGGTTTTTTTTGTTTTTTTTTGTTATTGTCTGCTTGGAGTTATGTTTCATTTAAGCATTGAGAATCCCCACACAGAAAAAATTCCCATTCTGTTCGTTGTTATGCAGAGATTGCATAACAAGTGCTTGAGAGGTACTGCTGTCTTGAGAAATCTTGATTTTAGACAAGGGATAGAAAGAGGGAAATACTGTAATCCCCAGTTGACAAAAGACACTGATTTAGTAAAGAGAGATAAATCCCCAGTGAGTGGAGCACTGCAATTTGTAGGACCCCTCATATGTTTCAGACTTCACTGCCTGGCAGCACCACCTCAGTTCATAGCATGTATTTAAGCAAAAATCAGGCACATTGATGATTCCCACTGACTTTAATGGTCTTTCAGTAGTCCTCATGCTTAAGTGCTTTTCTAGGTCACAACTCTCTCTGCTTTGTGTCATCTAAGCTGTACTGTCATCTGTATGAGCACCATTCCTGTTCCTGGGGCAATCTGGGTATTTGCAGTCCTTTCAGGAAAGATGCAGGATGGTGTATGCTGGTCAACTACCCCTTGCTATAGTGCCTTTTCCTTTTTTGTATTCAGCAATTAAATTACAGTATCAAAAAAAGAAACATATTTCAAAAGAGTGGACAGATCTATCCACACCTTCGGAATGGACAGGTATTCAGGTCTCTGACACTCTGTCTTTCATCTACTTTTCTTTGCTCCTCTAGAGCTTTCTCAGGTTTTTGTCCTTTTTTTTTCCCCCTGCGTATTTTTAAGAACTGGATCATTCCCAATAATGCCATGTATGCTGAAGTACTACACATTAAGTAGGATTAAAAGCAGCTTGGTCTGCCAGCTAGTTTTCATCAATTCTTCAGTGCTTGGTTCAGTGATAGCTACCGTGAGACTTCCTTTGCCTTCCCATCTGCAAACCATGGAGATAAACCCAAAGACAATTTTTGAGATTAAGTACCAAGAATACAGAGGATCCATAATGAATTGTCTCTTCTAAAAAATAAACAAAGCAATCCTAACTTGTGCAGAGAAAATGAAACTCCCCCAATTCACTTTTCTACGCTTCTAGTGTCCTGTGTGTCCTAACCCAAATGGTCAGTCTGGGCTCCTTTGGATTTTCTAAAGCAGCACAGTCAGTATAAAATTCACCTGACCTATTTTATGTGTCAAATGGTGATCCCTGGAAAGGAGACATTGTCCCAACTCTAATTTTGCAGAAGCCACACTGGATTTACAGGAAAGCCATGCTCATTCTGGAACTGCCATTTAAAGTTGTGAGATCAGTGTAGCAAAATAACACACTTCTTCCTGTGATGGTGGAGGTTCAAAAGATTATTTTGGACTCAGCTGGCTAAAGAAAACAAGATAGGTTACTAAAACTCTCAATTTTTAAAAATTTTTAATCAGATTCTATAGTAATGTAGCATTTCTCAATGTCTTTCTATTGTTTTGAAATAGTATGATAAATTTTTAATGTCAAAGTTAAAAATTTATGTTATTAAAGATCATAAACACTTATGCCTTAAATAGTTAATACATAATATGGTAAATTTAGTAATACTTACATCAGTGACTCATTTCTCTGTGTTTCTTAATGACATAATTTGATACCTGTAAACTAGGATTGCCTCTCTGCTTACTTGCTATTTCAATCTACAATTAAAAATTCCAATTAATCAAACTCTACTTAAAATATGTCATTAAAGATTTTATATTATCTTTGAGCCCTGAAATCTGTGGAAGATTACTCAGTTGATATTAGCCTGAGAGTAGAAATTGCAAGTGTCTAAATCCAGCTGCTCAAAAAAAATATTAATAAGTTAAATGATATTATGAGATAGATCAAATTTTATTTACAAATATTTTTCCAAAAGCAGCTCTGACAACCAAGAGAAAAAAAGCAAAGTGAAAATCCCCAATACATATTTTAAAGATTCAAAAGAATTTAAACTGTATTTTTTACAAAAGCTGAATTTAAAGCATAGATAGGAAGCTGGGAATGGGTCGGCTGCTGTATTATATGAATTGCACAGGAAAAGCATGATTTAAACACACTGACATAGGATTGTTTTTAAGGATAACAACTTGGAGTGTGCTGCAGGGTTTTTAAGGGAGGAGACAAAAAATATGAGAGACAAAAAGAAGCAAAGGATTTTCTCTACTAGCAAAGCACATTTAGTTTACAGGAAATAATCAGGTTACTGACATTTGTTTCAGTATATACACAAACTTCTGGGTGTCTCTTGGGTGGAGTAGATGAAAAAACTGTTGGCAAACAGAAATATGGACTTAACCCTGATAGTTATGAAGAATAGAATAGAATAGAATAGAATAGAATAGAATAGAATAGAATAGAATAGAATAGAATAGAATAGAATAGAATAGAACAGAATATAAAGAATATGAGTATTCATTTTGAAGTGACCCACAACAGTCCAGTCTAGCTGCTTGACCACCTCAGAGCTGACCAAGTAAAAGTGTGTTACTACAAGCATTGTCCAAGTGCCTCTTAAACATTTGGACACTGACCACTTCTCTAGAAAGCTTGTTCCAGTGCTTGAGCACCTCTTCAGTAAAGAGATGTTTCCTAATATCCATACTTAACCTCTCTTGCTGCAGCTTTGAATTTTTCCCCTGTGTCCTAGTCCTGGATACCAGGGAAAACAACACCTCCCACTTCACTTGTCCTTCCTGGGGAGGGACCGTAAGGTCTCCCTTCACCTGTCTTTTCTCAAAATCAGACAAAACCTCAACTAGTCCTCTCAGGACATTCTTTCCAGCCCCTTCATCACCATTATTGACCTCTTCTGGATGCAAATTCAAGGATATTTTTCAAGGCTTATAAGAAGAGCTAATAAGGTCTTAACTTTTACTATACCAGTTACTAGAAGTGAAACATTAAGTCAGTTGTCAGGCACATGAACATTTCCTTGTACCTGAAACAGAAAAAAGAAACTTCAAACTTGAAGTCAAGCCAGGCTGATCTACCTTGAAGGAAAAATAGTCCAGTGGAGTTTGGATGTTACCAGGGAAAGGTAATAAAGTAATTATTTTCTAGGTAAAATGAGGACACAAGTTGTTTATAACTTGTGTGACATAGAGCTCAATGCCAACAGATCCACACCACTGCCACGGGAGATAACCCCACAACAGAAACACCAGCATTCATGGATCTCTCAGCTGCACGTTGCAGGATGTAGCACATTTCATCCTGGGGAGCAGTGTCCTCATGGTGCCAATACAGGATAAGCCAAGCAACAACTACACAGCAGGACAAACTCATGTAATCAATCAGGAGTGGAAACACCTCAGTGAAAATAAGGGAACATACCTTACAGAACAGTCACTCCTATCCTGGTTCTCAGTGGAGACTTAAAATGAAATGAAGAGTCTGGAATATTCATAATTCTGTTCAGGACCAGAAACAATAAGCTAAACAGAGATTGATATTTCCACATATTATATTCTACTTCCCCTGCAGTGACAACAGACAATGACTATCTGTCTTTCTGTTTTTCATGAGAAGTAATTGTCCTGTGTCCCTATTAACACACTCTCAGATCTATGCTGATTTCAGGGATGGCCTAACATAAGTACATTGAGCATTTTTTTCTTTACTTTAGCTTCGAGGTTTGATGTTTGCAAGAGCGAAATGGATACCCAGTAGCTTGTCTAATTTTTTAATAGGTGTGATTAATATGATGACAGGTTCTAGCTCCATTTAAATGGTTCATCTTGCTTACAACTCTAAGTGCATACATAGGAGAGAAAACTCAAAACTGAATCATTAAAATTCACGTCTTCAATAAATTGTGACTTTTAAGTTCCAGCATGCAGCAACATAGGTAGATTGTGAAGATGTCTAATCAACAGATGGACACATCTCTGAGGCTTTTTTATCCAGAAAGCCTGTATTCCAAATATATGTAAGGAATGTGGGCCATTTTAGAGATTGTACATCTGAAACCTATCTTTTTCAAAATGTGAAGCTTCATGAATCTTCATTCTTCTGTGGCCTTTCAACATTGTGATTCCTCTTAGCTCATGCTCTCTAAATGGGGAGGGATGGGAAGAGTTTGAATAGGGCTAAGGAACTTCACTCCAATGCTTAATGAGCACTGTTACATCTGCTTAATAATATATTTTAGAAGGATCCCCCAGTTTAAATGGGTGTATCTTTTCCAGAACTGTATCACCATGGAAACAGGAAAAGATCATGGTCTTTGCACAGTCCTTGTCTCTTTGTCTTCTTGTATTGAACTCCACAGGGAAAACTTTCAGTTATCTTTATTTTACAACATTTTACAGGGTCATTCTACAAAAAGGAGCAATTAACTCACCAGAAATACCTCTAAGACTTTCAACAGAGCAAGTTTTAGATCTTAGCATCCATAGCTGCTTTTCTATAGATATGATATTATCTTTTGACTCTTTTATAGGAAAATAACAGAAGTTAGGTTTTCTATTTCTCAGATTTAAAAAAACCCCAACTGTTTCAATTTCACAATGTAGAAAACTTTTTCCTGGAAACTTCTATGTCTAGATTACATGTGTGAGTTGATCATCAGTGTGTAAAAATTTGAAGCAGCTCTTTCTGGGTGGTGCTGTTTCACCAGTTTTACTTGAATTTCATGTATCTTTCTTTGAAATTATTCCTTACAGGGGTAGAATTTTTTTGACAAAATTAAAACAAAATAATAGAATCCCCCTTTCTCCTCTGTGTTAGAAAAATCTATATATAAATAGGCAAATTGATTCTTTAATATCTTCTAAGTTTTCTGAAATTTCTTATCCCTTATGTCCTAATTTCCACCTTCAGATTTTTTCTCAACTTAGTTTAGAAACTCTCTAAATTCTCTATCTTCCCAATTAACTTTTTTAAAAATGCCTCATTCTCTCTCTCTCTCTCAGCTTCTTAATATGTAAGAGCTGTTAAAACCTCAGTTACTTGACTGAGGAAAAAAAACATTTTTGCATGATTATTTTTGTTTTATTTTTAATCAAGTTTGGTTTATACTACGCCATCTACTATAATTCAAGGACAATACCAAACCTAAATTGATTGAAAATCTAATTTCATCCCAGCAGGACAATGGAACTGCCTCCCTGGTTTTAAAGAAACCCTAAATGACTGTAGCTAGAAAAATTAAGAAGCAAGTTGATTAAGGCAGAATGCAGTTAACTTGGGCTTTTCTGTATCACTTCCTTAATTTCCCTTGCCTCATCAACATTAAGATTTATTTCCATTAGGTAGTGACTTTTTTCCTCCACTGGCAGTCTCCTAGCCTTGAACACAGCATTGTTGGCTGTGACTCAGTAGCTGTTTCTTGCAGCTAATTTGGATCATTTCAGCTTGTACATGTCCAGTTCTGCATTACAGCTATCATATTTTCCCTGATATGTTGTAAAAGGAAAATGAAGATCAGACAACAGAGTAGTGTAGGCTCTAAAGAGCAATGGATTCAATATCATTGTTTTTGTGTAATTAATATCAAGAGCAATTCACTGTGAATAATATGAAAATAAATTTCTCCTCCAAGTTCTGGCTTGGAGGTTGTTTAATTAGATGTTACTCTAATACAAATGAGCAGGACGTATTTTTTTATTGTCTAATCATTAAATTAACAAGACTGGGTGGTTTTAGAAGCCAATGCCATACACAAATTGACTTAATAGACAGGTGTATATATTTTGTTTCAGATGGTGTTTTAATGGCTGTTCAGGTTGTTAAATGATAAGTAATATTTTATACCACAGAAGATAGATCAAGGGAAAAAAAACAACAAAGGCAAGACCCTAAAGATGGCTATTTCAACTGGCAGTCCTTTGCTGAAAGAGTCATTAAGGGCTAAGCTGTATTTATAGTCTAATAGAAATATGTCAGAGATACGACAATGCACTAGTAGTGCTTGTAAATAGGATTTTGCCCTTTCTTGTCTCCTCCAAGGAACCATCCAGTTGTAAGAGAAAATTCTCAGCAAATAAAAGCTGTGGAATTGGTTTCTCAGGGACGCTGTTGATGGCAATTAAATTGGGCCTCATATTGTCCTCTGAAATCTTCCCCTTCGATACTCCTGTAAACAAACATCAGATTCATTGTCTAATGTATTTCTGAGGTAAATCTCGAGCAACTTCAATGATCTCCAGCCATCAAGCCTCTTCTCAGTGAAAACTTCTTCAGGGTAAACTCACTGAAGTCACTGGCATTGTTTTGAGTTCCTAGTGCTTTAAATTAAACTTTATATTAAAAATTACATTGTTAGTAGAAATAATATGAAAGAAGTCCCTTCAGCCATGATCCTAATAATCCAAATGTATATTTTTTTTCACTACTTCATTCACTTTAAACATGCCAAAGATGTTAAAGCAAAGCTATGATACAGTTTAAGTACAGAAGAGAGGGAAAAAACCCCTGCAGATTTCATTTGTACTAAAAGAATGAAAATATCTAAAAGGAAATATGAGATGGATACTGAAGCTAGAACATCAGTGTTGATAAAAGAAGAACAGGAATTGACCATTGGTGGTGAGGGTCACACATTTGCTTCCACCATATTCTAGTATTTGTGGTAGAAAACTGAATTAATACAATGAATTGTGCAATATACTTTCAATAGGATATTATTTAAAATACAGTAGGTCTCAAGAAATTAAAAAAAAAAAAGAGGAAGAAATCCAATCAGGAAATGTACTATAAAAAAGAGGGACTCACAGTGGAGCCTTGTGTGAAGTGCAGCCTCTGGGAAGGATTCCCAGTGGAGAAGTCCATGGAGAACTGTCTCCTGTGGATGGAACCCCATGCTGGAGCAGGGAAGGAGTGTGAAGAATCCTCCCCTGAGGAGAGAGAAGTGGCAGAGACAACATGTGATGAGCTGACCACAGCCCCCATTCTCCCTCCCACAATGGAAGAAGGCAGAGAAAATGGGGAATGAAGTTGAGTCTGGGAAAAATTATGTGAGGGATTTTTTTTTCAGTTAACGAGTCATAAGCAAGTCTTGGAGACAATCCAAAACAAAACAAAAATTAGATTAGGTCACATAATCATTGATTATTTCCAGCTCTACCAATTCTGTCTCATTTACAAGAGCAACAGAAATCTGTAGTAAATTACTGCCTATGCATTTTGTGGGATTGATCATATACATACACAACCATACTTTTAGAAGGGCTTATAGTTTTGCAAATGCAAACTTGAGCCAGAAATTGCTGTAAAATAATGCACTGAATATGTGTGGGAATATATGTGGAGAAGAGAAATGTTGCTCTGGAGTGTTTTTGCAATCAGATGTTGATATTTCTATTAAAAAAAAAAAGCATAATTCCTGGAAAGGGCTTTTCATGCAAGACTTTAAAATGGAAAGAAAATTTATAGTAATTTTATGTGTTCCAAATCAGTTAATTATTTCAGTGGCAAATGAACTTATAATTGGTGAAGTACACAAACAGCAAGGCTAACCTCAAAATTATATGAGAATGCTCAGATCTTCTTCAGCCAAATTCTGAATATCCCTAAGTCTGGAAATTTCATAATTTCTTTTGTCCACCTTTCCAAGTGCTTGACTGCTGTCATGATGAAGAGGTTCTTCTGTATATTTATCTAGAATTTCCTGTATTCCAGCTTGTGTCTTATCCTATACACATCCATTTTCTAGCTGAAGATAGCAATGAACTCTGTTTTTAAATTCAGAGAATAATTTAATTTGGAAGGACTTTCAGAAGCCCTCTAGTCTAACCACCTGCTCAAAGCAGGTCAAATTAGAAAAAAAATCCTTATATTTATTGAAACTCTGTTTTCTGCTGTTGAACTTCGTGGTGTTTCTGCCTGTCCACTTCACCAACCTGTTGAGTTCAGCCTGAGAGAGTTCAGCTGATGGATTTACCTGCTAACATGCCTCAACTTTATTAAGAAACATCTAGTTCTTCCCTCCTCATTGAAGGTAAATGTTATAAGTATCTGAATCTAGACAATATGAGTCTCTCTCCTAAAACAGAAAAGATGATCTTGATTCTATAAAACTGAATGTTTTAAGCAATCCAAAATTTCCCCTTGGCTCCTTAGCCTGATTCTTTTAAATTAAAAAAAAAAAA
>VWZP01006139.1:1193331-1340115 GCA_013396995.1 Dicaeum eximium | reverse complement strand
AAAAAAAAAAAAAGAGAATGAATAGTTGGGTTTACCTTCTATTGTTGGCATTGAATTTCATTAACTTCCATTTATGGCTAATGTAATTTGCAAAGATTAACAATGAAAATAAACAAGTAAAAGATCTCTAATTTAATTGAGCATCCTGATTATATGATACTAAAATGTAATAAATATAAATGCAAATATTTAAAATACATGTATAAGTTTAGAGATTTTTTGCCTATTCATGTGCATGTACAAAACTGCATAAAGTATCCAGAAAGTAAAAATGAGGCCCTGTATCAATGTAGGCGTTTTTATAAAGGTAATAATGTAGTTATCACCATGCCACGTAGCCCAATTGATAGCAATATTCAAAATTAATGGACTTCGTAGTGCAGTGGATTAATGCACTCTGTGCATATTACATAAATCTTCCTGTCTGAAATTTCCTACGGAATCCAGAACTAGACCAAATGTGAATGGAAGACTTTCCAGTGTCGGGGCTGTACTGAAAATTATACCTTGACATTATTCATAAAAAAAATTTATAAGCAGGACTGAATTAATCTAGAATTCAGCAGTTTAGCCTAAGAAAATGCAAATATATGGCTAATATAGATTTTAAATAATAGATTTTTAAATAATTGATTTTTAATGTTTTTCTCATTAGTCTCTGTAAATAAGTACTTTTGTGTGTTTTATGAAATGTGATTCTAAGTGGTTAGAAGGCTTTAGTTTCAAAAGGAATGTGCTTTAAAATGTTAATTATATTATTATTTTCTGTGCTACAGTCAGTTATCCCTTGACCTTCAAAAAATGCTTGAAGGGTGGAAATGTATGAACTAAATTCTGCTCTCAGAAAACCATGTGAATGCTCAAAACAAATACTCAAATAATTATGCCTCTTTGGATTTATATTGTTATATAAGAAACATCAGAATTCAGCCTCACATTTCAATTACTGCAATGGAAAACAATGTAAATCTGACAGAAGAAATAATCCCTGTAATTAATACAGATTTTTTTTCTCTAGCATTATTTTATAGTATTAATTTATTTTGATAAAATTTAAATGCATCCAAAACTCAGTGTTTATTGTGAGCTTTTTTGTTGCTGTAGGGTTTCTTTAAAAAGTGAAACTTTTGCATTAAAACCCTATATAATGCACATCTGCTTTCAATAGTCTCGTTGCTGAACAGATTTAGGCACTTACATGGAGAGGTGATAGTCTTCTTCATTAGGGTCAAAATGAGTATCCCTCATAATGAGCTATTTTAGCTTCCCACTCCTGCCCTGGAAATGATCTTCCCTTCAGTACCCTGGAGCAAAGCTGGCCATGCTTGCTTTCTCTGCCAGCTAGGACTTCCCTTACACCAGGAGAATTCCTAGGAGTTTTACTAGCTCAGCATTAAGCTAACAGATCAGTGCAAAGGAGCTATATCAGGAGCCAAAGGTTTAGATCAATACAGTTTGTATCCCACCACACTTGCAAATTTTCTTCTCTACCTTTTTTTTCCTTTTTTATTTTTTTAATTACAGAAGCATTATTATTTTTTCCATTTTAATAATGGCTGGAGGTCTCAGAATGTTGTTTGAGAATGAGGTTCTACTTAAAAATCCTTTTTTACATGTTGGAAAAAATTAAATCACTGTATTCAGCTTCCAAGTACTGTTCTACCAACATTTCCATAGAAAACTTTTAAGAAAATTGTTCTCGCTGCTGCTTCCGACTACCAGGATGCTATGCCTCACTCTCCACTGTTCTGTTCTTTGCTGTATAATTTAAGACAAAGAATCACGGAGTTATTAAGGTTGGAAAGACTCTCTGAGATTACCTAGTCCAACTTTCTGTAGGACCAGCTTCAATTTCAGACCAAGTTTCTCAGGGATGCACTGAGACCCTCAACAATGACGGAAACTCCGTAGCCTCACTGAGAAATCTGCTCCAGTGTTAAATTACTCTCATCACAAAAGCTATTATACTGATATTCAAACTGAATTTTCCTTTTTGCCACTTGTGTTTTTACTGTGGACCTCACAGGTGAGCCTGTCTACCCACTCTATCATTATTTCCTTTGTCATGGAAGACAGCTTTTTTTTAACCCAGCTAAACACTTTCAGCTCTCTCAATGCCTCCTTGTAGGTCATGTGCTCCAGTCACTGATCTTGGTGGCTGCTGCTGGACTTTCCTCACTCATTATGTTACTCTCATACAAGGGGACACTAACTTGGCATTGTACCCTGGATACATTCTTATGGTAGCTGAGCTAGGAGGAATCATCACTTTCCTCATCTGAAAGAAGTTTTTATTGTCCAGTATCTTCAGGTCCTTCTTGGCAGGGATCTTCTCAATTCATTCAAGCAGCTGTATTAAAACAAACTGAAAACTTCTGGGACTGTTGTGCGATCCTTGTACCGAATATGGCAAATGTCTTCCATGAAAACCAAGACCAGTGAACAGAAGATTTCAAGGAGACTTCAGTCACTGTCTCTTTTTTTGATCAGACTAGCCAGCAGAGCCTTGATACAACTTCACTTTCTCCCACGATCTGACCTCTGATCATCACTCATAAGGTCTCAACAAACATTATGGCCTGTTCCTTTTCAGAGCTCCCTATGTATTATCCATGCTGTCCATCCATATGTATCATACATGTGCATCCATGCTTGCGTTCATCCATCACTGCACTCTGGTTTTGCAAGGTGTCCTGCCAGTACCTGCATAGTTCTGCAGTTGTGCACAAACCTTCAGAAAAACCTTTCTGGGATTTCCATGCATGTGTTGACAGGATGGGTTTGGGCTTACAGTTTCTTACAGGCCATTCCTGTTGTCTGAACTACCAGATTATTGGCATTTAATATTCTCATGCTAAATGAGTATTGTATTTTAACTTATTTTCCACTTGCTTTCATGCCTTTAAATATACTCTCTTTCAGAACACAGTCTTCAAAATTTGGAGTTTAAGGCATTAAGGTACATGGATCACTTTTATTCTCCTAAATTAAGATATTAATCTTGCATTTTTTTCAGTCATATGGTACCTTCCTGTCTTGAAAAGTTTGTTCTAATCCTTGTGCTTAGATTACACAGATGGAGATGCCACATGAAGGAGATATATGGCATCACAACCTAGGAATAGGATAAAGACCACCAGATCATGTCACATATCTTGTATACCAACTTCTAGTCATTGGTAATATAAAAGTGAAAAGAGCCTCTAATCTGCTCTCAATACTTCAAGCCATGTCATTTGGTGCTGCTTTACATCCTGCTTCATTTTACCTGATAAAAATAAAATTAACGTAGGAGCAACTGAAATTTTTCAGTTGCATTATATTTGCATTCTGTGGTTGGTACCTTTTCTAATGTTACTGTATCTGTGATATATACATCTATCACAACTTCTGTTACTGTGCCCTAAATTTCAAGACTTAAAAAAAAATTATGCATGTAGGCATTAGCATTCTTGTGGGCCTAGCCATCAATATTTCATCTTAGGTAAACAGCAGTTTTGCCTAATTTATTGGTTCTCATTATGTCTGGCATGTAGAAGCTAAATTCCCCTCTGCAAGGGAAATTGCCCATCTGCCTGGAAAATGACCTTTTGTGCTCTGCAAATCAGTAGGGACACAAATCAAAAGGGGCACAGTTGGTTAATATTGTAGA
Source organism: Dicaeum eximium (assembly GCA_013396995.1). Classification (NCBI taxonomy): domain Eukaryota; kingdom Metazoa; phylum Chordata; class Aves; order Passeriformes; family Dicaeidae; genus Dicaeum; species Dicaeum eximium. The sequence continues at coordinate 1,336,463 of VWZP01006139.1, read as the reverse complement.
AAAATGACTTCATTTGTCACTAACTAAATTGTCGTGAGTTTGACCCATTTTGAGATTAGTTAACATTTGCTTCCTTTCTCATGTTTCATGCATAATTCATTTGCATTCTCACTATACTTGTGCTATGCTTCTGGAGTGGTGATGTTTTGTACAGTGACTCTCAGGAGCAATAGTAACACAACATTTGTCAAAGTGTCATAGCGAACAATGAAACCTCATTACATGTCACTCAAAGTGCTGAATGAAAAGTGATGCAATTTTATAATCCAAATCTTGGAAGGTGAAAGACAGAAAACAAGTTTTTGTTGCTTTGATTGTCTTCCAGTTTGATTTCTTCTCTGAGAGCTCCCACAAAAGTCAGTGTTAATATTCCTGGTTTTGATCCTGCTCTGCTGGAGGTGCTGGGAATTGCACCAGTGATTTCACTGTGAAGAGAAATAAACTGCAAGTGAATAAAAATTGCTCACAAGTAAGAGTTTACAAGACAAGATCATAAAGGGCAGAGACTGCCAATTTTGTTTGCATTGCACAGTATGGAAGACATTCTTGCTACACTAAATAAATACAGAAGAGTGGAATGCTGCATGCTACACAACACTGCTGTGCTGCAATCCCCACCAAATCAGAGGCAGTACACACACAGCACAAACAGGCAATATGAACAGCTCAGTTTGGCTACTGAAGTGGACATGGGAAGTCATTATTTCTAATTTTTAAAAAACCTCCAAACTGAACATTTGCACCCTGTCTTTGGACAAATGGCTTTTTCTGTGCCTCTTTCCATTTTGCCTTGTCTAACTATCTGGATATATGGCTTTTTTCTTTGCTGCTATGGTGATGAAGTGCCTGTGCCCACCAATCCTAAAGACAAAGAAAAATAATTTTACCCATGTATTGATCATATCCTAAATATTTAACTGTAGTAACACCTGTCTTCTCAAAGTTAAAGTTTAGTCACATTCCATCAAACCCAACCCTTTCATAGAAAAATTAGAAGAATCAAATGTTCATTATCAACATAAAACTTCCAACAAAGCAGGCAGTACAAATTAGACTTTCTTAAGGTCTTTCTTAAGGTCAAGAGCATCTTGACCATGGAGAAAAAGAACAGAAGCATTAGTGTTCAATAAGTTTAGCTGTCCCTTCACCAAAAATTCATCTTTACTTAGAACACAAGTCACTTCCATGGGTGTAAGGTGAATCAAGGCTTCTCAGCAGCGTAAATTGTCTCTATCTAGGCATTTCATTAGCAAAGATATGTGATCAAAGATGATAAAACCCCAGGAGTTAATCCAAGGATGACAATGTAAAAACATAGCCATAAGTTTTGCCATGTCGATATACAGCCATGCTGTCAGTCATTGTCAAAACTACAGAGCGGAACAGCACATCACATCTTCTCCTGTCAAAATGTTCCTTCTGACAAAGGTCAGTGCCTTCATGACATAAATCTGTTATCCTATTATTGTCATAAGTATCACAAGAAGAAAGGAGTCAAATGTTTGGAACAGATAGAGTCAATGCAACTTAATTCAAGAAAGGGCCATATTTTCCACTTCCCTTTGTCAGGCTGCCAGCCATCAGCATGAGCTTTCCCTCTCGCAATCTGTTTGTGTTCCAGTGAGTAATAGCTTTTTACTGGCCTGGAAAATGACTATCCCATTACTAGCAAAGTGCATTCATAGGATCAAGAGCCTTTTTGAATAGTTAAGTACATTGTGCCCTTTAAATAGACCAGACTTCAGATGAAAGACTTAAAACGATGGCCAATCTATTGGAAAATTAAAAATATAGTAAATCTAGGGCTGAAACCAGGCATATTTATGAGCTACTCAAATATAGAGTAATTTAAAATAGTTTGTTACTCAGTGGAATTTATGAGGTTTTTTTTTTCTTCATAAGAACCAACATCTCCAATAACTCATGCACGTTTGTAATAGAATGAAAATTAAAAAAAAATAATAATATCTGGCAAAATTTATCTCAAATTGATCACAGCAGTGTTTAGTTTCACATCTATTTGAAAAGATACCAATCATCTGTGTGCATGATTCTTCCCAGTAGTGCCAAGGTGAGCTGGGAGTAAATGGATAAATGCAATAATCAATAAATGCACATGAATTTAAAGCTACAGTAAATGGGAACATTCAGAATACTGGATATGAATATAAATTGGCTCAAACACATAGAGACATGCATAATATGTGTGAGGAATTAGAAAAAGTAGATACCAAGTTTTCTGGATGGGACTGGCCTGTTTCATGCAAAAAACAAGAAGACTGGGCTAAATATGTTTCATAAGTTGTATTCATGTGATCCATGTGACTTAAGATTTTATTTTTAAATAGTCATAATGTTATAGCCATGCTAACATAAACTTAAGGAAATTGGGGAAAACAGTCACCCAGAGCTTACAATCTAGTGTAAATTGCAGAGGAAATTCTAGTGTAGAGTTCGAAGGATCTGATTATTCAGCCACGGAATACAGAATTGCAGTGTTGGAGGATTGATGGGACTATTTTTCATCTCTTACTGGTTAACTCTGTGATCCACACAAAATTACTTTTTTTTTTCTTGTTGAAAATCAAACAAAAGCTATGCAGCTTTGATACATAAACCACCTGCTGGTCCCTCCTTCTGAGTGAAAGGACCTCCAGGATTTACAATTCTAATAACAGGAATTTGAAAAAAGAATTATAGAAAAAGTGTATTTTTTCCTTGCTTGTTTGACAGCAAGGCATTTTTTTAGACAATGCTAATGGAAAAAAAAATACAGAAACTTGGGAACAAAATTGCCACCAGTTTAGATAAAATAGAGAAAACATGGTCAATCCCCTCTTTACTCCCTAGAGAAATTAATTTAGACCTTCTTTCCTAACCACTGTTTTTTCAAATACCTCAATGCTGGTCTTGCCTCCTTCTGCATTTAGTAATACTGGAGAAACTTTCCTGGTGAGTATCACACCACTTTGCAGTTTTCAGAAAACGAATATATTTCCCCACAACTTCCTTCCTCAAGATACTTTATGGGTTCCAGCTGTAGCTCTAACGTCCTCTTTACTTATGTTCCCTTTAAGTGCTGTTTCTTCATGGTGTAGCTGGCAGATGTCAATGCCTTAATATGCTTGGAAACAACCTTAAGGGAGCAGAAGATACTACAGCCTTGTGTAGGGAGGTATAAGATGTCCCCAGAGAGAGGAGAAAACTGAGGGAGACCTCATTGGTGTCTTCAACATCCTCACGAGGGGAAGCAGAAAGGATTCGTGATCAGTGTCAGGACTTGAGGGAATGGCATGAAACTGAGTCAGAGGAGGCTTAGGCTGGATATTAGGAAAAGGTTTTTCTCCTAGAGGGTGGCTGGCTCCTGGAACAGGCTCCCCAGAGAAGTGACCAGAGCACCAAGCTTGTCAGAGTCCAAGAAAGGTTTGAACAATGCTCCCAGGCACACAGTGTGACTCTTGGGGGTGGTGCTCTGCAGGGCCAAGGGTTGGACCTGATGATCCTGATGTGTCCCTTCCAAATCAGCATATTCTATGATTCTATGACTCTATGAAATCTTTTCACTGGGGTCTTCCACTCTTCAGGAAGGTGCTTGTACAGTATTTCTGAATTATACCATAAAAATTAAACAAAAGGAGGGGCAAATGGTGAAATGGGTACTTGGATCTGAAAGAAGGAGCTCTGTCTCTGTGGGCAGGAAATTTGATGAGAACGTCAAGACTGACTTCTGTATTTGCTTTTAGTTACTAGGAAAAAATGTATTTTAAAAGGGTCTTAAAGTGGATGCTGTAACTTAGGTGTTTATTCTGTATTAACTGGGGTGGTAAGAACAGTTGCATTGAAATACAGATTGCACTTACACAGACTCATGCCCTCAGCCTTTAAGGACATACCTGCATAAGGAAAATGAGAGTAAATCAGTGATAATTCAGCTTCTTACTTTGAAGTTCTTTCAACCCTCCCAGAACAATTAGTGATGCATACCTGAGTTGCTGAAAACAAATGTCCAAGCCTATCTTTATACTACTCCATTTGGTTGTTTCATCATAGAAACACAAAGGCTGAGGTATTTGAGTGAGAAGTTCTCTAATTAGAACTGAAATAAATTTTTCAGGGTGTAAAGCCAAGCCTCACACTCAGTAGTTTTTACTTTTCTGCAAGTTCAAACGTGAGTCCTTTTTGTTAAGCGCTTTCTTGGGTCACTTCACAGGTATCTTGCAGCCATGCGTTTTAGAAGCTCAATAAGAAACTTATGAAGAAATAAGTTTTTCTTAACAAGCTTTACATTTTCTTTCCTTCAAATCTATTCAAGTTCCCCTTGCTTTTATAATTAAAACTAGAGTAATAATGCCAACAATTCAATCTTTTAATCTTTCTTAGAATTATATGCCTCTTTTTTTTTTACTGATTGTCCTAAAATTGCATGAAGAACAGTAAGATGATGTAATTTTTTTTATATTTTTAACTTATATTAAAATATGTAATTTTTAGTTTTGTTAATCTCAGGTCTCAGTTAAATATGAAAAGCAAATAATGATAACCTTCAAGAACGATGAAAAGTGCTGTGGAACTAAAAACATATCTTCTAGCAATCTGGAGGGAAGGTTCAGCTATTGTTTAGAAATTAGTTGTTTTTATTACTCATAAAAGATAAGATCAGAAAGCATTTCAATCATTATTAATTTCCTCTATCATTGCTGATGTAATATATAGGCAAGTTTCATATGCTGATCAGACTTAGGAAAGAAATAAGAATAGCAGCAACTAATTTAATAAATATTTATTTAATAAAAAATCAAATATTCATCTACAGATGAGGTTAACCAAATGCTGGGAAAAAGGATAGGTATCTTGATTTGTTGCTGGTACATGAAGATCTCATCAGACTGGTTATCTTCCTATATTCCACAGTCATAGTTTTGATCACAGTGTTTATATATTTATATATATATATATATATTTTTTTTTTTTCCCCTTAGGAAGTTGGCTGCATTTTCAGAGGATTTTTTCAGACATCCTTCTGGCTTTATTAAGGTAAGAGTACAAGATATGGACTATATATTTTAAAACTCTCTTTCATCAACTTTGATGCACAGCTAAGCATAAAATCAGTGAAGCATTCATGAAAGGTTGGTTGTGTCAGAGGAAAAAAAAAGTTGTCAAATGAAAAGAGTGGATGAAGTTAATAAATTTATGCCTAAATATGGTACAACCAGGTGAGCTGGTTTTGGAGGTTTGCATCATCATTATCTGCACCAGATTTGGGGTGTTTGTGCATCCACTGAATATGAGAGAAGGAAGGACAGAGTTCCTATATCCACCACTCACTTGTATTTCCATAGCTATTCTGCTCCTATTGCCATGACCAGATTCTTATCACAGAATATTCTGGGTTGGAAGGGACCCACAAGCATTACCAAATCCAGTGCTTATGAGAAGGGCCCTTCTGGGAATCAAATATGCAAACTTGGGGTTTTTAGTATTATGCTCTAAACAACAGAGCTAAACTCAAGGTTAATTTGTTAGTGCTCATCACAATCAGGCCATGCATATGTGGAAGAGCTACTTCAATGCAAAAAAAAAAGAAAAAAATTAAGTGGAAAGCAATAATTTAATTTCTTTTTCTTTATTTACTTGAAAACAGCACCTCTCCCTTCTTACCTATTAGATGTGATATGACTCAGGTTATAATTTGAGTGCCAGAATCTGTTTGGCTTGTATATGGATTAGTCACAGGTTTTTTGGAAACCATCACTTTAAACTTCTGCTAGTTTTTCCACCTCAGGTATGTGGAAATCTTTGTAAAGTTTGGGCAGCCTGGCCCATAATGCCTTGAACAATCCATCTGTCTTTTCTGATAGACATCATTTCTATAATACATCAGCAACCTTAAAAGATATGTGTATTCTCATGCATGATATTTTCACTAGCTGGATTTTGACTGGATTAGAGATGGCATTAGACACATATTTCCAGCCATGAAAGGAATAAGGAGATAAATGGCCAACATTTTCAACATTTCTCATCAAAGTGCAAAAAGTCCAAGTTAAAGTCAGAATAATCTGTTTCTAATTAGCAATATGTGGTTTAACCTCAAGGGGTTTTACAGGTCATTCCTGTGAATTAAATAGTTGGGCCAAGAAAGCTGCATATTCTTTATTAGAAGTCAATTAAATATTTCACAGTGAAAAAAGACAGGCTTCCACTTTCTATCATGCAATCCTGCATTAATATACTGAGAAAGTGACAACTGTAATTTCCTTACTTGCCAGTTATTCATATTAATTTTTGTTATTTCATGTTTTACTGAAATTATTTCAAACTCAAACTAGATTGGAGCCAATGAACAAATTTCATTCAGGTAGAAAGATGACCTGTATTTACGCTCCTTTCCTGCAGAAAGGAGTCACCCCAAGAAGTCAGGAAGATGGACTGAGCATCTCCTCAAAATCAAAACAAAGGAAATCAAACAGAAACTCAAGTCTGGTTTTAAAATTGAGGCAATTCTTTAAAATATATATTTTAACTTTCCGTTTTTTGGTTTGGTTTGGTTTGGTTTGGTTTGGTTTGGTTTGGTTTGGTTTGGCAGTCAGGATTTTATGGGTTTTTTGTAGGCTATGTGGTTGTTTTGTTTTTGTTTATTTTAACCTATGTTATAATAACAATTTAGGTTTTCATAGGACTCCTGGAGCTGCAGATTTAAAAAGAAAATTCAGAGAGATGTGAGCAATTAAGTAAAACTAAGAATATTTAATGGACAATTTTTTAAACTATAAACATACTTATGGAATCAGGGACTTTATTTATTATCTGAGCCTTACCCCTTTTCTCCCAAGTCTCCATAATGCTAATGGAATCCCTCTTCCTCCCCTCAGCCCTAGGATGGTGCAAATTTGATAAAAGAGTATCGTATAAAAGGAGGGTGTCTTCCTGTACTACATATTTTCTCATATTAACTGCTATTGTTTGTTTTGTTTATTTTTTAATGCTGCATTCCAGATATGTTTTGCATTAAGTCATAGTTAATGACCTTGGACAAAATTGCTCAACTCTTTTTGTTGTTTGTTTACTTCTCTGTCATCCACGCGACAGAAAAGCCATTGATAAAAATGGGTAACGTCCCTGACATTTAGAAACCTTAGCAGAAACGCATGTGCTATAGCTACCCACTCAGTGAACATATGTGGAACAGTTTGCATGTAGAATATAGTGTCAGAAATGAAATCCTTGTTTTTGGCTACTGCATATGCAGAAGAGTCAAGATTGTGTGGAACAGACTTTCAAGAATGTTGTGCTGTGTGAGTGTGATTGTCACCATGGCCTTTATAATGTAAATCCCCAAAACGTGGTGGGATACTGTTTGGAACTTTGCAGTCACAGTCTATCTCACATGTCCAGTATCTGCTGCCTCAGCCTGTCCTGTTTACACCAGGCTTGTGGCTGCTCTTACCTGTGTTGCTAACATCAAATCTTTAAGGAGCTTGCACTTGCAGAGCTGAGCTCCACTATGTTCCTCACACATCCTACACAAAATCCCCGTGGTAGAAAATGGACAGAAGCAGCATTACCAGGAGTTTTGTTTAGTACAAATATGTCTAAATCTAGGCACTTTACACTTTCTGATCAAAGAGAATTAATTGGAACTGGGCTTGAGGGTGTTTAATATTACAAGAATTCAAGTTGTGCAAAGAGGCTCAAAGGATTCCTTTGTGAACTGATACCATGAGGCTACAATCAAATCTGCAATCTCAGCTACCCTTTGATGCCATGCATATGCAAAGGGTCTCCAGCCCAAAGGAGGGATGGCTATGCCCAGCACTGTAATATTGTAATCTCTTTATTAATTTCTGCAGGTTAATTTTGGCAAAATCTGCTCTATACTCTGAGATTTTCACAGCTGGGAAAGAGTCTGGTTTGCCTTGAGAGGCATCACAGAACTCCCAGCCAAAGGTCAAGACAGTGGTATAACATTGAAAAACCAAGAGGGAAGGAGACAGTTTCCTAGTGGGATGGAAGGAGGCAGTTTTCTAGTGGGATCTATCCAGCTGTTTATTAATGCAATGAAGTTATGGCAAAATGGTGGCAGTCACTCAGGACAAGAAGGAGACAGATGCTGACTCCCCTGGGCTGATTCCTTCTTTCTCCCAGACCTGACTATGGATTTTTCATAACCTGAGTTTAATAATATATCTCTGTTAAGCTGAAAGCCACACGTCATTGCTGCCCCAACGAAGAATTTGTAACTTAGCTTTTTGTTAAACATCTCTTCCAGATAATTTGCTTTATTCAAAAGCTTCCTTCCCTCAATATGCTCATTCCCTGCAAACAGACCGTCATCACCTGTTCTCCACTTGTTTGCATGCTGATAGCTCTTCTCCTCTCATAAATTCCATTAATTAATGAATAGTCAACAGGGAATTGTCTCCTCGGGCTCATTAAAGAAATGGACACTAAAATGATACGAAAGCAGCTGCCTCCTTTCTGTTATTCCCTTCTGACGGCTACTGCTTTCCTCATCACTGCTAAATTATAACACTGCTTTGATTAGCAGTCCTGTTACTTGCTGCAGCTGCATTTAGAGATGGAAATTTTAACTATACAGTCATGTTTAATTGATATTCTCATCAAAGAGTTAGCATTGTAAAAAAACACAGCACTCCAATACATCAGGCTTGTGTACGTATATTAAATCCTGTTGGAATATTTTGACCTTGTAAGCAGATTGAAAAGACATGTTTCTTGATGCTTTCTAATAAGTCACTGATTATCAGCTGAGCTCATTTGGGAACCAGATGTAAAATTTGTGAAAAATCTCAGGCCAGAGATCATTCTAAACAGAAACATATTTGATTACTATCCCAGTGCCTGAGTGTGAATGCTCATTTCTATGCTGAAAAATTTAGAAATTATTTATTTTAAAGCATAGGATGAAATATGATTTTTTTATAACAGATTTTAAATCAAAAACTGCTCCCCAGCAAAAGAGTGAACTTATGCCAGACAGATGATCTATATCACAGCTGGTATAAATTACCATAGTTTGGAAGGTGTTCTAATTCATGCAAGGATGGTTGGGCCAGACTTGCCTATACTCAGGGTTTAGGTTCCAACTCATCCCTTGTTTAGGAAACATTACCCATAGAACAGTCCAGATCAGGACAGCTTTCTCTACTCTGAGGCTGCTGAGACATGCTGATCCTCTACTAACACGGTCTTTGAGCAAGAGGTGATAGAATCCTGGGGTCATTAAGGTTGCAAAAAAACCTTTAAGATCATCAAGTCTAATTGTTAATACATCACTGCCAAGTCCACCACTAAACCACGTGCCCAGGTGCCATATCTACATGTTTTTTTTAAGATTTCCAGGGACAGTGATTCTGCCACTGCCCTGGGCAGTCCCTTACAGGGCTGGACCATTCTTTCTGGAACTAAATGTTTCCTAATATCCAATCTAAACTTCCCCAAGTGAAATTTTAGACCATTTCCTCTTATTCTAAAAGAGGATGTATATGGCAGCTCTGAGGTAACGTAACAGGGATTGTTGTTAATTGTCTTTTAGTGGTTGCTGCTTTCATTCAGATAAAATCAGGCTGGGACTAAGTGGAAGATACAGGGCAAAGTCCTTTGGTCTGGTGCTGACTTGTGGCGCTGCCCATGTTCAAGTTCAGCTCAAAAGACAGAGGAAGAGGTAATTCTTGATGGAGTATACCAGCAAGCATCCAAAATCAGAACTAACAGGAGCAGCTCTTTAAACCCTAGACCTAGGAATAATATATTGAACACAATTCTGAAATTATTAAAAATGTAATGGAAAGGCTTCAAACCTGTTTTTCTCCCTGTTCATTAATTTCAGAACTGGATTTTGACTTTGATTACTGAATAGAATCCCATTTTGATGACAAACCCAAAACTTTCAAATTCAAAGGTGCTACTTTATAAAAATAAAATATCCTTCCCTGACCTTGAAAACTGCTCAGCTTCACATAGAGAGATTTCTGTTAGATGTTTCAAAGTTTGTGCAGGATGATCATAAAGTTTGTAATTCACTTACAGCACTTAAAACCCCCATTTTATTTTGTATCAGGATGAGCACTTAAAGGGAATCTCCCAGTCATCTCCAGTTTCTGCATTGTTGAAACATCATCTGCTCCTGTTCTGCTGCACCCTCAATGAGGAAAACACCCTTGAGTCCCTAACTAAAGAGCTTGTTTAGATTCAAACTGGAGCTTTTGGGTTTATTTCTACTTTTAGAACTCCAATAGCGAAAAGATGGGGTGATTTTACTAAGTTTGATGTGAGAACCTAACTTCTTACAGAGACCAATAAAGATGGTACAGAAAAGCCTTATGTGAGACCATTTCCTTGTTGATCCAGACAGAGACCTAGGCTCTTGCTGTAAACATCTAAAATTACCCTGCTGTGAAGGACCTCAGCTTTTGTCCTCTAGACTTTGCACAGAAATTTGGCCTTTAAACTAAAGAATTGAAAAAAGAAAAGTAGTCCCCCCATCAACTCTTCACTTGAAATGCTTTCATGTTTTGTTGATAGTTGGTGTTGTATCTGTTAAATACCAGTATTTTGAGTAAATAACTAAAGTTTTTCCCTTTTTGTTTCAAGTGTTTAACTTCCTTCTTTCTTTGATAGGCTGTGATTACACTGCATTACTCTCCATTAATGGAATCTTGTCTCCCTTTGAACTGCCAAGTAGAAGCAGTGAAAACATCTGGGTAGTTTAGTGTATCACAGATATCACAATATGTATGTGGAGGATTCACATCTGTTATTAGGATTATTTAGAAATATCATGTCTCTACCATAAAAAATAATTTAAAGAAATAATTCTCTGTACTAGTTTTTAACTTGGCTCCATTGGCATGGGCATCTCAGCTGCTGTAAATTGGATACATTATTTTAGGCCTAGGAGGATGATTCGTGGGCATGCTATAAAGTTCACGGCACTAATTCAAAACTAGAGGCTTCAGTAGGTTTTGGCTTCAGTAGATTTTGGCTTGAATTCAAACAGAGTAGGACTCTAAAATGAAACAAACATTATTCTTGAAATGTAGTGCACATCTATTCATTGATGCAATACCCAAGTTTAATTTTAAATTTTTAATAGAATTTTTTATACCAGTTGTGCTCATTAAAGATATCCAGGTTTGGTGAAGTCTCTTGAAAGCCATTCTCTGACTCAAAGATTCAATAAGGCAGACAGGGTTTATCAATTTACTATACATAAAGTTATCCTGTGGCACAATTGCTTTTATCTTGGGAGGTTAAATATTAATTTATTCCATGTATGTGAAAAATTTTACCTCCTATTAAACCTTTCATATGCTTCCCAAGCCTACATCTCTTTTTGTGTATACTGATCTCTAACCTACAAGTCATTAAGTGATTTTTGCCTCTAAGGTAATTTATTAATTATAACACATATTTGTTGTTAATTAAAAGATGGAGTTAGCTTAGTACTTGATATTGTTGCTAAATTAATTCATTAGATCTTTTACTAAAAGCCAAAGATTGACCTTCCTATAGTGTTACACCTGATGCTGTTGTTCCACACCAGCTACCACAAGATCTAATAATAACTACAGAGGGTTCAGGCTATCTGGCTGCTAGTAAGGATCTCAAGACAATAGAGGAGGGAAAATTATTAGAACTGAGATCTGTGTTCACAGTCATAGAGAGAAGGAGCTTGTCTAAAAGGAGAAGGAGAGTCCTGATGGCACAGAGGGAATACATAATTTTTTTTTATTTAACCACACAGGCAGATGAATCACCGTTTCAGGGCAGTCAGAACCACTGCCCTGAAAAAAACCCCTGCTTCTTTTATAACACTAAAGTGAAGAATAACAGGTAGCCTGAATTAACCTGATCTGGGTTGTTTTTCATTTAGAAATGCAGAGTCTATACCTATTGTGTTTTGATAAGGTAATTTGTAATTATAGCCCTACTGGAGGTTTAATGATAAAAATTATTCTTCTTGTTCTTCACTTCACTGTCTCAATAGCCTTTCTGCTGGGATTATTGTTAGTGGTTCACAGTGTAGTGCTCTGCAGTCACTCTCCACTCGGTCAGGAATCTGAGATTTTCCTTTGGCAAAGAATTTTTGAGGGTTTTTTGGACACGGTATTTGTGCTACTTTGGAGAATATGATAAAAACCACTTTGGCAATACATATCCAACAACATTTGGAGGAAAAATAAGTTATTATGTAGTTTTTAATCCAGCAGACTTCAAGAAGGATCCAATATATGAGGAAATTACTGATATCTCTTATCTCTTCCCAGGCAACGATGCCCCAGCATTCCCTGATATGCAGACATTCTGGTTTCCTCTTGCCCAGAACTATTCCAGTCTCATCAAAGCCCCCATGGCAGAGAACCTGCTTTGTTTGTCCTGTGACACTCATTTATTTGTATATATCCATGTTTATTTTTGATAATTATTCTTTGGCTAATAACAGTATCAACACCTCATACTGTGTTTGGTCCATACCAAATTTATACCATTCATGGCCAGTATGTCAATCACAATTAATTTCTCTATTGTTAATTCTCATAAAATTGTTTGGGTTTATCTGGGTTTTAGAAACCCAGAAATCTTTTATATTCATTGCTGAACTTTTAACAATTGGTCAGAAATTTAAATCAGTGGAAAAAAAAACTGCCATGGGAGAAGATTACTGTGATGATCATGTAGACAGATCATTATTTGGACTAATACACTGCATAAATGAAAGTGTCACTGGTTCCTCATCTATTCATACAGATAATTCTAGATTTCTGAATGAGTAAATATACTTATATTTTTATGTAAATCTTGCTCACATCTTCAGGAAAAGAAATATATTCTCATTTATGTAGACTACTCCTTTCTAAAAATCCATACAAATAGGTTACAGGAAATGGAAATAGCTTAAGTCATTATGTAGAAAATGGTCAGTAGGGAATGCATAATTTCTAGACATATTTTTCATTACATTCAAAGGCTCTGGAAACTAAATGGTATTACAACAGGTTTCACTTTTTCATTTTTGATTTTCTATTCTGATGATCGTTTTCAAAACATTACACCAATGTGACCAGAACATGAGATCAGAATTCTTCCAGAATTATGCTGGGACACTGTGGTCTCATTAGGAAATGACATGTCACCCTGATTGCCTTTTAGGAATGTTTATCAGCTAAGGGTACAGCAATAAAATGTTTAGTCATAAAGGTCAAAAGGAAGGTTCTGTCTTGTGTCAAAGCAACATTGGAATCAAGTACACCTAGGGGTTATATATATTTTTTTTTAAAGAAAGCTTTTTCTCACTTCTTATCCTGCACATCTCCATTTAATTGAAAATAAATTGTGCTAATTTGGAATTGAAAGTGGTATTTACCCAAATAGTAAAAAAAGCTTTTACTGGTCATTTAAAGCAGAAGTTCACATCAAACCACTGTCAAGCCTGACAAGAGCATATTTTTCAGCTCTTTAGGAAGAAGGAAGTTTGAAATTTGAATTATAATAATTAGAATTATTTTGATAAATGACACAATAGAAAGGACATGTAGATTTTTAAGGAGAAAGAATAATCACAAATGTCTTCCTTCATGTGTGGTTCAAAATTTATCAAAAATAAAATAAACAGATCTGCATCCCATGCTAGATATGAAAACAGCTTCACCAGTAATGAAAATAAAGGCATCAAAAGGATAAGGAGTTTCCAAAGTCATGAATGTGAGTAAATATGAACAGAAGGAATTTAGGGTTATTTGGGGTTATCACAGCAACTCAAATAAAATGGATTTTAATGTCAATCTGTTTTTGTGAAATCCAAATGAAATACACAGATGCTTTAGAGATGATAAAATTTAACAGCTCTGAAACTTCGTGTATTTAAAAGCATAATATAAATTTTAATCAGCATTTCCATATGGGAAGGTCTGTGGATGAAACTGCAGATCTCACAGAAATGCAACCACTGATGCCAGTGTTTGTGGCACTGGGCTAACACAAAATGTCTTGCAAGGACAAAAGAGAAAGCTGTTATAAACACTGGGATCAGCCCCATGGCAAAATGCTGACTTCCAGCCACTGTCACCTCCCACAGCCCTCAGCCCTCCTGCTCCTTCCCTGGAGCACATTTGAAGCAAGATCCTTTAAGAAGGTCTGAGCTCTGTGGGATTTGGGAGGATATATGTGTAAGACAGTGCATTTGCACTTTGCTTCCTACAATCAAAGGTGACAGGACTTGATGATCAGATGATCATTCCTCTTTTTTTGTCATAAGGAACAGGTGGCCATAAAAGCAGTATGATAACTGTAAGAGAATGACTCCTAAAATTTCTAAAACATATCAGCTGATTAATCATTATCAAGTTTCTTCTTACAAAGGCTTGTTTTGAAAGAAATGACATTGTTCTCTAAGCTTTCTCTCAGTAAAAATGATACTCAGGGAGTCTTGAACAGTTGCCAGAAAAATATAAAACAAAACTGAAGAGTTATTCCATTTATATGATCACAAAGCACATGGCTTGCTGAGATTGTAATGATTTTTTCTCTTTGTACTTAGGTCTATGCAGATTTTAAAAGTGGAATCTGACAAATGATCAGCCATTGATGAAATTTATGATATTTTCAAATTTGGGGGGGTAAAGGAGCAAAGATCACTGCATTACAGATGAGGTGTATTTAGAAAACACAGCTTCCCCTGGAGCTTTGTACTCCACATAATTACATTCCACATACAGTAATTGAAACTTGTGAATACGTCAAACTGTGTGTTTTCACAAACCTGCAGTAATCAGCTCAAATTATTTAAATTCACTATTTGACATAATTGCTATAAATATGACAGAAAAAGATATTTCTAGGGTATATTGCTTCATAACTCTATCAAATGACTGCCTAGGGAGATAACTACATTGTGTTCCTATGGAAATCTGCAGGATAGCAACATCCAGTACTGAATACTTGTCTTTTCACAAACCCTCTTTAAATTTGCTAGAAGATCTACTGAAATTAAAGGGAAAGCTCTGTGGTCTGGGACAATCCACACACCTCTCTGATTCAGAAATTACCATAAAATCAAACACTTGGAAACTGCTGGCCAACAGCTCAACAGCTGTCACCAGGAACAGCTCCACTGAAGTCAGGAAAAACAATGCTGACTTTTACCAAGAGAGAATTCAAATTGCAGGTCTAGGGGGAGTACACATGCTGGATTCCTGACACCATTGCAACAGACTTGTCACCTCCACAAAGACTGCTCTAAGGCCAGAGATTGTCCTATTTGTTGTGCATTTAACATATGAGAGAAAAGGCTCTCGGGGGGTTCATGAAAGCCAAGTGCTGATTGTAGTTTCCAGCTCTTCTGAACCTTTGAGCTGTCATGAGAGCTGGAGAAAAAAAATTTCCCAACGAGTTTGCTTTAAGAAGTGCTGTGTAGATGGAAAGGAGAAGAGGGCAGGGGGATGGGATGGAATGGGGTGTCATAAATTATAGTTGAATATTTCCTAACATGCACTTTAAGGAATTAATTTATCCCAGCCCGTTGTCTGACTGACCAAAAGGCAAATGGGATATTAATTGATAATATGTATCACTGCTGGTAAAAAGAATAAATGGAATCATTGCAGGAAACAGATACACAAGAAAATATTTGTACATTTTTTATTAGGAAACATGAGAACTTTCCAGAGGTCTTTTACAACATCTAACAACCCTTTGATAGCCCCTGGAGTTAAGGGGAATTAATGAAGAGGAAAGAAAAAACAGAAAACTACACAGAAAACATTTTTCATCCCTTTAATTATATGTGTGGAAAAAAACCCAAACAAACAAACCACAATAAAAATTGCAGAAACTGCTTCAGCTAGAAAGCAGAAGTAAGCTTTAAAATGGGGTATTTCCTTTTACTTCATCCCTCTGACTGTATGGTGGAAGGATGAATTTAAATTTAATAAATCATCTTGTCATTTCCTCAAGAGTCAGAGAGCCTTGTGGACATTTACTAACATTGTGGATGTTCAGATGACACTGTGAGAGTGTTGGGAGCCTGGCACAGGTTGCCCAGGGAAGCTGTGGATGCCCCATCCCTGGAAGTGTTCAGTCAGGTTTGATGGGGTTTTGAGCAATCTTGTCTAGTGGAAGGTGTACCTGCTGTTCTAAAGTTATATGAAATGTATTTAAAAGGAAAGGTAATTTATTTAACATTATCTTTCTTTCTTTCTTTCTTTTTTAATGGAGATACTTTGTACTTTTCTCCTGCAAACAGACTGATCTGTACATCTATATGTATTTGTATAACCACACCTTTTTATTTAAAAAAAAAGAAAATATATCTATTCAACACCTAGTTCAAAAATAAATTATATAAATATGTGGCTAAATATCCCAATTATGAATCATATATTACTGCTTCAACTGTTCCATAATGATGAGAAGTACCAGAAGGCAAATCAACTGTTTGGTTGGTCACAATTTAAAAGAGTCTTCTAATTGCAGAATGGCCACTGGAGCTCTTTGGTAGCAGGCAAATAGCTGAAGTTAAAAATAACCCAACAACCTTTTTTAATCAATACACTGATTTAAATGAATGCTGCATTACCCCTTTATTCAAAGCCTAGAGAGTCTGAGAAAAAGCCTCAAGCCATCACTGGTTGATACACCTGAATAGCTTTGCAGAGAATTTACATGGGACTCAAACTATTCAAAAATAACTAATTCAAAAATTATAGTTAAAACATTGAAAGATTAGGAGATGGTCAACAAGGATATAGTAAATCTAGCTAATTTTACCCGTTTTTTATTAGCAAACTCTAGCACTCTATTTTTGGACTAATTTGCTTTTTTTGACAATAAAATTAAATTAAAGATTTGAACACCAGCGTTATGAATTGTCTTATGGGATATTTCAAGCTGAATGTTCCAGAATATCTGGTTAACTCTTACTAGAGGGTTCTTCTAGTTTTGCTCTATCTGAAGTGAATTCTTTATTTTACAACCCTACTAAGCAGGCATAATTTGTGAATTAATGTAACAAGATTTTATACATTCTTATGCATTGAGGCCCTCTTATTATTTTAAATTGCATCAGACACTTGATGTCCTTTCTTGCAATTTTGCTGATATGATTTTTATATTTTATGAGCCAAGAGTATACTGGGAGCCTAATTATTAGTTTAGTATCTTAATTTGTATAGATAGTAGATTTGGAGTTCCTTTTTCACACCTTCCTCGACCTGACTGGACATGCTGGAAGTCTGGTTTATCTCCTGGTACTCAGTGCTAGCCTTCTCATGGTGTGCCAGGACTGGATGAGATGAACAGAATAAGATGAACAGGAGCATCCAGCCCTTTAAGACAGAATGTTAATGTGGAAATTTGTGAGAGAAAAAGCACATTTTGGCCTAAATGTACCATATGAGCTAGGAGAGGTATCATTTATTTGTTTCATAGGTACATCTGAGCTTTAGGGCTCCCATTTAAGCGGAATAGTGGCTTCACATGTTACTGTCAGAGAGGATCCAGCAGAAGACAGAGTAGCCATATGGATATTCTTTGACATGCAGCAGAGGATAATGGCACTACAGCACTGAGTCACAGGATATCCACAGATACCTTCCAAGCCAGCAACATGTACAATCTTAAAAATCCCTGTACATATCTAAATAACATTTTAAGCAGTACATATGCATTCATTTATTCAGATTGTCTAAACTAATAGGTTTTATGGAGTGTAATGTGCAGTTTAGATGTCTATATTCAAACGTCTGACCCCTTCTCTATAAAATCTAATGCATTTTCCTTTGTACTCTACAAATGCCAAGTGTAACAATTTGATTTCATTTCATAAATGCTTTCACAAACACAAACCTCATCACTAATTCTTCCTTAGTGTGTTCTGGTAAAATTGTAATCCTGTCTTTGAACTTCGCATGCCATCCAGTTGGCTGGATGCATTTCTGTACTCAGAGTGAACAGATAACATGAGTATCTTTGTCTCACCTTAGCCCAGTGGGAGTTCTGAAAAAGGAACTGTGTACTTCTTTGGGACCACATTTGGGAATACCTNTTTTTTCTTTTTAAGGCATTTCATGAGCCTCTCCTGATGTAGCTGAAAGGCTGTACTTAGCACTGTTGTGGCACCTGAGCATGCAGGTATCAAAGTGACAGCTGTATGACTCACAGGAGTTATTTTCAGCTTTGGTAGCTAATATGGGAAGGTAGGACAACTTCTTTAATAGTCCTAACCACCAGAAAGGAATTACAGCTGTGGAGACAGAGGTTCATCTGATCAGTGTTACACAACATGAAGTGATGTAGGATGCTTGGATCAGAAATAATATTTGCAGTTGGCTGTCAAAATCCTCTACCAGTCCCATGCTGAAAATCTGCTTTCTTCTATGCCTGCCTTCGCAAACACTCTTCACTTCAAGAATCTTCCCAAATGTGCAACATCCTTTTTCCGATCAATAATAAGGAGTCAAAGTCACACTTAATCCTCAAAAAGGTTCCCTATAACCTCAAATAACAATATGTGAAAAGGATGGGAGAGGGATTTTCAGAAAATTTAATTAATATACTTAGTACATTTATTTCTGTTGTGTCACTAATATTAGCTATTCTCTGTGCCAGAGACCTAGGAGACAAAAATATCTCAGACTGCCAGTTGTTCTTATAACTGGCTTTACCTCTCCCCCAGGAAATCATAAAGCCTATTGATTCCCAGAATTTGAGAGGTTTAGAAAAAGGATCGCTTTATAATGGACCCATTCCTTTTACTTGTCTCTAGATATTCAATGCTGGCTCAAAATGAAGCCATAACACAGAGCAAGGCAGATCTCTTGATTAAAGTTCTACACACTCTCTCATACCATAGCTCAACCAGACCTCACAGAGTAGTCAGCCCAGCTCTGTCCTGTGTTTTGCCTTTTGAAGGAAATGTGTCTAAGGGGGGGTTTATCTGCATTCCTGCATTGTTATGGATTAACTGGAAGCTGGGCTGGGTTTCCTTTGTGTAGTGCACTGTTATCTCAAAGCACAGGGACAATGAGTTGTGTGCTGGAAGTGTCAAATTCCCTGCTCAGTGCAGGTTATGTGCTTGCTGGTGCTCTAGCTCTGACTCCCTCTGACACGAGTTCATCCTGCACCAAGAGGCACAGCCAGGAAAACTCCGTGTTCTTTGCTGAGAGATGTCCTAAGGATAGCTAATGCTGCTTGACCTTGGAGGCAAATACGAAGTTGGCTGCTATATCCTGTTACATCTCAATCTCACACAATAGATCCAGTACAGGTGACACATGTTGCAGCTGTCCCATCTCTGGCAGTGTTCATGGCCAGGCGGGATGGACTCTGGTCTACTGGAAGTTGTTCCTTCCCAAGGCAGAGGGGTTGAAACTAGATTGTCTTTAGGATGCCTTCCAACCTAAACTTTTCTAGGATTCTGTGGTTCATGGAAAACATTTTTGATCTGTTATCCATCACACTGCAAAGACATATTTGTGCTGCATTGCCCTTTGCTCTACTTGGATGACCTTCATTTGGATCACATTATAGTCATTGTGGGAGAAGGGAGTGGAGACAGGTTAGCCTTTAGAAAATGCTTTAGGAACCTTTGTCTGGGTGCTGTATGAAGCATCTTTTGAGTTTTGGCGTGCCCCTGTCACTTTTATTTATAGCCTCCTGTCTCTTGGTTCCATTCTACGTGAGACAGAATGGGTTTTCTGTGACAAATTAAAGAACAAGCAAAGTTAAAGTGCCAAAAATAATGGAAATTGCACCATAGCATAGAAAAAAATGTAATGGACACCTTAATTTTTTTTTACTTTTTCTGAAACAGATCCTTATATTCATATGGGTGGGTTTGCTAGACATGAACTGTATGACTAATAGATTTCTTTTAGCTTAGCCTATAGAAATAACGTTTGTGTGGATTTCTTGGAATTTTTCTTTTCTTTGGTATTGATGTTATCTGTATTTTTTGTTAGGCATGAGGTGTTCAGACCTTTCAGATCTACTTCCCAAACCAGTGTTTTCTTGATGCTGGTCCTTTTTCTTTTGACTGGCATTTTAAAAATCTGTCTTTTTAATGTTAACTGTTTTTATTATTGTTTTTATTAATATTATTTCTTAGTTATATAGAAAATGGAGTTATCTAGGTAAATATGCAGTAGCTACTGGTATATTTTTTGTATTTTATTTAAAAGGTATGTTACCTACTTACCCTCAGACTGCTTTATGTATCCAGAGATTAGAGGGAGGGAGCTCATCTCTGATATCACTGATGGCCTTTGCTCTTGCTTTTCAGTCTTGCCTCATGACTTACACATGAGCTACTCATTCACCTACACGCTCACAGATCAGAACAAAAATTCCAAAATGTCAAAATGTCATTGAAGAAAGAACAGAGGAACCTGTCAGGCCCTCTAAGACACTGATGACAGCTCTGACTTACAGCCTCTGATGTTCTGACACAAAGGTGCAAAATAAAGATCCTGTGCATGATGGATCTTATGTTGCCATGCATTCAGTGGACCTTTCCCCCCCCAAATCTTGCATAAATATAACAAGGCAAAATGACTATTAAAACATTGCCCCTGAGAATGGAGAATGTTATCTATTTGGCTTTGCGTTCACTTTTGCAGAGGAATAATTTTTCAGTTGGGCTTACCCTGAGTGGCTTTTTGTGACACAAATTTCTGGTGTCACAAGACAACATTAGCTATTTTCCAGGGTAGGCACAAGCTTGTACATGTCATTATCTCCCACTGAGGGGTTCAACTGAGCACTCTTTCCAAGTTGCATTGCATCAGGGTACAATTATTACTGGCAAAGGCTAACACGCTCTTTCCTTTACACCTCATTTGTTGCCTAATCCATCTAATCTAATGGCCAGCCATGGAAAAGTCATTACTTCTGCAATGCAAAGATCTTTCTTTAACTTTTTTGTGATAGTGATAATGTCCTACCCTAAATTTCTCTACAAGGAATATATTTATAGTGACTTTTTTGCATGCTATTCTCCCCACCACCCACCCCCCCATATAATTGCAAAAAAATTTAATAGCCAGGCTTTAAAGTCAGTTTGTCTCTAAAGCTTGGTCCTTATATTCAGGAGGTGGGACAGAAGCAGAGATATAATCAAAGCTGGTGGCTTTGTATTGCTGCTGTAAAATGTGTTTCCATGAAAGAGGAAGTACTTTGTTTTGAGGATAGGAATGAGCACAATTTTTGCTATCTTATGCCATTAATTTCCAATCTCTCCAGAATATCATTGATTATTCAATTCCTCACTCAATTTAAATTGTGTAATTCATTTAACCTGATGTCAGGATCAGAATTCAGCTGTCTACATACAGGCTTCTTGTACCATTTCAGATATCCTGATATACCTGAGATATCCTCATGGACATCACAGATGTAATATAGGAAATTTGTATCCCATTGGAGGAGCAGCAGAAAGATGAGAGCACACAGTTCACAGAGATATTAACTCTGATGTGTGAGAACAAACTTGAATCCCATCCTGAAAGTTATATGAGGTCAATCCCATCCTTAGAAAAGCTAAAATAGTAGCTTTTACCTAATTATGCCTCACAAACATCCTGTAATGCTAAACGGGGTTCATAAAATGATGCAGATAAATCCACATTTGTGGTGAGGATTTTGACATCCTTTGACATAACCAATTTTCATGAGTATGACTTTTGCACACTCGCTACAAACTGGAAAACAAAACAAAACGAAACAAACCACTCGATTAAGGACAGACTTTAGGTAAAGAACAAGGTACTGCTGCTGTAAGCTTCACCACATCTGGCAAAATGTATTTGCTTCAGTGGAACTGCGAGTGTCTGGTTGGCTCCCAAGATCACTTCTAGCAGTGCCATCTAGGGGCTGCAGCCTCTGCAGAGCTCTCATGAAGAGAGGTGGCCAAACCCATTTTTCCATCTCGCCGGCATGGCTAAATAGTTCAATAAGATTCATTTTGAATTTTAATATTTCTTTGTTCCATGAGCTTCAGTGATTTTATTTTTTTTTTAATCTGAAATATAGAGACGTGACAAAAAAGAAAGTGGTTTTGACTTGATTTTTAAATGAAATGTCTTGGTGAAAAGCTGGCTCTGTTGAAAGCAATGCAAAAACGTACATTGATGTCTATGAGCTGAAATTTCACTTGATTACTTTTCCTATTTAAACACATTCATCTTTTAATGAAATACATTTACATCTATAACATTTGAGACAGACAATTCTAAAGCTTAATCTTTCTGTAGAATCTTTAAACTTGAGTTGAAGAGTTGAAAGCAAATCAGAAATAATAACCAGACATTTATGCTTTCCACTCAAGAGACTGTGCAGAAATGCATTGCTCTTCTTTCTGTTTTCCTTCCCTTTCCAATACTCAAAACATTTCATCCATCAGTAGCTACTGCTTCAAAGCCTCAAAGGCTCCATGAATCTTGGATTATCTCTGCAGTCTCTAATAAGAAAGAAAATATTTGAGGTATGACCTTCTTAAATTTCCTAGTAAAAGCA
The DNA here is from genome assembly GCA_013396995.1 of Dicaeum eximium. NCBI lineage: Eukaryota > Metazoa > Chordata > Aves > Passeriformes > Dicaeidae > Dicaeum > Dicaeum eximium. The sequence goes on along the minus strand of VWZP01006139.1, from coordinate 1,313,930 downwards.
CAAGCAGCTAATCATATCAGTAGAATTAAAGCAATAGAATTAATAGCATCAGAAGAATTATCAGCAGATATTACAGACCAGCTTCAAACAATCATCTCCTAGTTTTGTTTTTCCCTCCTACCTTTTCTGCTTTAAAGGCTTTTGGGTACAAGGATACTCATGATAATGTGCTCACTGTCAATTACTAAGCCTCCCATGGATTCATAGAATAAATTACAAAATTATGTGGAAAAGTGAGATACTGCAAAAAGCCAAAACACTGTGAAGAAAATGCACGTTTGCTTTAATATTGCTATTAGGTTCCATTATGTTACATCAGGAATGGAGGCAGTGCTCAGTACAATGGTTTTTTAAAAAAAAACATGAGCTGAGGAACAGAATAGGTGAGGAGGAACAGAAAAGGAGAGCCCTCTGGAGATTTTTGAGATTGCTGCTCAGCTGGTGTGCTCCCAGATTTTATCCTCGGCTGTCAGCAGGTCAGTCCTACACAGCACGCACCAAAAGCTGAGTATCACCACTCTGTGCTTAGTGACTGTTAGAATTCATTGGCATGGGACTTGGCTGAGGAATACCCAGTTTAGCAGCTGCATGATGATTAAATTTCTGCCCTGCTGCTTTATCTGAAAATACCTGTTCAGCAAGGAACAGATCCTAATGCAAACGTTTCCTATCCTTGCTGGCCCATCAAAGTGGGTTTTCTTGTTGAAGATAAAGTGCAGGTGATGAAGGGAGGAAGGATCTCTGATTTTGAGCTTCCTAAGTAATTTTATTTTAGTTCAAACCAGACACCACTTTTGACCAGTTGTTTTGCTGTTAAATAAATTGTGCATTCTTGGGAAACCAGATATGCTACTCAACTAGGCAGCTAAATTGCAGATAAGGCTGTGGCTTCTGCAGGCTTCCCATCAGGAACATTTTGGGACACTAACGCTCGTGTTAGTCCTGGAGATGTGGAAACAGTCACAACTGTTTCCTGCATGTAAAGGGACAAAGCAAGTGAACAAGTTTTACTCTGTGAAAAATTGTAGGAGCTCAGCCTTGCTTGGTCTCAATGTATTGTCCATCCATTTATGAGGATTTTGATTTGGACCCCTGCTGTTAATTTTCACTCATCATAAATACCATGGTGACTCTTTTCAATACAAGTGTAATTCTGCTCTGTTTGGTTGTTTTTGGTTTTGTTGTTGGTTTGGTTTTTTTTGGTTTTTTGTGGGTTTTTTTTTTCAGGAAAACTACATAGCTGAATTGGAATGTAAAAATAAGGAGATAATCACAAAATGCTTTGGGTTGGAAGAGACCTTAAAGATCATCTATTTCTAAACCCCATTGCATGGGCAGGGACCCCTTCCACTAGACCAAGTTGTTCAGGGTCCCATCCAACTTGGCCTTGAGTGTTTCCAGACATGGGTCAGCCATAACATCCCTGGGCAACCTGTGCCAGTGTCTCACCACCCTCACAGTAAAGAATTTCTTCCTGATATCTAACCTAAACCTTCCCCCTGACAGTTTGAAGCCAATTACTCCTTGTCCTGACACCCCATGCCTTTGACAGAAGTCCCCCTCCAGCTCTCTTAGAGGCAGGGACAGGGGAAGAGGTCCCCTCCACATCAGAAAATGTCAGGTGGTGTCACGAGTTCCCATGGGAATCATTCACCTCTTTCTTGTACCCTCTGTCATTAGCTTTGATGCTGTTACTGTTTGTTGCCTTTTGTTCCTCCAGCTCTCCCCTCCAGCCCTTTGCAGGGAAGGGATGTGGGAGGGAGAAAGGTGAATGAGTGAGCGGCACACGGTTTGGAGTGTTTCAGTGGGAACATTAAATTGAGAAATACCATTCCTAAACTACAACAGCCTGTCGGAAAGCTATGTGATTTCTTTTTTTTTTCCCTCAGGGAAATTGAGGAAGCTTAAAATTCTTTTTCCTCCAGCATTAGACTAAAACACAGTTGTCTGTGAAAGCACACCCACTAGGGCAAGAAATAATAGCATGAATATATTTCATGTGGCAGATGAGTGTTTATGGAAATATCTTCACAATATTTCTTTCTTTCTTCAGAAGTAGTGCTTTTTATGGATAATAAAATTTATTAGTAGAAAATATGAAAAAAGTATAGCCACAAAAAGCACTATTATTTTGTGTGGTTTGGCTTCTTAACAGCTTGACTTTAGCTTTGTATCAGCCTCCTGATTATTATTTTTCTATCACTGGTGATAAAACTAAAGGAGATGGAATAACTCTTTAACTGAACTCATGCTTTCAATGAACACATTTCTATGTAAAATTTAAAACACCATAGAAGTGAAGGTATTTTTAATATTACAATGTGCTGAAATGTCTGTTGTTGTGCACAGCCTACTTAGGCAGAATACCTCTGTATAAATTGAGCCCAGACCACATCCTGACTTTGAAAGAGACAATATTTTCCTGGTCACTTTAATGAAATTGGGATTTAGTTCTACACAGAGATTCCATTGTTTGGATCAGTTTAAATCGATCAGTTTTTCTTCTTGGATCCATTTAGTTGATTTTTTTTTAGAAAAATCCGGTTTTGAATAGAAATTCCTTGGCTCCAAAGCAGGGGGAGCATCCATGGATCCATTCAAAGGACTCCATGTCACAATGTTGTCTGTGATTGCTTTTCCATACCACCTTCAAGTCAGTGTTTACATGATTTAATGGTCATGACAATGTTGCAGGGATCCTCAGAAAGCGGGGAGCCGTAAGAGGATTCCAAGTTTGCTGAGCTGCCATGGGGCTTTATGCCTGACTCATCTGGTAGAAAGAATCAAATGTCACAGAATCCTAGGATGGTTGGCTTTGAAGGGACCTTAAAGACCATCTAGTTTCAACTCTCCCACTGTGGGCAGGGACACCTTCCACAGGTTACTCAAAGTCCCATCCAACCTGGCCTTGAGCACTTCCAGGGATGGAGAAGCTACAACTTTGAGCAACCTGTACAAGTGCCCCTCTACATGACATTCATAAAAGAAGTCAAGGAGAGTCCTAGTGTTACCTTCATCATCTTTAAAGCACGTTGAATGATGTCAACATCAGCACCCAAGTGTCAGTATGAAGCAAAGAAATCTCTCTTTAAATCATCCAAAATCAGATGTTTTTGCTGTGGTAAAACCATAATTAAACTCCAGTGAAAAATTACAGGGAATTCAGAAAATTAAAGTGATGTGGGTTTCTGGGAGCAGGGGTACAGCATCTCTCTATTACCTCAGAAAGAGAGAGGAATGCCTTCAGGAAGCAGAAAACAAAACCTCTATGGACAAAGGGCTCAGATAACTGAGTGGTAAATACAGATATAAGCAATGCTTGAACAATTTATATTTTCTGTGTGAAAGAGAATTTCCATCTTTGATGTACAAATTCTCTTTGATCCACTTTGTTACACATTTACATATCAGAGCTGAAGGCCATTGAAGAGTTATAGGGCAGAACTTTCCCATTGTGTTAATCATTTACAACCCTAATTTCACACTACACCAGTCCCTTGTACTTGGGCTCACAGAGCCCACTACAATCTCCCTCGAAAAATCCTACCACAAGACCTGCTTGCTCACTGTGTGTGCAAACAAGGAGGATCTAAGATATTCCAGACAGAGAAGGGAGGCATAAACAACTATGGAAAAGGAATTTCTGGGTAAGCTGGATGTGGATAAACTTCTGGTGCCTTTCAGCAAGCCCCAAGGCATCTCTGAGTGGTGCACAGCTGCCAGTAATTCTAACCCTAAAGGTATATGGAAATTAAGAGAATACCAATAATTTTAGCAGTGAGGTGAGGAACAGTTTTCTCAGAGTAGTAGGGGCACAATATCCACTAGCTAGCAGTGATATGTATTTACTTCTGAGAGGAACTCCATCAGGTTAGGAAGATTTAGTTTAGGTTGACTCAATATTCAGTGTTCCAAAATTCACCTTTCTGTAGCTTTACTTGGGGCCTCATTGTAACCTCACAGATCTGTGCCTATTCAATCTTCCATTAATGTCCAGTCTCCAGAGTGAACTCCAGAGTATAGCTGCTTCTCTTTAATTAATATTAACATGTATAAGATGTGTATAACTAAGTCTAATTATATATCATTGCATCTGAAGCAAAGAAAATATTTAGTATTCAATCATTACTTTTTCAGATAGAAGAAAATACTTTTCCAGGTCTTTAATATCCTTCTTTAAAGATTATCAAATATCATGGCTTTTCTCTTCTTTTTTTTTTTTTTTCTTTTTTCTTTTTCAAGGTGTTTGTTTGTTTGTTTTGGGTTTTTTTTCTAAATTCAGTATGCTTACCTTCTTTCAAAAACTTTTTTTGACAGGCATCCAAATATTTTCTCCATGGTATCTCCATGACACACTGACCAATTTGTAACTTTGTAGATTTTTAAATACTCCCATAACTTCCTTTTTAATCCAAGCAAATACAGAAATACAGGCTAAAATCCATCCCTAAGATGCAAGAATATTTTAAAATTGCCTTTTAACTGCTTATTCAAGGCTTAATATCACTGGGAAGAAATATTAGAGGAGAAGCTTTGGATAAAGCTATACATAAATGGGACATTTCACAAATAAATATTTTTAGCCCTCTCATAGTTTCAGTTTCTTCTCTCTAAGCTTCTTATTGAGCATTAAATTCTTTCAAGCTCTATAAAACCCTGGAAATCAATGTAATATTACAGGTAGTGTGAACCAGAATATTCTGTGTAGATGTTAATTATTCTTTTTATTAGAGTTTGGATTTAGAAATTAAAACCCATGGTGATTTAGGCTTCCTTGTAATTAGATGTAATAATTGGAATTTCTTTCATAGTGTGCTGTGCCTTTGTTTTGAAGGAAGAGCAAGATATTTTATCCCGAGTGGTATTCAATATTTATCAATTTTCTAGCACTTCCTTGTGGCTCTCTTTACTGAAACTTCCCAACATGATCACTCAGCTGTTATCATGGGAATGCACATCACTTTTTACAGGTCAAAGAGTTTTGCATGTATTTCTTACTTTCCTTCCATTTCTCTAACTCAAATTTCCTGATGGCTCAAAAGCAACTTTGTGCAAGAGGGTGATGTTTCTGATGAAGCTACAGCACAAACCAAACAGAGCCATAAAAATTTGCCCCAGCAAATTTGACTTTTCAGAAGAGTGAGGTCTAACATCACAAACAGCTCTCCTGCCACATTCTTCCAAACCTGTTTTTTGAGTACTGTTGGTTGCTAAGGCTCAGGTGGCAGCTCTCTGGGTCATCACTTAATGTGAGATTGCATAAAGAGAATGGGCTGAATAATTAACTATTTTGTCAATATTTTAAGTATGCAGCTCAGAAGTAAAATTGGTTATTAACATCTGTCTAACGTTTTACAAATAATCCCTTCATGCTGACAGCTGAAATTTCCGGTTTTCTGGATGATCATCCTCCCTCTCATGGGGAATAACTAATTAAAAGTGTCTCTCCAATCACTCCTCATCATTCAAGCATTCTCTAGTGATGAGGGTCATCTGCACAGGGCCAGCATTTAAACGTATTCACATTAAGCTAAAGCAAAAAAATATGAACCAAAATCCAACTTATTTTATAGAAGTCTCTCTGAGATGTGCTCATTGCCCTGATTTTGGATCTTCCATACTTTAAGATATTAAAGCCAGCACTTTTTTGTCATTTTCAAGGCAACAAGTCTTAAGTCAAATTCCAATCTGCATTCAGGTTTTGATCAGCTAGCCCTAAAAACCTGAAGTGATGGATAAAACATTTGTATTCCAATAAAAAACATTTCTTATTCCAATATCAAACATTTTATATTCCATGTTTATTGTGCAGATCAGCTGATTTATCAAAATAGCATCAATGGGTGAATTATAATGGTTTCACACTTGGTTCCAATATTCTTCTGCCTTTGCTTCTCTTTTTAATTTTTTTTTTGTAGATAATGCCTTATTTTCATGATAGTAGGGAATAATTTAAACATATAAAACCCCTGCAAGTTATTTTTTATATTGAGTTTTTAGCCTTTGATCCAGTATTCCAAATTTTCTAGAAGAAGAAAGCACAAGTGGAGGGAATAGGGGCTTCTTAGTAACAGAAATCAAGCCATTGAACAATAAACCAAGAACTCCATGGCTGAACAGGCAGCAGAGTATGGCAAAATTAGGAGGCAGCTGGCAGAGAAGCAAAACTGAGCACTGTGAGGTATATTTCCACAGCTTTTTTATTTGCATTATTCCTAAGTCCAAATATCTAGTCTAGGGTGAAATTCAGATTAATTTAAAAGCCTAGAAGGGTTGCAAGTATTTTTTTTCTGTTTTTCAGATGTTCCACTAGAATTCCACAATAATAAGGGGCTGTCTTTTATCTAAATGGCCAAATTTCTAATGTGAAGGATGCTTGGATGTTAGTGACAGCTGACAGTGATGCCTAGAGAATCCATCCCAGCAAGCATCAACTTATATCAGTAAATGCAACCCAAGAGGCCAAGGCAAACAGAAGAAATACTGAGAGAGGCTGAGGGAGCTTGTTTATTCAGCTGAGAGTGGAGAATAAGGAGGAGACTTTTGCCTTCAGATACTTAACAAAGAGATGTAGAGATGAAAGAGCAAGGCTCCTCTGGGAGTTGCAAAAAGAGGCTGTGACAATAAGCTGCAAAAAACAGATGATTTTGGTTAAATATAAGAAGAAAGGGGGGAAAAATCACAGGGAGAGTGAACATAGAAACAGAAACCTAGAAAAGATGAGTGAAGTGATTTAACACACTCTGGAATTTATTCTAGTGAGAAGGTGGACTGGAAAATCTCAGGAATCCCTTCCAATCCATTGTTTTATGGGCATGGGAGAGGGTCTGTATTAACAATATAACCATGTACAGGATTGTTCCCCAATGCCAAGTTTGATCCCTAGTTTCCTTTTACATATATTATAGATGTAGCCTGTAATTCTGTCAGCTTATGATAATCACCAGTAATGCACACAGTGATATAACACACACATTTACCCTGCTTTAATATTTCTATCCAGCCCACAGCACCCATATCTAAGGAACAGGTGATTGCAATGAGATTAGACTCTTCAGCCATGTTGTCAAAAAATTCGAGTATAATTTAAATTTTGTAGGATAGATTACAATGACAGCTCCATTGGCCAAATGATGAATGCACTTTTTACTCAGATTTATGCAACAGTGCCTGGGATTGGTCAGTTGCTTTTTTTTGTAATAATCAGATTCTATCCTGTAGCCCCACTTCTTACTAAGATACCTTGCTCACAGATTAATAGCAGATGATGTTGTTGAGCATCTGCTCAGGGTCTGCAAGCATAATCAGAAAACAAAAATCATTTCAATCAGAAGATAAGCAATTTTGATTCTCTGAAAGCTTCTAAATCACCCATAACTGATATTTTTGCTATCAGGATCATTGCTTTTCCCCATTACATGCACTGAAATTATTGTTTTCTGAAAGCAAATAAAAGTAAAATTAAATATTTTCTGATACAAATGATAATTGGGCACTTGTCTATTAAGATGGTTTTATTTAAACAAAATGTACTCTTGTAGTGCTGCATTTTCAATTCTACAATCCTGTAATCTTCAGGCTGCTTCTCTTCTCCAAGTCATCATAATTAAAGGCAGGTGTTCAATTTAGCCACCAGAAGGGATGAGTTAATGCTGTAATTATTAGTTGCAAAAGATTTCTAATTAGAATTATAAAGTATTAAGTTGTGAATAGATGCAGGTAGATGCTCATAAGAATTTTTTTTCAAGTAAATAAACACCTATCTCCAATAAAATGAGAAGGACTTGAACTCCTAAGTATGTTCAAAATGTCATTAGAAGCTTATTTATTTCTCAGGGCAATAATTAAAAATGTTCCTTTGTATGAGATTCAGATTTAAATTATTATTCAAGCTTGCTGGTAACAAATATGTATTTCTAATAAGACTTTATCATCCTCCTTTGTTACTAACAGAATGGAAAGCATTATATTGTGTTGTAGTGTTTTATCCTGACTTTCTATTTTCAAGTAGAAAACAAAAGTTTTTTTCAAATAATTCTCACATAATGACCTTATTAACAATGTAAAACATTTAGTAGATATAAACTTTTTTTTCCTCAATATATACTGAATACTATATTTCAAACAACATTTAATTTTAGCACTTAGCTTGCATTAGCAGTTTTTATACCTCATGAATAGTTGTCTACTGCTTCATTCTTCAGATTTTATGAATTGATCCCAAATTTGTGTGAAGTAGATCATGCTCTTTTGTAAATTTCAAATATTCATGTTTTTGTTGGGGGTTTTTTTTTGGGTTTTTTTGGGGTTTTTGTGTGTGTGGTTTTTTTTCTGTTTTTGTTGGTGTTTGGTTTCTTTTGGGTTTGGTTTTTTATAATGCAAATTTATCAACACATAGTATAAAAAAGTGCCCTATAGCAATATCTACATAATGGACACATTTAAATAAACTCTTAATAATCAGGAAAGAGATCTTGGAATTGCTATAGAAGTTTCTTTGAAAGACTGGTATAACTTTTTGACAAGAGAAATAAAATACTGAGCTATAATTAAAAAAATGGTGTAGAGAACAAATGGTTGTCTCTATTTCATTGGATGGTTCCTTCTATGAGTTTTTAATGACACAAGTACTTTTCATATTATCACAACAAAAATATAAGAAATGGAAGAGTACTGAGAACAATGACATGGAGGATCAGAGGAATGGAATACCTTGCATGAAGAAAAATGGTAAGGAGTTTTCCCTTTGAAAAAAAGATGAATGAAAGGTAGGATCATAAATGAGGTCCACAAAACTGAAGACAATATAGGTGTATCATTTCTCAGGATGAGTGAAGCCTACCCTTCACTCTTGAAATCAGAAGGAGACAATTTCTATTAGTGGATATTAAAACTTACATTTAACAAATATTGTATTGAAAAAAGAACAGTTCTACCTACCATCTGTAATCTGCTAAAAGAACAACATGAGATTTTGATGCCAGCTAATATTTTTCTATTGATAAATACTAAAGTGGGAGAACACTTTGAGTAACTGCAGATCCTTTTTCCTCTCATTATTCATCTATTTTTCTCATAACTTCTAAAATGGCTTTCTGACAAGTCCTCTTTGTTTAAAGTAACTTCTTTCTTTTTAAAATCTAAAGCAGAATCATGAAATGCTGGAATAATCTATGTTGGATAAGACCTTTAAGATCATCCAGTCCAATTGTTAATCCTGCACTGCCAAGTCTATCACTAAACCACAACCCTAAGTGACACTTCTAAATACTTTCATGGACAGTAATTCTAACACTTCCTTGGGCAGCCTGGTCCAATGCTTGACAACCCTCTGAGTAAAGAAATTGTTCATCACCCTTCTGTAAATGGAAGAGTTTGTTGTCCTGTGTATGTTCAGCTAAACTCAGGTAGCAAGAAGGACACTGGGTCCTTCCAGTTCTCTGTGTTTTCCTCTCCTTTTTCCCTACCTTTTCTGTAATCAGGGGCAGTTTTGCTGATAATTTAAATGTGGATTAACACATGTATACATTGGGATCCATTGGGATCAATTAATTCCTTTTTTTTTTCTAAGTAATTCTGATTAAAAAATAGCTCTTCACAAAGCTGGCCTAATCCAGACTTTTTGAGGCCAGCAGGGGACAACCAAGTAGCTTCAAAGTAATAAGAGAAAAACAGGAACAGAATTACTGTGTTTAGACAGAGTAAAACAGGTGTTCCTATTTATAATCTTTTCTTATACATAACAATAAAGTGATCATTTATAAAAGAGCACACACTTGGGATGGGAAAAGCAAACTAAAAAGCTACTACTTTGCCTATTTAATCTTTCAGACCTGAATATTTTTTTTTTAAAAGTTTTCATTTTATTTGGTGGGGAGTTTTTTGCAGTGCTTTTCAGTTCTGACCCAAACTGATTAAATCAGATAGTTTATTTCATGGTTTTTTGTTCCAAGAAAAGCAAGAAGTCTGGAACAGTGTTCACCCCATTTTTTTTCTTCTATATTTCTGGTTTTTACAAATTAATATCTTTCTACTTTGTTCAGTGGAATAATAGTGAGAAAAGATAAAGGCTTTTGACTTCTATAAACTTTATAATATGTAGTTCACTAATCCAGAAAATATATGAACAGTGTGAAATATCTTCTTCCTGATAGAGGCTTTACAAAAGAAATAAAAAATTGATAAAAAATTATTCTGTACTAGTTGTGATAATGCTATAGTGATACATTCTATGTTGCTCAAGACATTTAAATACACTAGAAAATAAAACACAAAAGCACACCTGGATTTGCTTTGTAATCTTTCAAAACATAATACTATGGACATGCTGTGAAATCCTTACTTGTGTTGGTCAGCTGCTGTTTCCATGAAAAGCCTCATGCAAACACTAATTCTGTTGTACGAGTGAGTGGTCTGCAGCATCAACAAAGGAAAGCAAAAACACACAGTTCATTTGTAAATATCAACATCACATACACATCAATTTGTGCAGCCATGGGGTTTGAAAACAGTTTCATTCATTTCAATTTCCTAATAGTGAAATCAGGGGATTCATCAAAGGAAATTGTTAGATGAATATTACCTACTTTGGACTTGAGAACATGTATAATAAAAACAAATTCACAATAATTTAAACAATTCCCAAAAATTCAATAAATTCAATTTACATTTATCTGTTCGCAGTCACACAGAGCAGAGGTTTTTTTGCTCCTCAGCCAGCCCAGCACAGGGGGTTGGGAGGGACACAGCCAGGACATCCCATAATACAGGGTGTCATGCTCAGCATGTAAAGCTGGGGGAGAAGAAGTAAGGCAGGGACGTTTGCAGTGATGGTGTTTGTCTCCCCAGGTCAGTGTGATGGAAACCCACAGACCTGGGCATAGCTGAACCCCTGCTTGTCTGATAGAAGTAGGGAATTAATTCCTTGCTTTCCTGTGCTTTACCTAATAAACTGCTTTTATCTCAGCCTATGATTTTTCTCACTTTTACCCTTTTGATTCTTTTCTCCATCCCCCTGGGGGGGTGAGCGAGGAGCTGGGTGGGGGTCAGTTTGCAATTGGGGCTAAACCCCAATGACAAAGTATGAAAGTTGGATTTTCTATGCTCTCTACTTCTTCATTAAGCCTCTTAGAACAGAAAAATAAAAGCAGAAACCATTAATAAAGTTATAGGAAAACCTAATAAATTTTTTTCTCTGCCTTAAAACCAGAACTTGTGCTGTGACCAGGGCAGAGAGCTCAAGGTGTAGCAAACCCTGGCCAGGGATACAGTGCAGATTGCTTTCTTGCATTACATTGTGTGTTACATTAACCATTCAGGGGTGGCACAGAGTGGGTGTTTCTGTGGTCTAATGCATGGATTTGAAATATCCAGGGCCAAGAGCAGAAGCATGAGCTTAAGAGCACATGCACAACACATCTGATTCATAAGGTTCTTGAGGCATTCAAGACACAGGCTATTGGAAATGGAGGCTGTTGCACTGTTGTCTTGTGCTCAACAAAATGTGTTCTTTATCCAAGATGAATTCTGGGCTTGAGGGGAATTTGTCTTGACGCTATATGATTTTTTTTTCCTCTATGTTTGTGTATTTTTCTTTTAACAAAATAAACTAAACATATTTTCCAGAGCAACTAGTCATTTATCCAGCTAAATCAGAATCTCTTTAAATTGAATTGTCATGATTCATCTCATTTCAGTGCAGAGATCTCCAGTGTGAATGTCTACATCAGAACTAGTGATCCACATCTTATTCTCAATGGGGACAAATAGGCACTTTCAGGCTGTGATTTAGTGTATCTTAAGATAGATATCTAAAATGCATTATATCATAAAACTGCCAATGCTGTGGAATAAATCCACAACAATGTTACTTACTGTAACATGATTTTCACCTGGCCTTTTGACCCCACATGAGAAATCACTGAGATCCAATCAGAAATTTAAATATAATAATGCATTTCTCTTACACATTGCTTCACAACTTTTTAAAGGAAAAGAAAGGGGTAAAATTGCTGTCTAAACTTTATTTTATTCATTTTACAGGTCATTAATAAGCATACTTTACTTTTATTTCTGAAATAATTTTAATTTCAGTATTTAAAGAAACATAAGTGCCCTGATGGGAGACACCATTTAGCCTCGTATTTGATCCCTAGGAGGGACAATAAGGGAAGATGCCTATAAAAATAATTTAATCCTGTCACTGACTGCAACTCACTCTTTTTCATTCTCCCATCATCCAGAAAAAGGGGTTTTCTGAGATATTAGTGGTTACATTCCTGCCCTTTTGAGTTTATTCTAATGGATGTGCAGTCTGTGAATTTTTGACTCCTTTTTTGACTCCTTTCATACCAGTTTCTCTTGACATCAGCTTTTGGAGGTTCACTTTTCAAGAGGAGTTTCAGATTTTTTTTTTTTATCTTATCTCCTGCAAGCTTTAGACAGTGTCCCATCTTTCTTGTAGTAGGATTTTTGGGTTAAAACAACAAAGAAACAACCAAATAGTTATATATTCCCCTTAACTTCTCCCTTTGACTCTGCTAACCATTATCATATTCCTCCTCAGATTTTCCTGTCCAGAGCTCCTCCCTTTCCCAGGGAAGTTGTTCTATTCCTTTGCCACTGTGGTTAAGTTACTCTGAAGCTTCTTTAAGCTCCACAACATCTCTCTTGAGATGAGGAGAACAGATCAGCACTTCAAGATGTGGATACATAAGGCTTTTTTACTGCACCAAATAATGCTTCCTCTTTTGTTTGCAGTGCCTTTCCTGATGATTCTCAACATTTCTTGAACATTAGGATTAATGATAAACACTGTCAGCTTCAAATAAATGCCTCAAACAGGACTAAAGGAAGCTTGGTTTTCCACTGGCCGTACAGAGAATCACCTAGCTTTGAACAGCCTCCTACATTAAAACCGATATGTAGATGGTGTGAAAACTTCCTAAAATTGAAGAAAATAATATTCCGTGCCTTTTCCTGACTTTCCTGGACTCTGTACCTAAAGCTGTTTAGCATTTGGAAAGATCAAGCCTAGTTATGTAACTCCCATGGATCTAAGTGAAATCTGAAAGAGGAAAAGATAGTTTTATTTATATCTCATGGTTCAAGGGTAAAATTTTCCTTGTTGGGGTTAAATGGATCATAAGAGATAAATGGGTCTTTGGAGAGGTTTAAACCCCATGCATATAAAATAAATAATGAATCAGAAACCACAGGAGCTTGATGTGTAGGAGTTTTAGTAGGAAATATAAACTTCTCAGGAGTGTAAGAAACATGAAGATTCATTGAGCTCACAAAGAGCCTCAGTTTCCTCCAAGCATTTTTGACTAATTATATACTACTTGGACCTTCAGTCAGAAAAAGAAATTACAAGACAGATCATGGTACTTGAAGAAACTGATAGTAATTACAGCTACAACAGTAATGAATCAGTAATGCTTTCAATGTAACATGACAATTCCTCACTAGTTTGTTTTTTTTTTTCACTACATAACTTTTGTTCAAATACTTGATCACACATATACTGTGTGGTAGTTCACACACAGAGAGATTCACAAACCCACACAGGCACTCAAACAAATTGCAGTGTTTGACAAGGGACAGCCAGGTAAGCTGAAGTACTTATTACAGAAGCAAAGAATCATAGAATGGTTTGGGTTGAAAGAGACCTTAAAGATCATCTGGTTTCAATGCCCTGCCATGGGAAGGGACACCTTCCACTAGATCAGGTTGCTCAAAGCCCCATCCAACCTGGCCTTAAATACTTCCAGGGATAGAGCAACCACAAGTTCTCTGAACATCTGTTCCAGTGCCTCATAGTAAATCTTGCAAGTAGAGGCAAATTCTGCCAGAGAAAGCCAAAACTCTAAGGTTAGACATTGGGCCATGAAGCTTATTAAGCACAGAATCAGAACTTGAGGAACATTTTTAAACTTTTTTTTCCTACTGAAATAACAGTCATGTCTTTGAAAAAGTCCTCTATAACCACCTTCAAGAGATTTTTTAAACTTCCTCCTCTATTTATTGTCCTAATACCCCATTACTAGCTTGTATGGAATACTTCACAGAACCATCTATTAATTCAGCATAGAAGGCAGTGCCAATCCCTCCTGGAAAGAGCTGTACACTGACTGCCATATTTGTCTTCCTTCTGCATTTGAAACAGCAGCTGTAGGTTCTCACTTTAGTGATTATAAAGGGTGTAACAATGTGAGGTGATGAACAAATCCATCTGAGAAAACTTGTGTAACATTAAGAGAGGGATGGGGGGTAACAGCAATAAACACCAAAAAGGCAAACCAAAGCAAAGGCAAACCAAAGCAAAACCTTCACTGCAGCTACTACATTTCTCTTATTTTAATATAAACACAGAAAAGATTCAAGAGAGCAGGCAATGTCAGTTGTAACTCTGCTTGTTTTAGTTTTCACAAAATAGCATCCCTGAGCTAAGACGCTATTCTAAAAGTCAGATCTGGGGATTATTTGTTACACAATCCTTGCAAAATCAGTAAAGAGAAACACACACACACCTGAAACTCCTTAATTTATTACATCTGGGAAATTCTACTGTGCACTAAACTAGCCTGTATGGTGTTATTTGTGTTGTGCTATAGGAGTCACTTCTTTGCTCTTTATTCATAAGGTGCCTTTTATGCATGATCCCTTTGTCCCCTGAAGGACCTCCTTCAGCAACTGTTTTGTCATATTTGATATTTGGTTCTTTTTTTTTCCTAATAATTCCTTCATTATTGAGATATTTCAGGTGAGGAATGGGTAATCCATCCATGAAACACTATCACTGTCTCATTATCAATGTCTCATTAGTGGATAGTTGTAGGCAGGATTTAACGGTACATAAACATAACTAAATGGTGGAACTAAATTATCTAATAGCTGATATTGGAAATCAAGGGAAAAAATATAATGAAATGCAGCAAAACAGAAATAAAAGAATAAAAAGGCAAGTAGCAGTATGGTTACTAAAACTCATGAAGGCAGCCTGATGTCCCATTGCTTGATGATTCATTTTTAAAATATTTTTTTTTTTCACTAAGTAGTGAAGTCAGAAGCGTCTGAAGCTTTTGTATTTGTAAGAATTTGTGCTGCATTGGATGCTCTGGAGACTAAGAAACTTGTTCTAATATCTTAGCCTCAGCTTGGCCATTTTTATGTCTCTTTTATCTCCCCTAGCTCCTCTTTCTCATCCATTCACTCAGCTTTGTCTGAAAGTGGCAGACAAGCTTTGAATGTATCAAAACCAAATGAACATTTGAATAGGAAGAATCCCCTTTTTTTTAGGAACTGTTCTTCTGTAGGGAGCTTGGCTACAAATGGCTGCCTCAGCTGAAATTTCTTTTATATGCTTTTCTGTAGAAAGCTATTAACAGAAATTGAACCTCTGGGTGAAATTTTAAATTATAAGTCTCACTAATTTATTCCTCAAATTATTTGAGGGTCCTACTTCAGTATTCCACAAATAGCTCAATGACCGTGTAAAATATTTTTTGTCCCAGGGTTGTTGAAAACATTAATATTTTATATATAGACGCTTCTGAACAATTCCAAATCTTGTTAAAGCAAAGCCTGTACTCTACTGTACTGTTTAAAATATAAGAATATTCTACTGAGTGAGAACAAAGATATATTGATGAGAACTCTTCTAGTCATTATACCTTTCCTTTAAATATAAAAGCTACTGCTACTTAAAAAAAAAGACAACATCCTTCCATTATCCCAGTAAAAAAACTAAACTTAATCAATTGGTAGCATTCAATGAACTTTCTCCCATGGATCCAAGTGGTGCTTAAGAGGTTTTAAGAGGTTTACTGGAAGGCTGCTATCTCATGCTTTCTCTCCTGCAATGTAGGATCTATGCTCTAGCTGCTAGTAACCTGCTGGGCAGCGTGTAAGTGTCACAGAGGAATGTCCCTGTCTCAGAGCAGGATGCCATATGGATGCTGGGTTGTACTTGAACTCAGCTGATGGCTACAACATTTCCAGTGTCAGAACTGGTTTGGAGTACTTCCTTCATGGCATGCTATGGGTGGTCTTTCCCTTAATGTTTCCCTGGCAAAGAAAACTAAAACAAATGTATTTTTTCGCTCTTCTCATGTTATATTCTAAGATATTATCATTACTGTTCCACATTAGAGATGTACCTTTTTCTTTAGTACAGCACAGTTGACTTCTGACTAATCCAGCCTCGTGCTTTACGACTTGACATTTACAGTGTGCTCTCAACTGGCAGCAAAAACATTCTCTTAAACAGTTTATATGAAACACGGCAACCAAAGTTTATAAAACATATTTCCAAATGTATTAATTGCAAAAGTTAAGTGAATTATTTATTTGTGGAAAAATATGATAAAAGAACAAGCTGAAAGTTAGAATTTGCACCATTCAGTCAAGCTATCACATCTGGGAATTATATGATTCTTTCTGGAGTTGCTTCCATTAGGGCTCTGTGTCTTTGTCTGTCTCTTTATAAACCCCAGTGCTGTGATTCCTTAAGATTTTGAAAATAGTTGCTATGAATGTGAAAGACAATATTTGAGCTCATTTGTAAGATATGGGTAAAGGGTAAATAGTGGGAAGATGAACACCTGACATTTATATAGTATCTATAGTCAACAAGTTAATGTTCAAACCACCATTCTCTCTTCTTTCAATCATTTTACTTCGCTCAGTTGAAGCAAAGTACTGAGTTAATCAGTTGCAGATCTCTTTTAGCATAGGTAGCTCTTACTTTATTATAAGAGAATATAAAGAACACACTCAAAGCACAATAACTTCATCCATAAAATCTCATAGTATCTAATCTAAGTCAGCCCTCCTTCATCTTAGAGCCGTTACCCCTTGTCCCTGTAAAAAGCCCCTCTGCAGGTTTTTGTAGTCCCTTTTAGGTACTGGAAGGCTGAAAAAAGCTCTGCCTAAAGCCTTCTCTTCTCCAGGCTAAACAGCCAGAACTGTCTCAGCCTGTCAATATAATACAGAAGATAATGTGGAGGTAATAATCTTTTTCTAAACCACACTGGTTAGAAGTTAGGTAAAGAGCAGCAACAGAGTTATTAATATGATGGCAATGACTTAAGAAGCACAAATCTAAACATCTGTGGTTTACCTTCACCAAATGCACCCTCTAATTGTGGGCAAACATATGAAAACTATAAGCAGCAAGGAGCAACTCACACACACATTGTGTGAGGGTGAGAGCAGGTGAAGTACAGCCCATGAAACATGGGTGAAACACAGGAAGGGCCGTGATTCCCTCAGTCCTGTATTTTCTCTTTTTTCTTATTCTTTTCAGTTTCATATTCTATCCAATATAGCTAAAGATTTTATATTCATTTCAGAGTGCTGGAGGCTATTTCTCAGTCATTTGGTAGCTTGTTACATTGAGCTCCTTGGTTTGTTTCAGAAATGTGCTGTATAAAAACTATATTTCATTTCAGATGATAATTTTTTTTCCTTTATATGTTCCTTTAGTATTACATGAAGGAGTAAACAGAAACACTCATTTGACTAGCATAACATCTCTGATTTAATAAGCCCCTGTGACATCAACTCTTACTTAACTCTGAAATTAAACAGTCCCAATTTGTTTCATCTCTCCTCCCATGGCAGTCTTTTTGTGCCCTTAATAATTGCCCTACTACAGACATCTCCTATTTCTGTTATCTCTTTCTTTGAGATGGTATGACCAGAATTGAGCATGAGATTCAAGGGAGGACATGCCATCAATTTATATAATGGCATAATAATAGTTTATGAATTTGGGACATTGCTGGACTCACTGTAGAATTCTGATCAGTTCACTAAATTCAGGAGATGATTATTATCCTATTAAGCTTTCAGAGGAGCAGAATTGAAAGGCTAAGGGTTCCCTTCTTTTTTTTTTTCTTTTCTGTTTTTTTTTTTTTAAGCTTCTACAGTGCTATGTTTTAGATCTTTGCTGAAAACTGTGTGGATAACAAGGACGTTTTCTTTATTACTGAGCAGTGCTTAGACAGCAATAAACCCCTTCCTGCTTCTCATCCCATCCCACCAGTGAGGAGACTTGGGGTGCAAAATCTGGGAGAGGACACAGCTCTGACCCCAGATGATCAAATGTATCAGACTACATATATATATATATACATATATATTCATCCCAAACCATGTCACATATCATACTTCTCAGCAATAAAAAATGGTGTAAGAAGAAGGAAGGAGGGGTGGAATATTGGCAGTGCTGATGCTTGTCTTCCCAAGTCATCATTGCATGTGATGGGGCCCTGGTGGCCTGGAGGTAGCCGAAACCCCTGCCTGCCCATGGAAAGCCATGAATGAGTTCTTTGTTTTGCTCTGCTTATACTTATGGCTTTACTTTTACCTAGGAAGCTGTCTTTATGTCAGCCCATGAGTTTTCTCAGTTTTACCCTTATGATTCTCTCCCCTATCCCACTGGGAGCAAGTGGCTGTGTGGGGGTCAGCTGCCCCGTGAGTTAAACTGGGACAGGAACAAGAAGTTCACTTCAGGACAGAGATAGTGCAGAGCCAGTCACTTATCTTACCCAGAAAATGATTGGTAAGCTCCATAATTTAGAACATGTCCTGGATATTCAGTGATGCTACTGTGTCTTCTCCCCCTTTTTAGCCAGTTTTCAGAGCATTTCACACCTTTTTGCTGTGGATGACTGCCTGTTTCAGACTCTTTGGACTAAGTATAATGTACACACATAACACATACTGTGACTATCCCTTTAAGATAATGATTTCACCTTGGAGATTTTTTTCTTCTTCTT
Source organism: Dicaeum eximium (assembly GCA_013396995.1). NCBI lineage: Eukaryota > Metazoa > Chordata > Aves > Passeriformes > Dicaeidae > Dicaeum > Dicaeum eximium. The sequence goes on along the minus strand of VWZP01006139.1, from coordinate 1,295,145 downwards.
CTTTTCTTCTTTTTATCCCTTATATGCATATGCTTCCATCCTCCTTTAAACCTCTGGCACTTCTGACTATTTTCTTCTTAAAATGTGGGGATTTTTTGTTAGGTATTAATCCAGCAATCCTATATTTTGTACCTGAGTAGAAATTAGTCCAAGAGCACCTTTTGGACTCAATGATCAGGTTTTTTCCATCCTAAAGTACTTGAAATGTCTTTACTTGCAGGAATCTCCTATCTTCTGGCCTTGTCTTCCTCTCCACTCTGATATCACAATATTTACGTCTACATAAACTATTGCTCTACATTTCCAGCAACAATTTACCGTTCTTTCAACATCAGAAAACAAATGTGACCATCCTAAAAAGTGGTGCAACAATAAAGACAACTTCAGCATGCCTGAAGTTAGAGCTCAAGAGTACAGTCAATTTACCATTGTTAATCCCACTAAGTAGGCACCTCCTGATCCTTAGTAACATTTAGGGACAGCATTACACTTTGACTTGGGTAGCTGTGGTGAGCAACAAGAACTGTGACCCTATTAAGCTGCTTTCCAAAGGTTCACAGGCTTATTTTGAAGATGAATCAAGGTATATTGAAAATATGAATGCTTTCATGTGCCAGAGTGTTTTGTCTGATACTACCTCAGAGCTGCAGTCAGAGATCAGATATCTTGTGTGCTCAGCTTTGTATAAAAGCTATAATGAAGAGCTATTATCCAGTTCAGAGCCAACAGAAAAAGGCAAATAGAAGCCACAAAGGCAGAGAAAAAAAGGATAACTAGAGAACAAGAAATCAGTGAGGTAATACTCATTAGCATACCTTCCATTTGTAGTCATCCTAGAAAAGGTCACATCTCCAATACCTCAGGATAAAAGTTCTAGAAACATGATTTGAAAATTATCTTTTCAGTTTCAATGGTGCACAGTAGCTATTGTTACTTCATTAAAAGCAAAACCACCTATTTACAAGTGATCAAATACACACCAAGTTAATAATTTCTGATGTGTTTATTCCATGAGACAGCACCAAACTAGAGCTGTAAATAACACACTTATTTCATAGCAATCAGCACTGAGATAATAGTAAATTTTGGTTGCTACTGTTATGAACAAGCTTTATATGTTTTTGTATTTCTACAAGGTGCTAGCAAAAGGACATACTCGTAATCTAAATAAACCAAAGGGGTGGGAAAGCACATTCCAGACATACTCTTAGGACATATCTCAGAGAATGAGGAACTGTCTAAATTTCAAAATGCTGTTGTAACCATTCCTGCTGAATGCCTCCTTGCCAGTGCAAGATAGTCACTGATCACAATTCAGTCTCAAGTAAGGTTTATCAAACTGAACACAGAGCAGCAAATCTTAATTTAACCTATAAAAATGGGATACCTTGATACCTCAACCAGATGTGTAAATATAAATAAAATTACAACATAATTGCAAGAGCTTCAATTATGATAATTAGACAGCAATTCATGCTTCACTGATGTTACGATTATGCTGCTCCAACTATTCCAGCGTCATAGCTTGGATACCACATCCCTTCTTCAGGAATAAGTTAACTCAAAGGTTGGGCTGCATTCAGAATTATTATTGTTACATAAATATTTCCCTAGAATTATGTTCTTTATATATACTCTAGAAATGTTTATTTATTGCTATGTTTATTTATTCCCAAACTTAACTAAAGTTTTGGGATTAAATACAGAAAATATGGAAACTCCAGGTGAAACTCAGGCTTCTCAAATTCAAATGAAAGTTTTAGCATGGTTGCAATGGGCTCTTCACCCTAGAAAGGGTGATTAGAGCAGGAAATTTTGCAGGAATAATAGCCTTTGATTAATAGAAATGCTTTGAGTCTGATTCTATGTATTAGTGCAGATCCAATGTAAGTAAGGCCCGTCCAGAAGCTGACGTGACCAAAGGATCTCTGTCACATATGGGGTTTGACTTAAGGCAATCTAGTCTTGGGGCAGATTTAAAAACATTTATGATTGTACTGCTACAGTTACACCTAAATTCATGATCTCTGCTGAAAGGTAGAGATGATTGCATTAATTAGTTCTGTGCCACACTCTCTTGGTGTTTCTCTTGGTGTTTTGTCTTTGAGGTCTGAGCTAGAACTAGAGACCCACAGAAGTATTTACCATGCTCAGAGTTATCTCAGGGCCAATGACTTTACCTCTGTCGCCCTATGCAGGTACATCTAATGATGGCTCAGCTTATTATGACTGGTATGGTGGACTCACCCTGATATGCTGCAGGAATTTTGATATTTGTTTAGTTGCATTCAAGACACAGTAATAGTAATTTCATAGCAATTTCTCCTTTACTTACATCATTCAACACAGGACTAAGTCCAGCAGCTCAGTAGAAGAAACTCAATGGATGCACATGAGAAGCACAGCCTAAGAGAAAGAAAGTACTATTGTTGTTAGGTGAAAATAAAGCTATTTAGAAATTCCTAAAGGTGTTGACACACAGTCATGAATTCAAATGGAAGGCTGTCAAGCAAAAGAACAACCAAAAGCTTGGTCTCTGTGTAAATAGCAATTACTTGAATACAGGATTTCTGTAAAGCAATAATCCGCTGTCTTTTTCATAATCCTTTTACTCAGAAAGAAAATGTATATACCTTCTGGAGAAATATTTTTCTTATCAAAGATTTAAGGCAAGCAACTATAGCTTTTAATGTGATGTTTCTAATGTGATTACCTATGCAATGAACAAAGATATTCTTCACCTGACAAGACCCTTTCAAATTGTCTTTTCCTTTTCACTAAGGCTTGTATTTTTATCACTATTTCTTGTCTGCTGCTTCAGAGCACTGTGAGAATTCTTCATTTACTTATATCTTATTAAAATTATTTTAAAATGAAGGTAAGTGGAAGACAATACACCCAATTCTGAGATAATTTGAAATGCTGAAATCCCAACTACATGTGGTCCTTCACGTAAAATCAGGCAACTTTGGAAATTCAGCTGAAATCAATATATTTCAAACAATTTGATCATTTTCTCTAACGTCTTGCCATTTCCCATAAAATTTCCTGCAGAATAAAAGAAACATCTGCTTCCTCTTATTCCAGATGGACAGAAAGTAGACATCAATACTAAACGTAGGGTAATCGGAGACTTTTTAGATTTTTCAGAATTACCCTGGGAAAAAAAAAAAAAAACCAAAAAACAAACCAACAAACTCCACCCCCAAAATATACTTCTATAAAATTATATTTAATAACATACATAGGTATATACATGTATGCATATACATACAGGTATGCATATGTGTAGAATTTAGACTAAGTATTCATATATAACTTCATTAACATGCACAAAGTCTGTATTGCTCATCTCAAAATCTAAAGAACTGGCTTGCTTTTAAAACTGCAGAAAAAAATGCAAATTGAGCTACACTTAAGTTTTTGTAGTGCTTCATTTTGTGCAGGTCTAAGCAGTTACTGGTCAGACAACAAATGCAGTAGAACATTGTCAGCCACTTTAGTACTAAATGATTCCTGACCTCCATGCTGTGTGACTGAGCTAACAGCATTTTTGGGAATTTTTTTCTTGTCCTTTGTGAGCTAGTTTAGAGGGGAAAAAAATTCTGAGGTTTATTATCAAGTTTTCCCTGGATGCTAAGATGAGAAGCACTGCTTTTAATGGGACTATTTTGTGGCTGGGCATCAGACCTAAATTAGTTTTCTAAATTCTTTTCATAGAAAGACCTCTATTGTCTCTGGATCTATCCCCATTATCCAGAGGGGGTAAGTCCTCTGTGCCCAGTATTTCCAAACCTGGTATTTGCACTGGGTAGGACTAACTAACAGGCTGGTGTCTTCCCTATGGCCTGGGTCTCCCTTGGAGCTGTAAACCCTCCACCACAAAGCATGCATGTGCCTGAAAGACAAGCAGAGAGATTTTTTAACCTGCCAGAGTGATGTCTTTATAGCCTCATGCTAAGGTTTGTGTTACATGGGTTTGATCTGTCCTGACCTGGAAATAGCTGTGCGTGGGCTGTTGGACCAGTGTTGAGGAACCAGCTGAGTGAAAAAGGCAAGCCTGGCTTAGCTACCTCTAAGATGAAAGACTAATGGAAAACCCTCTGTAGAACCAGATCCGTGACTTTTTTGGTAGAATTACTTACTCCACTCAAAAATAAAAGAAAAATTGTGGGAATACAGTTTAAAATACAGTGTATAATCAAGGAGCAAACTAGGGATGTGCTTTGTTTGGCATCAAGGCTGTATCTGTAGCTGTGTTGTATTTCAGGATGGGACAAAGCATGCCCCCAGGTGTCCTTGTCCAGCTTTTCTGAATATAAATAAAACCCATACAATAGAATTAAAGAGAGTATATTTTCAGTGAGCTTAATACCAGGCAGTGAGTTCGCATGCAGAGCAGCAGTTAAGAAAAGCTCTCTTCAGTCAAATCTACCTGCTTGTGCAGCTCAGCTGCAATCAGTTCAGCTAGCAGCTGAGGAAAAGGCTCAGTCTCCAGGTCATTAACCTCCCAGCAGCACATCCAGGAGTGGAGATGCTGCAGAAAGTGCTTACTGGAAAGTTTACCCTTCTGCTGTGAGTAACCCCACCACTGCCTCTCATCCTGTTACTCACACAAACCAAACGTGGCTCATTCCAGTAGCCATAAATAAAGATACACAAACCTTTGTTCTTATTCCCTATGGTCTCCCAGTATTCCTCATTTCTTGGAGGCTCTAACTGGTGGAATCAGTGATTTGGATACTAGTCCATTTTGTAATCCACACCACCACATGTCCCATTAAGGGAGCAAAAGGCTGTAGCCAAGAGGCCATTGGAGCATCTCACTATTTCCCATTTGAAACACTCCTTGCTTTGCCTATTGTTAATCAGCAGAAAAACTTGCTGTCTCAAAGTGATACCCATGGTTGTAAAGTAAATCCTCAAACACTTAATGGCAATGAAAAAAAAGAAAAAAGAACCCAAACATTTATGGTCATCTTCTGAGGTTTTATTTGTTTATTTATTCCCTAATGGCAGACCGTCTAGAGTAGTTAAAATTTTTTGACTGAGAAGGTAATCACATTTTAATTGAATTATTTAAAGTATGCAATTTGTCACATCTAGTAGTTATTTTAATTACTTAATAAATTGCTTTGGTGTCATTTTTGAATCTCATTTTGCGTACTCTATTTCTTATAAATGTCTGAATTGATTAATATTAAAATGTAAGTGTTTGAATCAAGCAATTATTTAAGCAGTTAATGAATTAATGTGAGCTTAGAAATAAGAAAAATGAATGTCAGCCAAACAGCATTAGGGTTTGACCCTGAAATCTTCACAGTCAATATCTTAGTTATATTCAGTGAAACCATTCCTGGAAATGAATATGAGTTTGTGTATTCAAGGAATGAAAGTTATCCACTCTAACTGCTTACTTCTGAGTTCTGTGTCTGAGGAAACATATAAATAAGTAGAAATATTTTGAGTTAATTGAAGAACTCCAGCTTTCCAGGTAGGAGTGTTTGAAAAGGCATAAGGAATCTGAATTAGTTTTGCATGTATTATTATTTAAATGAAAGGAATTATGTTTGCAGACATTCTGTAATAGTTTCTGAGTTGTTTCTTGGGAAGATATTCCAAATATTCATAGCTTGTAAAGATAAAATTTGCCATCACCTAATTTGATTTTTTGTATAGCTAAAGCTAGATAATACAAGCAACATAATCCTGTTTTAAACCCAATAAAAATTTCATTTTCTAAAGAAATAAACACATGCAGACATGAAACACTGATATGTTCACCTGCAGTAAGTAAATGCAGAGTAACGAAACAAAAAAACCAGAACTGTAATTTCCAAATCTAACATGCCTAACATCTAACTCGTGACATTATGCTAAAGTTCTCTTCAGAGAAGTTGAGAAAATTGAATGTACAAGGAGAGTGGCCTTAAGCAATGACCTAGGGGAAGAAATTGATTGCCTAATTTTAACTAAAAGTCAAACAAATTAGTGCTGAAATCCTTAGGGACACTTAATGATCACATGGGGGTTGAGGTTACTTATTGGTAGGAAAAAAGATTTAGAGCATTTCCAAGCTTTCACCGTTTTTCCATTATATGAAGAACATTTGTTTTATCTCTATTAAGCTTCAGATCTCATAGCATTAATCAGCTTCCACTTAACTAGTAATTAAGAGACAGAACAGTACAATACAATCTAAAAAGTCAGAGGGCTCTCTGTTTCTCACCTTGCTTCATTTTGTTATAGCTGAAAACATCCTTGATTCATGCCGAGGCAAGAGCACAGCACAGGTGTGAACGAGGCTGTGCAGTTGGCAATAACTGAGAGCTCCCTTTCATCAGGGAGTTTATCACTATTCAAGAGATGCTCTTAGCACAAAAAAAAACCAAAAACAAACAAACAAAAAAAAAAACCCCACCCAAAAAAAACCTGGAGCTACTCTCTTACTCTCTGGCATCTAGACCAACTCTTCTCATTAAGCTTTCTTTCACGCTGCTTTTTGTCAGGGTTGTTCCTCCTGTGGCAATTCAATTGCCAGTAAGTCTGCAGGTGACACCAGTCTGGGAGGGCAGTGAGCAAATAGACAGACTCAAGCTGTGGAATGACCTGGTGGTGGCTGGGTCTGCAGGCAATGTCTGGGAGATTCAGCACCAATAAACATCTGTCTAAATGCTCATGAGGAACTTGATATATGAACATTTGAGCATCTGTGGTACTATGGGGTAAGTTGTACAGAATGAGGGGACTAATTGGTTTCTATTTCTGCCTTAAAGAAATCTAGAGTTAATGGCATAATTGCTTCCAGCCTCCTCCTAGCTACTACACTTCACCTCAGGTAAAAAATAACAGCAGCAAAAAACCTGCCCTGATGCCTTGAAATTGCCTTTCCAGGTCTGATGATTCTATTATCTTGGGAAACATGTTGCTAGCCTAATCTTATGTTTGTCAGGTCTTTCCATACAAACATGGCTCTTGTCACCTTCTGATAATATGCTGTTGTTATTTTGACTTTCCTACAACCCTGTCTTTCTGTCTAAAAGGCATTTCTAGACAAATTCATGTCTTCCTTAATCCAAAATTCTCTGCCACAATCTGCTATTTACAGTTACCTGACAAGCAATTGGCTTATTCTCTGTGAGGTAATCAGCAAATGTGTAGCTCCTTCACGCCAGAAAAAAAAAAAAAAAAAAGAAAGAAAGATATTTTCACTTCTGTATTGGGCCAGGACAGTGCAAAACCACTCTATTTTGTTTCTCTTTCTAAAATATTTTTAATGAGTTTTGGTAAATCTTGTAAATACATTAAGTTTTGGATTTCTCTGTGGAAAGACTATGCCCACATATACATATACTGATTTATGTATAGACTGGGTATAGATAATTGGATACACATATATCCAATTGTATATCTAGTCAAATTGTGCTTCAAAGACTGTATTTCATAATATATGGGTTAATAATTTTGGGGTGCCTCACAGAGTGTTTATAAGTTGTGTGAAAATCAAAATTTACCCTATTGTTGCATGATGAGACTGTGGAATAAGACAGTAGAGGGGGGTCATGAGCTTAGAGAAAGAAAAACTGGGACATATAAAACCCCAGACTCTGCTTAATGAGCAGTTCATCCAAGACAGGAAGTTTGTTACTCTGTGTGCTTCACTGAGGAGAGAAAGCAAACCACTGGGCTTAATGCACTCCAGTAGAGTTAAGAGACATATCTGTAGTTTTGCCTTTCTTAATTGCTAAAGTCTGGAGATCAAGGGGGAAATAGCATAGAGAACACATATGGGTATTACATGGCTCCTTTGTGTGCAATTCCCTACTTTGTTGTACACTCCTCTATAACCTCAGGGAGGTGAGTCATAACATTCACAGTTTTAGAGACATTTTAGACACTTTTCTAGTACTTCAGATCCCCTGAGCTTGGAAAAGTTCATGTTTTGAAGTACATAAGTAATTCATTCAAGTTTAGTTTATTGCCTTTCTCTTTCTGCATACAATTAGTTGAAGCCATATAAATATTTAAGACTACCTATGCAGAGAGATAGATACTCCATATAAATTACTTGTAAAGAGTGATTCTAGTTCCTAGAAGGAGGCTGGAGTGGAAGCCAGACCTATGAATCAAAGCACTATGTCAGTGAGCCTCCTCTGAAATTCTGTTTAAGCAGGAGACCACATTGTGAGGTGATTAAGTCACTCTGCTGTGAGTAGGAGCCCAGTGTACTGATCCATCTGCTCAGGATATTTCCCAGGTTTTATTTGGAGGTCATTTCATGGTATAAATCATAAGACCAGAGATTTTAAAGGCCTCCTGCCCTTTGCAGAATAAACAAACGACCTCCAGGCTAGTCAGCATGGCTAGTTCAGTTCAGCACACATCTTCAGAAGAGGAGCTGGCTCTCTGGACTGATGTGGAGCAGATTCAGATAGCACATGCTCATTCTCCAACAGAGCAAGGTTCAGACCTCCCTCTGTCAGGTGATATTTCCCACCAACTCCAATGCACCCATGTTAAACACTCATGTGTAATCTCATATATAAATGCCTGAGCTTTTGTGGTACTGCAGGAAAAGTCTATATAATCACAGAGTCATTTAGGTGACAAAACACCTTTAAGGTCGTTGAGTCCAGACATCGACCAAGCACTGCCAATCCACCACTGGACTGTGTTCCTCAGTGCCCCATCTGGACATCTTTTAAATACCTCCAGAAATGGTGACTCATCCAAATTGCATGTTTGAACAGCATGCAGCAGCAGACCAGTGAAACTGAAATACGTACAGGAGGTGACTAATGGCTTACTCTTGCTGCAGCTCTGTTATGGAATTAATGACGTCACTGCTTCCAACCTCCTGACTGCTGTATTTGATCTGCAATCAAAAAACCACCAACAAAGAAATAAGATAAAAAAATTTAAAAACTGATACCTTGATAAATTGCCTTTCCCAGTTTGATGTGCCCTTTGCATATGTAAGAAGCCTAGCTACCTAAGTGGTACCCAAAATATTCACTCTGCTAGGGGCTTCTATTCCCTTTTGCTACTAAAACTCTTATGCTGATTGTCAAAAGCAGGAATCCTGACTCTACCCCATTATATCTCTTTACTTTTCCATCCTTAATAAGTAAAGAAGACATAACTATACTTTCCTAAAGAGCTGAGTTTTAATATATTTTTAAGAGATTCTTTTCGGTTGCTTTTTGTGTGTTTTATTTTGTTACTTCTTCTGTGTATTTTTATTGTTTTTTTCTTCCAAGTAAAATTACTACTAATACCTCACCAGAAAAAAAATTACATGCAATCAAGCACAAGCTGGTTTAAAAAATAGATTTATGCTAAAATCACATCTTTTAAAATAAGCAATTCATTGCTCTAATCAGTTTTTCTTTCAGCTTTTCTACCCCTTACCATTAAAATAAGCAGGATTATTAAAGTGCATAAGCTTAGTCATTAGCAGATTGCTAAGATGCTGCACTGATTGACATCTGTCTTTTTCTATATTAGCAGCTTAATCTGCTGATATGGCCAATCAGAACAAAAATAGGCTGATTATTTGGTGAGTGCTTAGCTCGAAAAGGTAATTTAACCTGACTGTATAATCAGAACACTGAAATACTTTTAGAGATCACCTGATAGAAGCAAAGAGTTTTGAAGCCTTTCAAATCATTGTGCCATTGGGTTTGAAGCAGGTATGTGAGGTGAAAGTCATGGTAAAACCCTGTCACTATTTTGTTCCTAACCAATAACTGCAAATCATTGTGTATGTATCTACATAAAACACCTTGAAAGAGGATGTGAAGTTTAGTTTTGTTCCACAAGTTTTCCAATTGCTCTCGTTCCAAGAAAAAGAAAAAGGAGGAAAAAAAGGCATTTAATTGAAGTTTAGTTTGCCTTCAGAGTGATTCCTCGGAGCTACCTTATTGTGCTTGTATTTTCAATTCCAACCAAAATGACCTTACATTTTGTAAACAAGGCCTTTGAAGAAGGAAAGCAGTGTTTTCATGCTAGTTCACTGCCAGCTGTGCTGCCTTTCATCTTTTTTTCTATTACAGAGCTTTTACAAAGGAAAAAACAACAGTAGAATATTTATAATTAACAGTACACCTTGACCTGCATCTCATGGTTAAAATATTTAAATCAGCAGCATGTCAGATCCAAGTGAACAATGCTGCAGTAAATTAGGAGCAACAAACCTTTTCAAAAAGACTGAAAAACCTTTTCACAAAAGTAGCATGATAAAAACACTTGAGCCCTGAGTGCTCCTTAAACCAAAATGTATGTAACACTCTTAAAAAGCCTTTAAATGAAACTTAATTTAGTGGTTGTAGTAAAATCTCTTTCCATTAGTGTTCCATGTTTCATCTAACAACTGCAAATGTGTAGATAGCATTGGTTGATTAAACTTTAGGAAACTGTCAGTATACTGCTGCACTGATGTAAATGGTGGTGATGAGCACAGGGCTAGATGCAGGCTGAATATAGTGTACACAGCTATCCTTTTTTTACTTAAGCCACTGAAACTGACCCACGTGCTGATGTATAATCTAAGCCACTCTCTCCCCAAAATTCTTTGACTTAACCCTCAAAAAAAAAAAACAAAAACAAAAACAAAAATATTTCCTTCATATTTGAAGAACCTGAGTATGTGGTAAATTGCCACAATTGTGTTAGTTTACAGATAAACTACATGCAGTTTAAAATATATTAATCAGGGGGAAAAAAAAGAGAATATTTGATTGCAGAATAATTATTGTCAACAGGATTCCAAGAATGTCACTTTTCCATCCATGGCTGCTATTACAAGCAGATCACTGAAAAATTCATGTCAAGGGAGGGTGGTGAAGGCACTGGCACAGGTTGCCCAGAGAAGTTGTGGATGTCCCATCCCTGGAAGTGTTCAAGACCAGGTTGGATGGGGTTCTGAGCACACAGGAAGGGGTCCCCACCCATGGCAGGGATGTTCAAACTGGAAGATCTCTAAGATCCCCTCCAAAACATTCTTTGATTCCATCATTCTGATTTAAGCATCAGTGTAAGTCCATTTAGATAAAAAAGTGAAAGGAAATTAAGTGAAGCCAACAGGTATTAATCTGTATTTATTATGTGAGAGTAAAATTAATAAACTTTAAATTAATTAATCCTTGAAATGTACATGCTTGGACACACAGATGCTTGGATCCAATGTTTTTTAACTAGTTCTACTGAATAAACTGCCATGGTGTGAAATATAAAATTGTGTGTCTTTCCAAATAGATTCATGGAGGTAACTAAGCATTTCATGGCTAAAGATGTAATTTGTCATATTAATGAAATATTCCTTTTAAAAAATCTATATACAGCCCATTCTGCTGTTGAATAATTTATATGGACAACAGTGCTCTTTGAAAAAGAATTTTCATTACCATTGTAAGGAAAGGTAGTACATGATATTTCTGACCACACATCCTATTGTGATGCTAAGAGCACTTTATTGCACGATTGAAAGGCTTTTACCCCTAAATACAGTTATGTGACAGTAATAAAGTATTGCCCATTTAGGATAAAAAAATTACCTTCCTTTTCCTGCAGGTTTAGGTGTCTGGTCTATATGTTCTACTCATAATCACAGGTTCATTCTGCCTATCCTTGGATACCGATCCAAGTGCCAAAGAAAGGAAAATAGAATCAAAACTTACACTGGAAAGGTCATCTTGAAATCACCTGATCAACCTACTTCCAAAGCCAGTCAGACCAGTTCCTCTTGAATACCTGAAGATGTTCAAGACCAGGTTGATTCAGTTCTGAGGAGCTTGGACTAGTGAAAGGTTTCCCTGCCCATGGTGGGGGCTGGAACTAGAACACTTTTAAGATCCCTTCCAACTCAACCCAATCTATGACGTGTGTTCTATGATTTGGAGTCTGTGATTCTTTCAAAGCTGGATCTTAGTTTGAAATTAGATTGTGCTGTTGTACACTTGTCCAGTGAGTGTTGAGTATCTGCAAGAATTGAGGTTTTGCAAGCTGTGTAATCAGTGGTGGAAGAGAGTAACTCTCAAGGCAAATATATCTTCCTCAAAATATGAAGTGCTCTTTGGAGATGTTTGTGGACATAAAAATAAGGTATCTTTTGATTCTTAGAAAGTTGTGACTTCCACTTTCATTTTTCTGCTTTCTTTCCTGTTCCAGTGTTGTTGGAAGGCTACTAGAAAAGACATCACTTGTTTAGCATCTTATTCTGGTGGCATCTTATATTTGAGGTTTACCTTAGAACAGGATAGTGCTGAACAATAAAGCTTAAAGACTTTTCAAAGAAAAAATATATTTTATTGGTGTCAACATTATGAAAGTTATTATCAAGCAGTGTCTTTGGATTTTTTTTTTTTTACATGGCTTTGTGAAACAGCTGTATGGGCCTTGACAAAAGAATGTGATATTGCTGGACTAGTGAAATCCCTTCTTATTGGTGATCTGGGAAATGAAAGCATCTTGTATAACTAGTGTATTTTTTTTTTCAAAGGCTTTATGGTTAGTTCAGCATGACTCTGTAGGGTTGTTTTTTGTTTGTTTGTTTTTTAACCCAAATTATCTGAATCACCTTCCAAATGTAAATAAGAAAAGGGTTCTGGAGTAGAGAAAGGAAATACGTGAATAAAACAAATCTGCCTACTTTGACCAGCCACTGCAACTGTAAGGACAACTTCATCTCAGTCAAGTTCAAAGTGTCTTTTTCTTCCAAATCACAAGTGTCATTAATTGAAATAATACTAACTGTGCCTTGGCTGTTATGCAAACCATCTATTTATTGCTCATCACAACTAATATAAGATGCTACTTCTGAAAAAATTATGCACACTGTATTGCTAATTTCCAAGACAAGGTTTCAGTTTGAATTAATAATTTTCAGTTTTCTTGATCTTCAGCTTTAATGTTGCTTTTCAGTTGCTAACATTACAAATTCATTTGATTATGTGGGTCAGAACATCACTGGATGTAAACCACTGTACTACTGATGTAGTGGTGCTACTTAATGACCTGCAAAATAGGAACTCACAATATGGAGTTCGTGTTATTTGACGCTGAGAAATAGTTTTGGGTTGTGATGCCAGAGTTTTATATTGGAGACACTTTTAGATTAGTTTTACAACTGCCTTTAGATTTAGTACTTTGAAAGTTTTACAGATATTATTAAGTCTTCCTGACTATGACAGCTGTTTTGTCCATTATTTCCATATACTAGGTTAATAGGAAATATGTAATTCTATCAGATTTTATTAATCACCTAGGTTTAGATCTTGTCAGTACTTGAAAAGACTTAGACAGAAAGCCTGATGATGATGATGTAGATGCACACTTGAAGAAATGATGATTTTCTAGGCTCATGTATGGTCACTTGAGATTTTCTTCATTGAAAACATTAAAAAAATCTATTAAATTTATTCTTTATCAACTTAATTTTGTAAGATTTCAAGAGAAGTAGCTGTCATTTTGTGCTTTGTATCCTACTAGTAAATACCATTCTCCCAATTATGAGTAAAATATTACAAGAGAATATTTTTTGTGGGTTCTTTTTTTGTTTTGTTTTGTTTTTCTTTTTAGAATATGGTAGTATAAAGGTAGCTTCCTCCTTAGAGACTGTGAATAAGATTCAATATCTGACTAAATGATTCTTAAAATCTAACTTACACTACATCAAGATACTAATGTAGTTCAACAAGTCGGAAGCAAAACACAGTAGTTTTAGAAAGAAGTCCTTTGCTTTGTTTTGTGAGTTCCCTGGAATTTCTGATTATTTTCTTTTTGGGATGAAGGCACACTGATATAACCATCCCTGATGCAGAAATGGTCTTTGTCATGAATGTATGGAACATTATAGAAGTCACACAAATGTGGTGCCTGATCAGTCAGGAAGAGCAGGAACTCCACTAAACATTTTTGGGGTGGGGACACAGCACTAACACCTACATTTTTTAAATTCAGGTTAAAGGTGTAATTTATTTCAGAATAGGTGATTATTTGTGGCCTCTTGATTCAGGATTCTCTCAGATTCAGAGTCTCTTCTTCTAGATGGTCATGGATTTATCGCTGTCTTCTGCATTTCCTCACCCTGTGTGGATATGAGAATCTGCCAACTTCCTTCCTTGCAGAGGACAGAAAATCTTCTTTTGGGCTCAAAGCTCAAGAACGGTGGGATAAAATCATAAGCACCATGGTGCAAATATATTTGGCACTTCCTATGTTCTCATGTGCTACACAGTCCTAAAATCCCATTTTTATTACTCACATCTCTGTTCTCATGTCTACCACACGCCAGGCAGTGTGTTTCTCTGACATTGAGCTAGAAGATGAAGTAGAAGTCCTCACAAAGGTGCCACTTTCCACACAAACAAAGATTCACCAGCAGATCTCAGGAAACTCTTACCTCTCAGCTGAATATTCTGTTTTACTGTTCTAAGGTCACCGTGCAATGTTTCCTAAGAAACAGAATAATTTTCCTCTCTTTTAACATTATGAACATTAAAAACAAAAGAAAACACAAAATAGTTTCATATTGTCTTCTTGGAATGCTGAATTCCAAGAAAAGTTATAATATTAGAAAAAGTAACAACTGTTAGTGTTCAAATTGCATTAGATAAGTTTGCAACAGATTCCTTTATACAATACAGAATATCTCCAGCCATCATATTTCAAATCAAAATTCACCTATGAACTGAAATGAAACATGTTAGACTCATATTGAATTAAAAAATATAAATTTCCCTGCACTTCTGAGAATGGGTTAGGGAAGTCTCAAGGAATTTTCTTTCTCTTGCCCTTGAGATCTTTTCTCCTGATAAAATGTCATTGAGTTTTCTGTTACCATGGTAGGGCCTTGACAAGGAGTTGAGAGGTTTTCCTTCAGTTCAGCAGAGGGCTCCAGAATATACACAAGCTGTGGAGTTTCTGTCTTCATCACCTCCACAGTGCAATGGAGTGGTTAAATTCCCTGCTGCAAGCTAATTACACTTCTCTATTGCACAGAACACTTGTCTTCCCATAATTAATTATGAGAAAGAAAAAAAAAATGCCCTTTTGTTGCTTTTAATGAATTAATCCTTCATGAAAATAATTT
This sequence comes from Dicaeum eximium, assembly GCA_013396995.1. NCBI lineage: Eukaryota > Metazoa > Chordata > Aves > Passeriformes > Dicaeidae > Dicaeum > Dicaeum eximium. Next base: position 1,280,054 of record VWZP01006139.1, on the reverse strand, counting down.
CTGTGACATAATAACAAAAGGACATTTGTTCACTGTCCTCATCACCATGCACACCATAGTACATAAATGGCCTCATGTGAGGACTCTCTTTGTCTCCTTTGTCCAAGAACTTACTTTATTGCAGACATGGGAGTATTAATACCCTCAATTGCTGTACAGGCAGATAAGACTGTCTAGATCATTATAACAAAAAACTACAGAGGAAAGAGTCCAATGTTTTGATAGTAATTCTCTCTCTAAAATCAAAGGAACGGTTCTATTAAATGGATTTTTCTTCAGAAATAAAAAGCCCACATTGCCCTACTTAATCTAGTCATTTGAAACACAGCTTAGATAAATCTATTTGACTAAATGAAGAAAGTCAATCTCTGTTTGATTGCTCATCCAAGGTGTAGGAAAGGAATCCATTATGTCACAAGATTGAGTAACTCAAGATGTGCTTTGTAAGATTAATGGATACTGTGTCAAATGTGTATTTAACTGGGTTGCACTGAAGAGCCTGAATATAGCCAGAATATCTGGTATTTTGCTAAGGCTGGCACAGGATGAAATTCTCTCATACTGTGCACAGTAGCTGTATTTCTTTAATTCTTCATGGAAGTTGACTGGACCATCAAAGCTTAGTAGACAGGTGTTTACATTACCAGTGAGATTCCACAAGATTTAATATGCCTTCTATCAGGTAAAATCACAGAGTCATAGAATGATTTGGTTTAAAAGGGACCTTAAAGACATATGTCCCTGCCATAGGGACATCTATATCTGTCCCTATGGCAGGGACACCTTCCATTAGACCAGGTTGCTCAAAGCTCCATCCAACCTGACCTTGAACACTTCCAGGGATAGGACATCCACAGCTTCTCTGGGCAACGTGTGCCAGTGCCTCACCACCCTCGCAGAGAAGAATTTCTTCTTAATATCTTACTTTAATCTATCTTTCTTCACTTTAAAACCATTACCCCTTGTGTTATCACTGTACTGATTTTAATTTAAAGGTGGGTGTTATGTTACCTACAGAAGATCAAAACTGCAGGTGGATCTCCTGCTGCAGCAGCATGCAGATATTGTTTCATCGCTTGATCTGGGAGTGAACACCACAGCACCAGAGATGATGGGAGAATCTGAAAGATTAATCACCCTAAATTCCTTCAGTAAAATCACATCTGTTGCTACAACAGATATAGCAGGCATTGCAAAACTTGTTTGTATTCATAATGCTGATTTTTATGACAAGATGTTGGCTCACATGGCATTTATCTCACCCTATGACGTTTTCTCCTGCATTTTTATTCATCTTCTCTTGAGAAATGTATATAATTTATTACGTTTTAATTTCCTTAGACTTAAGTTTATAGGAAAAATTGGTACGAAGTAGCTTAAATTATTGAAAATTTTGAACACTATTTTGAATGAAAATAAAACAGAACTCATGCTACCAGTAATAATATTGTATTTCAAATCATATATAATAAGAAGTTCACACATTTTCTCTTCATTCCTTTCATAATTTTCAACAGCTGTCCTTTACCCTTTGAGATAATTAAATATTTTTCATAGGCACTGAGGCATATTATATCCCCCTTTCACTAGTAATAAATGAAATATATTGAAGTTCTACTACTAATAAACTCTCATGATAGGAGCCTTCCCATATATCTTTAGATATGTTTTAAGGCAGCTGCCCAGACTCACCCATTACTCAGTGGGAAGAAATAACACAACCTATCCCATAAGTTGAAGGCTTAGGCTAAGATGAGATGAAGCAGCTTCTCCAATAATCATATTTTGTATATAAACTCTGCAGGAGGGCACGATTATAACTTATTTTTGGTTACTCACAAAATATTAAAAAAATTGATCTTTTCCATTCCACAATTAATAAACCAAAAATTTTACCTTTTTTCTGCAGTAACCTTACAAACAGCTGGCAGAACACACAGGCTTCTGGTGGGAACTGCAAGGTTGGTGCTTGGAACTGGGTTTAGTTAGAAGCTTTTGAAACAATTCCAACAGCTAATCCAGAGCACATGTCTCTATGTGTTAAAGATGTTCCTCTTAATTGCAGAGGGGGTTGGACTTGATGGCCTTTGAAGGTGACTTCCAACTCAAACCTTTCTGTGATTCTAACATTTCAGGTTCAGAAAAACAGTGTATTTACAGTTGGTTTTATTCCTATATAACACTTTGCATCCAGTCATTTTAATTCTTTTATTTTTCCAGCTCCTTTTTCAGCATTGTTTGCCGTTAATTATCCTGGTTAATATATTCATTCTATTAATTCATCAGAAATCAATTATTGTGTTCTGGAATCCTCATTGCCTTATAGGAAAGTCCATCATGAGCAGGTTATTTTATCTTACTATTTGCAATCTAAGGGTTATGTATATGAGCATAGGATGGAAAGCACTGCTAAAGCATCTTCCTGCAGAGATGTGCCATTTCCTTCCACTAGCTGTCAAAGAGCTGAACAAACAGTAAGCATAAATTTCACTTCTGTGTGCCTGTTTGGGGTGGAGGTTAAGCATGAAGAAGAGCATTATTTATCAAGTCTCTGCAAAGACCAGTGACCTCAGCACTTCTGACTACAGGAAGTTCTTCCTCTGAAGGCTGCAACCACTCAGCAACTCCCTAGCACAGGACATACAATAGTGAATTCTGAAAAAGAAGAGAGCAGCAGAGTCATAAATAAATTATGATACAGCACTGTGATGGACCTGAGGATATTGGAGGTCCTTTATAATGTTAATGGTTTTATAATTTTATGATTCCATGGAGGGCTCTGCTGTTGGCCTCCAATGCAGGAGAAATGCAAGCCCACAGAAGCTGTTGTGTGTGTTTGTCTACCCATCCTGCCAATGCATATTGGTAAGACTCCATCAGCATAATAAACAGATGTTCCTGACTCTACTTGCATAGAAGTACTGCTTGGAAAAAATCAAGGAATTCCTAAGAAAGTCAGATATGAAAGTAAACCAAAAGCAGAAATTTAAGGATGGAATGAGACATAGTACTAAAGTGCAGATGATGTTTAGATTAGCACAGGTGCCACTACACCTCACATCAGCCCACTGTGTACAGGCTCCACATGGTCTTGCCATTGCACAAATTGCCAGTCATGGCAAACAGTTCAACAGGTAGGATGTTTGGTCTGGCAAAAGATGGGCAGAACCTACTTTCTAGTAAAGTTTTGAAGAAGGTTAGAGATGAAAGAGAGCTAAGGTTGGGGTAAAAGCTTGTTTATTTGGATCTGAGGTTAAACCCCAAGAATAAATCCAGTGGAAGGAGAATAAAAGAGGAAGAATATAACCAGTAGAGGTCAAGAGCAGTGCCTGGATGGAAAAAAAATAATAATATTTTTATAGGAACAGGCTGAAGCTGAAAAGAATTTATATATTTTAAGCAAGATTGGAATACAAGAATGAAATGTGGATAAGTGTCAAGGAGAAGTTCGTACAAATAGTCTTTTTTTTACACTCAGCAAACATCTGGAAATCTTTGCAAATAGTGCAGCAAAGACTTTGAGAGTTCTGCATATTCTTCAGAACTGCAATGGAAAAGCATTAGCCCATCCATAACTGCAGTAATTTTCAAAATGAGATTTTATTATCCTCTTATAACATTGTTTTAAACAATCAAACTCATTAAGTACTGCCCCACAGTAATGGAAAATGCTGTTGCATTTTGAATTAATCCTGTTGTCACACATTTTGGTAGGAAGTGTGGACATAACATTTCCCTCTTTGAAGTAAGCCAGATTTTTCTTTGACCATCTACTTGAGTGGGAACAAAGTGAGGCATAATTATCAATATTTTCAAGCGTGGGCTCTAATTTAATCCTAACATAGGCAGCCGAGTTTGCCTGCACGGTTTGAGATGCCTTTGGCTTAATTTTCATAATCAAAGCATATTCACAGCATTCCTGTACAAAGCAAAGATGACCTCTTCCTAGCTGGGTGGTCATTTTGTTAAAACATTGAGTTTATAAGTTCTTCTGAACACATTTCTGGTTGGCTGGAACTTAGAAAAAGCATCTATTCATTGCTTATAGCTAAAAGGAATTTACTGCTAGCTTTCAAGGGAAACCCACATGTTCTTGGATTCTTAGGATCAGAGGTTTTGTCTTTCCATTTCTATATTCCCAAAGAAAATAGTGCATGTATTCATTGTTTTGTCAGTATAAGATTTATAATGCCTTTAACTATTAATTTCCTTGCCATAAAGTGCATAGGTTTTGTAAATTATGTGAGAGTGACAACACTGTAGTTTCCTTGGCAACCTTAACTGGTTTTCAAAACAGTGCATTTCATGTTTGGAATTGATTTGTACGACCTGGCAGGGAAAAAAAATAGAAAAGAAAAGAAAAATGATGAGAAAGAAGGAAAGAAAGAGAAAGAAACCTCTTGAGGGAAAAAAACTGGCAACTGAAACGATTGCAAATCAACCTTCCACCACTTAGTCATCTATATGATATGAACATTAAAGTGCTAAAACTTAAAGAAAAATGCATCTGAAACTGTCAAATTTTTTTTTGCTCTGCCTGAAATCCAGAAAAACTAGACTTTTAGCTTAGATTCAGTGTTGAACTTAATTTGGCCTTTTTCTTTCTAAATTTGTCTTATTTTGAATTTGAAAATTTGGCTCATGTTTAGTCACTAATAAGATGCATACTTGGGAATGTTTTTCCTTGCTTTGATGGGGGCTTTTTCTCCATTTTTAAAATTAAACACACTTAATACCTTTGCACTGCAAAAGGTGAAGTTAAGTATGGTGAGGCACAGGATCAGACCTTAAATTAAATATTTTAATTGTTAAAGCATTTTCTAAGAGCTGATTGGAAAAAGAGATGTTGTGTTAATCAAGATGGATCTTTATCCTTGAGAACAAGATTAATTGTTTCTTTAGATGGGGAGAGTGCCTGTGAAAAGTTTATCTCTTTAACCAACTCTTTGATAATCTCCAAGCAAAATTTCAATAATTGGAAAAATAATATGTAGTCTGTGTTTGGCATCTTCATGCAACTCTGTAGTGTTTTCTGCATCCTTCTGTTTTTATGGATTCTTCAGGTACCAGTTATGTAATAGAGAGAAAGAATGTCATGGAAATAATATTCCAGTAGCATGAAGGGGACAAGCATGGTGAAATTATTCCATTATCTCTTGCTTTCTGTTCAACATTAGCCAGGACCCTATTAAAAACCTGAGTGATAGAAGGTGTTTGCATTAGTCTAAAACCTGATTCTCATTTGAAGTAGATATTCAGTCACGAGGATCAAGCAAAAAGAGCATGGAAAGCTGTGATCCTGTTTGTGAAAAAACTGCAGATGTCATCATTTACCCCTTAAGTCCTCAGACTGCATAGTGATGAGCACAAAACAGAATCAAAACTGGATGAAGGGTTGTGATTCGAAGGGAACTTGGACATGTGAGCTGAATTTGTACGGGATGACTCTGTCAAAGGAGATGTGAGGTTGTTCCCTATATAGACAATATAAAGGCATAGCAAAAAGAAAGAAACAACCACAGAGTTTGTACCTTATTTGGTATTCTATCCTGTCCATGTACTTCTTTAAATTGGGCATCCAGATTCTGCTAACAAAGATCATGGAAATGTAGAATATTCTGAGGTGGAAGAGACCTAAAAGAATCATTAAGTCCAACTGCTGGCCTTGCACAGGACAATTCTCAGTCATACAATGTGTCTGAGAGCATTGTCCGAGGGCTTATTGAACTCTGTCAGGCTTGTGCTGTGACCACTTCCCTGGAGAGCCTGTTCCAGTGCCCAACCACCCTGTAGGTGAAGAACCTTTTCCTAGTGTCCAGCCTAAACCCCTGTTGACACAGTTTCAAGCCATTCCCTCAGTCCTGTCGCTGATGGTCACAGAGAGAGATCAGTGCCTGCCCCTCCTCTTCCCCTCCTGAGGAAGCTGCAGGCTGCAATGAGGTCTCCCCTCAGTCTCCTCTTCTCCAGGTTGAGCAGGCTAAATGACTTCAGATGTGCCTCATAAATCTTCCCCTCCAGAGCCTTCACTATGTTCTTAGCTCTCTGATGAATCCTCTCTAGTAGCTTAATATCTTATATTGTGATGCCCAAAACTGCACACAGTCAGAAGATATAACTTCTTACTGATAGCAAATGTGGAATTCTTCTTCTGTATTAGACCCCTGTGATTCACACATCGTGATATGAAAGGGACGGAAGAGTTTGGATTTGGAACAGAGCTCCTGTAGCAGGAACGGTGTCTCTTTTCCAGAGCTAAGATATTTTTACTAAAGTGTGACATTTTTAAGTCTCCTGCCTTGGAGTAATATCTTGTGTATCATTTGTGTAAGGAGAATGTAGCTCCATGTCCTTGTAAAGTTTGTCTTGGACATAACTTATTTCTGCCACTTAGTTTTCTGACAGAGCTCGATGCATAACTTCATGAATATCACTGCATTGTTGCAATCTGAAAGAACCTTCTCCAACATTTGACTCATGGCATTAGGAGACCATCACTGCTACCAAGCAGAGGGCAAATACTGATGACCAAAGAACACAGAGACTATTTGGCAGGTTGGTACTCAGGCTTGAAAGTAGGGAATGGTATCAGTAAGTCATGCATGTGCATGAACTCTTCACATTAAAAAAAAAAAAAAAAAAAATTAAAATTTGCCTCAACTCGGAGCAACACTGCTTAGATTCCTTGTCAGGGTTGGTTTTATGGTTGTTTTTCTTAATCTGAAAGATTGCATCCATTTGTAAATGAGTAACCACTTGTTCTTGTCCTGTGACATTAATCTCTTCTTGCTTTTCTGCATTTAACTGTCTTAATGATGTATCTTTACACAAGTACTTCTCCAACAGGCTATTCCGGTTGGGGGTGTCCTTCCATGGGATATACAGTTATATTTCCACAGAATTCCACAACAAGTATGCACATCCTGGCTCCACATTCACCCACATAAATGTAGGTACATGTGCAGAGATCTCAGAGATTTACTATCATGTACACTAAGAGTTCTTTATGAGGACTATGAGGAAAATCTAAGTAAACCATAAAGTCATCTGGATTACTTCCCCATCTCAGGCCTACACTCTGACACCCAAGTGTATAAGCCAGGCTCTAATATTAAGAGTTTTTTGGAGCTCCTGCAGCTCTGTACTCTTCCCAGATTTTAAACATACCTATAGATGATCTAAAATTAAAAAGAAAAATGTTCTGACAAGCCTGGCAACTGTGGGTAGCTCATTACATTCTATTATGTATTTGTTCCTCATTATGTTTTCTCTGTATAAAATGAAATACAGGAATACATGCATACTTTTGTACACTTATTCTCACAAGAATGGTGTTTTCCTGCTAGCTTTCTACCAGAAAAGGAATGAAAGCTCAAGCATAAAGCCAGCCTTTCTTTTTTCTGTAGTAGATTCATATTTGTTTGATGAAAAAAAGGGAAACAAAAATGAAAAAGGTCTCAGGCAATTAAGAAAATTGTAGAGCTTACTGCCTATGTCCTCAGAAACAAGGAAGTAATATAATTGTGATTTTCAAGGCATTCCACCACTTTTGAGTCAGCGTTACATTCTCTAATTACATGTAATAAACAGGTAGTGGAATAGACCAGCATGGGGCTTGAGAGTCTGAGTCCTTGTACAGCACAGAAATGCACATAAAGAGACCTTTTAGAAACAGGGGTGAGACAATTAAGTATGGCATCAGTGATGTTGCAGTTTTAGTATATGTTCAACACGAATGGTTTGAAGGGAGGAGTTAAATAACCGGAGGGCTGCCTTGGCTCTGATATGATCAAACACTAATTGTTCTGCTCTATTAGTCCAATTATCTTGTAGGTAAAAGAAAATGATTGTATAAGCTCATAACCTCTGAATCTGTGTCTCTTTCCACTGAAGCTACTGATACCGAGTGTTGCCACCATATGAATGGTAAGGGCTAATTCTGTGGCTGTTCATGGTCCCTAAGGATGTGCATAAATGCCAAATCCAGGTGCCAGGCAGCAAAGTGTTTGACAGTGCCATTAAAGTACCTGATTGAATGCTGGGGAGATTCCTCTGGTTATACTGGTTATTTTTGTGAGCTATTAAACTAATATCATTGGTGTCCCTTCCTAGTGCTGTCCATGAGGAAAGGATTAATGCTCACTTGCAGGCTCTCAGGGTCTTCCCTCTGTAGCACATGGTGCTGGAAATCCTTAGGGACTGAGTTGTTAAGACATGTTTTATGGATCTAGCACAACACTTAGAGAATGACTCTCAGCTGTGCTCCTGCTGTTTGACAGCAGAGGTGCTGCAGAATGCAGGAATTATGGGAATCAGGATCTTCAAACGCATAAAACTTGGTCTGCAATTTTAAAATGTTTAGTTTTTCACTAAATTACATTTTTCTTGGGTTTCTGGTTAATTGTTGAGGCTATAGTGCATTTGACTCTCTCTTGCTTACCTTAAATTAAACATTTTAGCTGGTTTTAATGGGTAAAAGTAAGAGGTAAGCAGGACTGGTTTTGTTTGTTGCAAGCTTGGGAAAAAATAAGAGCATAGGAGATAAGAGGAGTATAGTTTAAAGATACCTTTGTATGCCTCTCCAAGGTGTGATGGTATGTTCCCCTAGTTAAAATAGCCTCTGGGCACCCACAAAATTCTCTTGATTGCAAAGGCTGCAACAAGGGACTGGAGCATCAGCTTATGCTGGTCTTATGTTGCATCTTTTTTGCTCCTCCACACGGCAAAACCCACTTGTCCTCTGCTCAGTATCTGCTCTTGGAGAAAGGAGTGGAAGATCCATGCTCATACGTTTGTAGCAAAATAACTGTTTTCTAATCTAAATTTACTTAAGAGATTTGGAAAGCTCATTATTTCATTCTAACAGCATCAATTCTGAGAAAATATTCTGACATAGTTTGTAGTGCTTGGCTGGTTCATGTGGGTTGCTTGGAAGCAAATACAGGGTAAATGAGCCTGTGGTCCTCCTGCTTTTTTGGAGAATATTTTTTGACCCAGAGGAAAAAAAATATAGTGCAGTGTCATGGATGAACACTTAAGATACTCATGTCAGAGGAGGGCCCCCAGTCTTTGTTCTGTTTTTCTCTCTTCATATTTCTTCCTTTGTGTATCCTAGTGCAGGTGTGGCTAGCAATCTCTGAGGGCCTGACGACTTTCTTTATGGTGTACCAATTCTGGGAGCACAGATATTTAGATGCAATTAAAACTTCACTTCCATATCCCTGAATCTTATTTCCATAGAGCATGAGACAGTTGATAGGATGAGCAACTTAGAACATACCAGAGCATCTGCACAGATTAGATTAATGCTCTAGAGAACTACTGACATTTGCTTTTAAGTTAAAAGTCTCTTATTAAACTATTAACAAAGCAGTAACAATGGAAATTAAAAAAGAAAAAAAAACCTAAAAACCCCAGCAAAATCAAGGAAAGCTTCTGAATGATATTTGAAACCCACTCTTCAGTTAATATAAATCCAGGCAATGCTAGGGGCTATAGTCTCCTTTCTGGAACAGAACTTGAATTTCTGAAGTTTCTTGAATTTCTGACATTTCTTTTGAAATTTCATGAAGAAGATTTAATTACTTAATTCACAGAGTGAAGATGTCAATCTATATGTCTACTGCCCATTTTACTCTGCTGAAGTCATGAGAGCAAGATCATTTATAATTCCTGTTTCTTCCTAAGGCACAGCTTACTAAGAAAAGACCATGAGCAATTTTCAAGAAAGGAAGCAATTACATTTTTGAATGTCATCAAATATCATCTTCAAACAAGGTTTTTTAAAAGTATCATATTTTGTGTTTACAATCTCTCTTATGATATATTTTATATCTCTTTCTTCTGTATTTGTTTGTCTTCCGAATTCAGTGACGGGATCATAATTATACTTGGCAAAACAAGAAATGCTCATTATGGTAATTTTAAAACTTATTTTGTGTCTCTTTGGTTCAGGCTTTAAAAACCCCTCAGATGTAATTCTCTTCAAATGCCATTTTGACCATTTCTCTTCTTTTTCTCTATTACTAGGAACAACAATATAAAAATAGATTTGATGCTCCTTATCAATTAATCTGTCAGCTTTTTATGTGTTCTATAATTTCCTGTTTAAATTGATTCATTATTTTAAAGATGTTTTGCAGTCATAAATACATTTTTCCTGTGGCATTGCCATGGAATGATATAGAAATGAATTAAACAAGACAAGACTTTTCTAAAATGCAGAGGATTTATTAAAAGCTTTTTTTTTATATCCACTACAATAAGCCTGCAAGTTTCTGCACTCCTGCAAAAGAAAGTTTTCTCAACTAAAATCAGTTGACTTGATGAAACTTGGGTTTTCAATGACATTGTATCAAATACTGTGTGATCTCTAATTGAAGCTGTTCTCCCAGGCTGTTCAGAAAAGTGTTCGCCAAAGGAGGTTTTGTGGTGTCTAGAAATAAATTAATTTACAAAGAAGTTTTTCTCTTAATGAGCTCCAAGCCTCTATGCAAAATTTTATTTCGGAAAAGTTATACGAACTTCGTAACTCTAGAACATTTATGTATATGTCAAATTTCTTTCAGAATAGCCAATAAGTTAAACCTCCTTTTTTCTTAGGAAATTCATGAAACATACCCCCTCCACAAACACACAATCACAGAGTGATTACAGAAGCTTTCTTTTCTGTAGAAATCCAGGCTAAAAAACATAATAGGAGAAGAAGTGTAAGTAGCAATTATATGTAATGAATAGAAAAGCAAAGAACTTGGTGGTAATAAGTACAACTCAACAGTTAGGAAATGCAGGTCATTGAAATTGTAATCAAGAGTCAAGTATTCCTTCAGAATTTTAATAAAACTCTGAATTGTTGATTTTTATTCTAAAGCTAATTAAATGGACTTGATAAAATAACATACTCAGCAGCAGCATAACTTTTGCAGACCATAAGACTACAGATTTAAAATTTTAATGATGCTATAGTATATTTGTAATATTTTTTGGTCTCATTACTGCCCTTTTGATGAGAAAAAATTGATATTGTTCATTTCAATGAACAATATGTTCAATGAGTATGTTCAATATTTCAATGAGTTTTCAGATTTCACTAGAATTAGATGCCACAATTTAAATCCTATGGATATTTAGCAGAAAGTAATGTAAATTACTTTCTGCTAAATATACATATTACTGCAAAGCAGACCTTTTCAGTAAGTTGATTTCTGGGCCTTCCCTAGCCCTCCATCCTCTCTGACTTGAATGAGAGATGTAAATGAAGAAGAAAAATAAAAGATTGACACACAGAGCAACACAAAACTTAAACTAGTGCAGCATGGAGGTATGTTATATTTTGAATGTCAAATTTGGTTGGTGAATAAAGAATGTCATGCCATTTCCTAATCCCACTACAAAATTCCATGTTTTGACAGGTGAGAATGCCTTGGACTGAATATGTGCTGCAGTTTAGTGCAAGATACAAAGCCTTGCAACTTAGTTTCATGGTCTAAATCCAACTGAGGATGAAGGAGTGAAATTTGATTAAAATCCAATGATTCTTTAGAGGAAAAAAAAAAAGAATTTGGCATATGCAAAGTAGGCTTTAGAGGATGAGTATTCAAACAGTAATTCATTTACATAATTTTCACTGATGCCCATCTCTACTTGTGGTTTTAACAAACAGGCTTCATTAGCAACAAAAATTCTGATCTCTAATGGCAGCAGAAATGAGGTTTGAACTCAGGAAGAAGCAAGATACAGCTCAAAATTATTCTGCAGGGAAACATCTCTGAGATTATTGAAATATCTTGAGTATTAAAAAATTGGCTGAGATGCTAAGAAAGATGGCTGGAATCTCAAGGTGGTTAGGATCTTCCATACCCGATCTTTTGCCTAAAAATGAAAAATGGGAAATTGTGCAAAATTTCCTTCTGATGGCTTCAGATGTGTAAATTGGCAGTTTGTCTCACATGGTCTACGTGTATAGCAATTTAAAATTTAATCTCACATTTCCTCAGAGACCAGGCCTGATTGCATATCCAAATCCATAAATTTCAAGTAAGATCCTGAAATTATTATTGGTAGAGCAAGTGCTGTTCCCTGATCTGTAGACACATTTCAGTGCTGTACTAGGTGGGGCTGACCCAATTGAGGATTGGGTCTCAGATTAAAGTGAAAAGGTTATGTGACTGATTCTTATCATTCTTGAGTTTTGTGATATTTCTCTCTTTTTGTTGGAGCCATGGGAGGTGGTATTGATCAATACGCTAGGTATTGGTCAGCTCAAGATTAGATTTCAAATTAAGAATTAGCCTTTCTCATTACAGAAAAGGGATGGAATGGAGAGACAATTGAAACCTGAATCTATACCAAAAAATCACTCTTTAATTTGTCTCCACAAATTTTTAAATCAGCCCCAAGGAACCAATGATACAATGTTTGTCGTAATTTTGCATGCTTAGGAAGTAACAAAACTTGCAAAAATATGTAAATATACAGTTTACTGATCAAGTTAGTGTAACGATCATAACCATCTGGAATTACACACAATACTACAAGTAAGTGACAGGGTGCCATGAAGACCAGTGGCTTCCCTGGGATTTTGGGCAGAATTGAGCCTCACAGTCAGGACCTGTCCCACCACACTGTCCCAACACAGTCAGCAGCACGGGAATCAGGCCATGGGGACGGGTACAGGACAAGGAGAGGGCAGGAAATCCACCTGCAGGTAGTTTATTTCGGCCTTCAAGTAGTGTCTTCCCTGTTTATACCAAAGTTCATTGCTTTCCTCCCTGCATTCTTGAATGTCAACACACATCTAGACTTTTCAACTGGATTCAACCATTTTTTTAAATAATGATTCAGTCCTCCCTAATATTGGCAGCATCTTCCAGTTTTTCCAGCCAAAAGTTTGGATGACCGCTTATCTACTTCTTATCTCTAGGTCATTGGTAAATTAAGTGGAACCAGTCCGAGACTGATGACAGGAGAATAAAAAATAGGAGCTCTTCTCCAGTCCAATTAATTTCTTTTAAAATAAGCCATTGCAGTCTCTTCATTAGTCAGCTCTTTATGAGCCTACTATTCTTATATCAGTGTTCACCATCCTTTCCTTGAGGAGTAATTTCCGATGGAAAACTGAATCCAGCCTTTCAGGTGATTTTATAGTGATTTTTTGGTTTGGATTGGTTTTTGGTTTTTTTTGGTTGGTTTTTTTAATCTAAAAATGTACTAAATCCACTGATTCACATAATCTAAAATATCAGTCCTTAAAAAAGTAAAGATATTAAATTAGGGTAGCAGCATTGATAAAACCACATGGATCATTTATTAACTTGCCTTTGTCTCTGTGTCCTCAGTTATTTTTTTCAAGAATGTTTATGATACATTGCAAAGCATTTAAGTCAAATTTAGAGTCCATAATTGCAGAGATCACCTTTATTTTCCCTTTTCATGTAGCCTATTATGTTTGCCATTCTTCAGGCAGGGTATTACTCCCTGAGTTTACACATTCATTAAAAATCCCTCCTACTGGTCTTCCGTTAGTTATGCATAACTATTACCATGCCATTCTCTTGTGCCTCAGATTAGTTTATGCTTTAGATTCACTCAGCTTTGTCTTTTAGGAAAATTTTCTCTGAATTGTACATCCACTGTACTACACTTAAAGGGGAGGAAAACTAAGGAGGGAGCCAAATTATTAAGCAGGGCAAGAGCCCCTTTGCCAATGCTCTCGGCATGCTGGTGGGCACGGATTAAATCAGGAACAAGGGAGGGAGATGATGAACAGCCAAGTTAAGGAGTGATGGGATGTGTTAGGTAGCCTTGGAGTGCAGGTGGCAGCTCAAAGGGGATGATCCTTCCTCTCCACTCAGCCCAGGTGAGACACATCTGGAGAGAGGCCAGCCAAGGACCTGAAGAGAGTTAAAGGACCGACTGTAGTACCTGACATACATGGAGAGGTTGAGAAGGGTTGGACTGTTCAGCCTGGAGAAAAGATGGCTTGAGAGGATCTTATCAATGTATATAACCCCTAATGGAGGGACTGACAAAGACAAAACCAGGCTCTTCTCAGTGCTGTCCAGTGCCAGGACAAGAATCAATGGGTACAAAATGAAGCACAGGAAACTCCTACCAAATGCAAGAAAAAGGTCTTTTATTATGAGAGTGGCAAAATACTGAAAAAAAAAGTCCTTGAGAAGTTATGAATCTTTCACTCCTAGAGATATTCAAACCCTACTGCACCTAGCCCTGAGCAACCTGGTCGAGCTGGCCCTTTGTGCACTGGATTGGATTAGAGATGATCTTCACAGGTCTCTTAAATATATACGGTTCTAAAACAAAATTCTGTGATCTGTTATTAAATTGATTATATATTTGGGAAAATTCTGACAGGCCATTTTGTGCCTGAAAAAGCACAAAAGCCCTTTTAAACATTTAAGGCTATAGCAAAATGTCACATAAACCACAGGACTATTTTATAAGTAAATCCCCATAAAAATAGCCATAAATTTGCAAATGTAACTGTAATTGTTAATGTGCAAAACACATCCAATTAAAACAAAATTTTAGTTTGTTCAGAAAACACTGTAAATAGCCAATGGTATTATAAATGTTTTTTGAAAAGCCATCCAGAATTGTAAAAAAAGCTTATTAGAATAAAAAACCCTAGTGGATATTCTTCTAGCTGTTATTTTATTTTATTTTATTTTATTTTATTTTACTTTATTTTATTTTTTCCATGTTTAAACATAAAGTTCCAGTGGGAAAATGACATTTCTATAACAAAAGACAAACAGAAATATGGCTTCTGATCTTTTCTGAGATGCATCTAAGCTTGTGTAACCTGGCTGTCATGTGCAGTGCATGTCACGAGTGGTGCAAAGCTGTGAGAAAAATCTCAGTCCTGCTCCAAATGTTTCAGCCCCCTTTCAGTAAACAGCCAGGGCTCTGGCTGTTTGAATTAGCTTTGAATTAACAGCTGAGTGGTCTTTAGTTGCTGAAGCAGAAATCTCCAGACCGTAGTCAAGGCAATGCAGTGATTTGTACTGGCTTTAAAAATATCCATTCCCTGAACTTCTGTAAGGCTGCATCAAACACTGCCTTCACCCTGTAAGATCAGCTAAGTCGGATAAGAATTTCTCTGTCTTCACATCCACAGCCTCTGTCTCTGGTCCCTCTTCGTGTTGAAAATCCAGTTTTGGCTGGATTGGCAGTTGTGGCTGAATCCACAAATAATATTTTTGTGAAGAAGTTCTGCATATCTTACTTTGCAGAAGAGTAAGTCCCCAAACTACTAAGAATGATGTCTGAGCTTCCCTTGAACTCAGAGTCCTGTGAAGCTCACAGACATTTCTGTTTTCTATAGTGTTCTTCATATTGCTAAACATGTCCTACCTCATGCCTTAAATAATAGAATCACAGAGTGGCTTGAGCTTGAAGGGACCTTAAAGACCATTTATTTCCAAAGTCCCATGATCAGGGAAACCTCCCAGTAGAGCAGGGTGCTCAAAGCTCTGACAACTTTGTCAAATCCTAGCAGAAGTAATTAAATATTGCCTGAATTTCCTGCCTGGTCTATCAATAATGGCTATTGAATTAATGATATGGGGATTGTGTAAATCTGTGGGGATTCTTTGCAGGTAAAATCTCTTTATGTAAGGTCATATTAATGTTTAAAGCCCATGTTCTGCTCCTGGATGTGTTTGTGTAATTTTTATTAGTAAGGGGAATAATGTACTTACATTTGGTAGAGAAAAATACTTGTTACCTCCATAGTATAAATAACATGACATATTCAGCTCCCTTTCTGGAGAGCTCTGGCCTGCAGCACTTTCAGTAGATAAAAACATAGTCATACCTAGAGAATATAAAAGAAAATGCATCTTATCACTCTGAAATACAAGGAACTCATCTATAATTGAAAAAATAATTAATTTCTACAAGTGTCTCATTATTACCACTTTCTGAAAATCCTTTTTCCTAAAAGAATTATGTCCACAGTTCTAAAGCACTACAGATTTAAAGAGACAGGGTTAGAGCCCAAAGGAAAGGTGCAGAGCCTTTAGGAAATGAAAAGGTGAAAGAGAAACCATTAAAATTGAAAAAGTATCTAAAGTACTTTCTAGAAAAATGCTGAAGACTTTTAAAAGATGCATCTTTGTAACTATGAAGACAATTTTCCAGATGCAAAAACATTGCTAAGATTTTAAATAACCTTTTCAGGTTCTTAACTCCCAGTCTTGTGCTAATTCACAATGACTGTTTAGGGAATATCTCATCCAGGTATCCATACCTTGCTCAAAGAGACAAAACAACACAACTGTGCCATCTGTGTTGACCTACAAAAACCTTCTGGACTTGAAAGAAATTTCAATCTCTTTGGGCATGTGTGTGAAGTGAGAGATCCCAGCAATCCAACATTGCTCTCAGCAATGGGAAAGCCAATTAAAATAACTGAATTGCAGTATGTAACTCTGCCCTCAGAATTTAATGCAACACTGAGTATGCATGTTCAGAATGGGGCTGACAGTAAAATCTACAAGAGTGATATTTTTTAATCACATTTTATCTTTTTCTTTCTGGCAGCTGTGGGAAGTTCCTTAAGAAGCAGTCTTCTTCAGTTTTGCATCACTGAACAGATATAGTTTTAGAACAATCCAGGAATACAGAGCTAAGCTAGTTTGATATTTAGTGGAACAGAAAGAAGACAGTGGGTTTTGTGCCCTGATGTATGATAGGTCAGCAGGAGTAGGGTTTCTGGATTCCACCACAGAGAAAAACACATAGAGATGGTGGTAAAGGAGAGTGCTCTTTCCTATGAGACTCAAAGGAAAAGGCATAATGACCATCAGCCCTTTTCCAATGAAGAGTGCCTATATCATACTGCAAATCAAACATCCTACAAAGTAAGAATATTTTATTCTGGGAAATAAAAAATAACCCTTTCAGAATTTCTTATTCTTCCTTTGATTCAATGTTTGTTTAAGTGAAGATACTGAAGGATTTCAGGTCAAACTTTTAGCCAGATAAGCTTGACTTAAACCTGAAAATCCAGTACAAAGCAATATCCTTCTCTCTCTGCAAGAGAAAAACTCTCACTAAATCTCAAAATTTTTAGAGTAATTTTGAAGGGGCTCTTTAGTGGATGCTGCTGGTCTGAGGCAGCCTGTGGGGATCTCTCCAGTGCTGCTCAGGGCTAGAGACATGAAGGCTACATTCTCCCCCAGGTTTGCTCACAAGGCAGTGCTACCACTCTGCAGTGTTTCTGTCCAAAAAAGAGCCACCTCTTCTCTCTAGGTATCCCTTTCCAAGTATTGGAATAGGTCATATCATTCCCACCAGTTGTGTTTCATGTTTGATTTGCAATGACTGAAGCACTAATACTGTGAACAGACCAGCAAATAAGCAAACATCTCCAAGGGTCAGCCTTTGATCCTACAAGGACTGGCAGGAGCTTTGTGTTTCCTACAGGTGATATAAGTAAAACTGTATTCTTGGATAATTCCAAAATATAATACTCCAAGGAGAGTAGGAGCCAGCTGAAATCCCAGTTGAGTATTTTGATATCTTGTTCTGTCTCCTCTATCTTAAATCCTGTTTAACTAGCAGCAGCTGCCACTGACATTTCCACTAGGATGGTACAGATGGAGCAGTGACTCAGATCACTGGCTCTGCAGAACAGCTAAAACTGTTGCTGATGAAGATTATCAACAGGGCTGTAGGAGAGGCTCATGTGTGATTGAGGCTTGCAATATGTGGAATTCAGATTTTCCGCTTGTATTGTTTTCATGAAAGAAATTGCATCTATCTGCCTACACATACAACTCCAAACATGAACAAATTCTTAGTCATTAGATGTTTTGTAATCGTAGCTTTCTCTGCTTTGTGTTTGTTAAGTAGTTAAATCCAAAAGCAAAAATTAAATGAAACAAAAAATTATTATGTTTAATGTCAGCATTTAATCTGGGACAAAAATTCCTTTATTGCTTGATGTTCTTGTAGCCTGAAAAGGGTTGGGATGGGGAGAAGCAAAACAAGGTAAATCTGTTAGTTGAGCTTTCCTGTCATTTTGGTCACATCTCTGCTTATCATCCTTCATTTTCCCTGGGGAAACAGAGAGTAAACAAGAAGATAGTTGCACTGAGTCTTTGTGATAAGGGTTTCAGTTGGAAAATATAATCTGTTCTGTTATTTCTTGGTCAAAATATATTTTGAGATTGTTCCTTTGTTTACAATGAGAGGTGTGTTTATTTGTTTCCTTTAACATTTTAGGTGCATGGATGTCCTAAACTAGTAGATTTAAGCAAATACAGTTTAAATTCATTAGAATACCTGACAGACACAATTCTTTATAGACTTGGATGATATGTATAGCAAAAAATAGGTTACTTGAAATGGACTCTGCTGTTGCCTGGGACAGAACATAGTTTTCTAAGTTTTATTTACATGTCCAGCAATAATTCCTTACCTTGACCAGACACCAAGTAAAAAATCCTTTCACAATCTTCATTCAGAAAATAATCCTTTCTGCACACAACTTGCACACACAAATTCTAGAATATATCTCATTTCAGAAACAAACATTGCTCGGGCATGTTTCAAATTCATGCATTTCCTTGAATTTTGGTGGGATTGATGAAAATCCAATAAATTGTTAGTTATGATGGATTTTCTTTCCAAAAAGGAGAGTTAGATCTCATTGTTTATACTTAGCACATTATATGTTAAATTAAATAGCCACTCTGAGGGCAAGTTGACATTAATTAGTTAACAAGAGTCAGAGGCTTCTGTAATGGCGACAGAAGTTACTGAATGGGACAGATCTTTCATATTTGAAAGGAGGAAATTAAGTCAGTTTTGCTCTATGGCTCCCAGCTCCAGCATCCCATAGGCAGCAGGCTTTATTCCTTTACACATGGAATTAAGTTTTAAGATGAAGTAACTTCCTGGGAAAAAATGGTGGGCATGTGAGATTTCTGAAAGCATTGTAAAATTTGTAAGCATTTTAGGATTGGATTTGTTCCATCTGCAGAGTCAGTATATAACTTAAACTACCCTTAGCATATTCCTAGGTACAACTTTGCTTCTTTTCCCATGAGAAGAAAACCAATCAATCCTGAAATGCTGAGCTGGCTTTAAATCTAATTGTAAGAAATAAAGAAAAGTAGAGAATGTAATGTGTAATCTGTAGCCATGATTTGAGATCCAGCCCTCAGAAAACCATTAAAATGTTCCAGCAACATTGTTCCACAAATGTCTTAGTAAATCCTGCTAAGTCCAGAGAAGTTGTGGATGTGTCATCCCTGCAAATGTCCAAGGTTAGGTCAGGCAGGGGCTTTGAGCAAGCTGATGTAGTGGGTGGCATTCCTTCCCGTGGCAGGAGGCTTGGAACTAGATGTTCTCTAAGATCTCTTCTAATCCAAGCTTCTCTATGGTTTTCTGCCTCTAAGCATAGCAGCAGCAGAAAAATGTAACATTGAGTCTGTTGATCAGTATCATTGCCAGTTATTGCACCTGAAACACAATCATTTGTAATTTCTTGAGATGGAAAATTAACAACATAACTACCACTCTTAGAATTCAGCTCAAAAATTATTTGTTTATTTTACCAAATGACCTTTTAAGGAAGTCAACACAGGAGTCAGGAACAGATGCCAGAAGGCATTTGATCAGCATCATTTTCAGCATGGACGTGTTAAGTTAACCTGGGAACTGGTTAATCTTACAAGCCCAGAGAAAACAAATTGTCTACCATCTTTATTCAATTTCTTCTGAATTTGTTTTTTGCCACCAGGTGTCAGCACGAGTGCACAGACAAGACACCCCAGAGATCCCTGAGAGGTCTCCAGAGAAGCAGTCTGTACAATAAGGATAATGTTTCATGTCAGTTCTCATGCTCCTGAAAATATTCTTCATTTTTAGTTCCACCAGAAAAAAAAAAAAAAGAAAAAAAAAAGCTGATATTGCTTACTTTTAACTGCATAAGTTAAAAGTAAGCACACTGCACACTGGTTTTGTGTATTTTAGGTATTTTAGGTATTTTAGAATCACCTATTCTATGTGCCCTAGTGTCTCCACCCATCCTCTTCTCTGCCCAGCAGTCACAGGCCTAGATTATGTCCCTTCAGGCTCTAACCTGAAGATGTGGAGACTATGAGGAGCAAGGCAGGAAGGAGGGATCATTTTCACTTGATGTGGATAACACAGCTGAAAGACTTCTGATCACTGATAACTATCCTGCTTTTTAAAAGTCACTGTCCATATGTCCTTTCAAGCTGTTGATGACACCTAGTAGTTATGTCCCCAAATCTCCTTTATGACAGGTGGGTCTTTGGGCCTTGATGGAAACAGCACCCCGGGATTGCCCTGCTAAAGGCAATATCATGAGCTGGATTTCAATTAGCCTTTGTTAATATATTAAGAAAATTCCTTCTGTCTTCCTTTCAAACATTTGGGCAGCAGACATTTTTTGATCAGAATTTCCTTATTGCAGCTACAGTGACGTGATGAAAAGTGTCTTGTTTTCAGCATATTTCTTCCATTACATGGTTTCCTATTCCAGGCTTTTCAGAGAGATCACTGTAGCCTTTAGTTCACTGTTATAGGGATGAACCTCAGTTTAAGATATTTGGCTCTGTTTAATGTTAAAATACGTTTAGAAAAAGTGTTTTTAATAGGAGGAGAGACCTGAATGAATAAGACAAATATAACATTTCTGTGACTATGACAGAACCTTCTTGCTTTTAGTGAAGAGCAAGTTTTCCTAAATGAGAGGAACCCTTCTTGATGCCAGGGAGATACAGACTGCAATGATCTGGTGGTAAAGTTTTGTTTCAATACTGCACCAATAAATCTTGCACAGGAAAGGAATGTGAGAACAGGAGGAGAGGTCTTATCAACTATTTGGTCCAAAAAGCTCTTCAAATCTCCTAGCTGTAACTGGGAAGAGAGCAACACAGCTTGTATTGTCATCCCAGGTTTGTCTCCAGTGATTCTCTTAGCAGTTGTCACGACTGTTGTGTTTTTCCTGCTTGTCTTCCTGGTACACTGTATTTATCATTTTTTATAGTCTGCACCTTAGTGATTTGTAGTTTGGGTTTTTTTCTGCAGGGTGTTTTGACTTCTTTTATGACTTCTATTTGACTCTTTTACTTTGTTTTCTCCAGCACTGTAAGAGATGCAACCCTGGAGCTGCAAAGTTGTACATAACCTGCAAGGCATTTATTTTTTATATTTTGAGTGCTATGCAGAGACAATGATAGAATTTTAAGGCTTAAAGGTCCAGATTTCTGGAAATGATTGGCTCTTTTCTCAGGGTTCTTTGAAACTCTCAATTGTTGTATGTCTCCTTTGTCAAATCAACATCACTGAAGCTGTCCATCTAAAAGTTGTAGTATTTTTACCATTTCAAGTTCTAAAGTACACTTTTATGTTTTCATTTCATTTATACAATTTATGAAATAAATTATGTATAAATCTGCTTGAAAATTAAAAGAAAGAAGCATATTTATAATGGTGAATCTCCAAAAACAAACAGACCGCCCAACCCAAAATTTTAATGGTACTCTACTGCAATTACTAGGGAACTCTCTTTCAGTCTGCTGATTTAATTTAGCATTGAATATGTGTGCATCCATCTTCCTTTGCAATGCTGTAGTGAGACTTCAGTCATGGTCCAAGTTATCACTGGGGTTTACTGACTGAAGAGCACATTTTTTCTTTTTTTATTTTTTCTGAAGTATTTACTGAAGTGCTACGTGGTGGCCCAGAAAGTAGTTGAAAAGGGAGGGATATTCCCTACACCACCTATTGACTGCCCATGGCTGGGTAAGAGCCATGTTACTGTCATATTTACAGTGCTGGAGCTGGAAGCATTTGTTGGTTCTGGAAGTAGAGCCTGAGTAAATAATGTCTATCAGATAGGGACATGTTGTATCATGTCCTTCCAGACCAATTCCTTTTGGAAATGAACTTCGCCATGCAGGCAGACAGGAAAGTAGAGTGCACAATCAGAACTGCTGGGGTAGCTTGACTGAAAATTTCCCTTCACTTTCCATGTAATGTATCTTTATTGCTCAATTTGGACATGTTTTGCTGCAGTCAGCAATAATTATGTATTGCAGTCCTTCCTTCTGTATGGACTTTGTTTGGTAAGCATCTCATCAGCTGTACTGGAAAACATGAATTAAAAACAGAAACCTTTGCTTTTAAAGAACTCCAACAAATCTGATTTTCTCTAGGCTATTCTGCTGGACATTTCTGTGTTCACTCAACCAAGTGTATTGTGCCAGCTGCTGGATTTGGCATGTGGAGATCTGACCTGCTGACCCCAGAAGATGCACCTCTTCAAGACACTGCCAAAGCTGGCTTTGTACCACAACCCACTGATTCCAGGATTTTCCTGGCAATGGCTCAGTCACTCATCTGAAATAGGATTTGATCCAGCACCCACAGATGTCAACTTAAAGTATTTCCATTAATTTCAGTGGAGCCATCTCTTCCTTTTTGAAATTACCTTTGCTCTGAGAGTGGCACAGCCCCTGAACAGAGGGGTGCCAAGCAGGACACCAGAGCCACCCTAGCTTTCCCCACACAAAGAAAAAATGCACTGCTTCAGGAAAAACCAAAGCAAACAAGAATTCCAAAGCACTTTTCCCGCCTACCTTTCAATTTTAAGCAACTGCAGCACTGCAAGTTCCTATTATTGTGTTATATTGTGTCATCTCAATTTCCAGCTGAATAAAGGGTTTCTCTGAATGCAAGTTACTCTCCTTTGAAGAGTGACATGTAGATTATTTACATATTTTAATCCTGACTCACAGAGAAATTTGTACACAAATGATTCACGTATAATAATTCATATTTACTTAAAGAATTATTACCATTCTTAGGCAAACAGAGTGAAAACAATATTTTGCTAAAACCCCTATTAAAATATCTTGCATCCCTTTCTTGTTGTCACTAATTAGTTGAGTATGAATGCAAACAGAAGCTTTCTCGCTTTTTCTCTAATTGAAATTTTATTATAGGCAAACAGAAAGTGAGAAATTAAAAGTAATATATATGCATGTACAAAAGCACTGGAGATCAGTGCCTTGCTCTGAAGAAGTCTTTTCTTGCATGAAGCATTCCTAACATTGCAGCTCAAGTTTAGGAGCTCTCCATTGAGGCAGCAGTCATGAAGCACCATCTCTCTCCTAAATAAAACGGGATCAAGGTCACAAATGAAAAAAGAATCTGATTAACTTCAGATGCACCATTCTGCCATTCTTTTCTCTGACTGCAGAGAGGTCCTCTGATCAATTTTAGCTGTGTCCCTTACTTACAAGTTTCCCTTTCACCCTAAATCCTTTTTAGGCTGGAAGGACTGATCTGATGGAAATAGTGTGGAGATCAGGTTTCCTCACCTCCATCCCAGCCATGGAGATCTGGTAGTGCCCTATCTAGAAGGTTCTAATTTCCTATAGGTCTATGCAGCACTGAACAGGAAGTTAATCTTGAGGTTTTCTGTGGTGCATGAGGTGATTAACAGAGCTGCTCTCAGGGCAGTGATGATTAGGGTTCTGTAGGGATTAAGGAACAACAGGGAACTATATTTCTTACCTCGCCTTTTAGACTCTGCATAATACGGCACTTAGCAAAAATAATTTCTTTTTTCCCTTGTAATTAGAAACTGACCTTTTTACAACTTCCATGTGTGAATGAGTGAGGCATTAATGGGACAACACCTTGTAAAAGACTGTTTCTGAAGGGTTTGATTTTAACTATTTAAATGTTCTAAAGACCATCCTCTGTACACTAATCAATACATAGAGAGTGACCTTTATCCATACTGTGAAATATTTTTTCACAAGACATTAAGTTGACTTTTGGAATTTGGTCCTTACCCATGTTAACTCACCAGCCATTTTAACTCCCCAACTCCCCAACTCCCCAGCTCCCAACTTCCCTCCCATGCTTGAGAGGTCATAAACTGACTTTTTCCAAAATCACATCATTGCCCAGTTTGGCCCTGGTGTGATTCCAAGCATAGATCATGTGAATTGGACCTCCTAATTCTAAATTCTTGGCCTGACAGAAGCACAGCAGTAATATTGAAAGAGTCTGTTTCCATGAGATCTTTCATTTAAAATGTTTTGATACAAGAGGTCCATGAATCCTAATGTTTTCCAGGTAAACCAAGACCCTTGAGGAATATAAAATGTTTTGCCATGTAAAGACTATTATCAGTGGTTTCATACTAACGTACTAGGAAATAAGTGCTTGCATAAGGATGGGGGAACTAAATAATGTTTATAGTAGAATGTTACCTGAAAAACTTTTTTTCACTGTATCATTTGATGCTGAGTTGTGGCCAGTTCAGAAGTGCTAATTCAGAACCTTTGTGATTGATAAATAATTCCTGTGTATGGCACCAACAACTTCGAAATTTATTCGGTTGTTGCAAATTCTGCATTTCTGCTGAAGAGTGAGCAAAAACCACATGTAAAAATAACAGACAATTTGGGCATGAATGGACTTGAGTGTACAAAATTCATGCAGCTAGTCTTCATGATAAACCTAAGCATAGAACAGAGCCAAAGAAAGCAGTTTTGTTTTTAATTGGAAAAATGGCTCCCAGTACATGCAGCTTGTTTTTGCAACCATGGGAATAAGCACCACAGTGACAGAAATACTGTGTCTGCTGATATTTTATGAAGGTTAGAACAACAATCCACTACCTTCTGTATGAGTTTGCCTCCTAGCAGTGGATTCTTGTTTTAATTTTAGTTTGCTTTATTGCTTGCTGGTTAGAGCATCAGGCAATACTAAAATTGTTATTAAATGCAATCTGTCTCTTTAATAACAGTTCCAAAATTAAAATCATAAAGTTGATTCATAAACCACAGAAATATATACAGTAGTTGGAGTAGCCTTCTTTCTGGAGCATTATTGAAATGTACCAATTCAATGGACTTTATAGAAATAACTTGCAATTACTGTTTTTGATGGGAACAGGGAGCTTGTAATAATCCAGATGCATGTGTAACCTGTACAATATAAATTTGAAAAAGGCTGCCAGCACCATCACACACTGCCTCTTGCTCAGTGGGTTAAGAGGTGATACTGTGCTTTTATTAGCCAGTAGCCATTAAGGTAATATCAGAAATGGCCAGAAGAGTCATGGAATCAGGACTGAGCATCAAAGTGACCATCAGCCACTCTTCCAAAAGCATATATCCAGATGGGCAATGGCTAAGCTGGAGTGTGCAAGGGAACTTGCATATTTATTAAAATAGGTAATTAAATTATTTACAATTACTGGCAATCTAGAGATATCCAGAAGTATTCAAGCTTATACCTTTGTGAGGTGTTGCGTTGCATATGTTGGGGATGCCCAGAAGTATCTCTGGGTTGGCTCTTTTTTCTGGATTTCTCTGTAGTATGTGCAAGGAAAGTGTTGGGTAGCTGTGAAACAGACCTTAAGGAAACACATTTTGGGGGGATTCTTTTGTCTAGATTCAGCCCAGGCTGTTTATTTTTAGCCCTGCTGGTTGAGAGCCAGTCATGTGGGACAAGATTTTTTTGTTAACAACCCATCCTTTTTATTCTCATTAGGAAAACATGATACCCAGACCTCAAAGAAGCCAGCAGCACGCCAAGTGTGAATAGTTCTCCATCATTCATAGCCAAGTTTGGAATTCCTCAGTGCCTTCCAAAATGTCCACAGACTTCCCCAGTTTTGATTCACAGCTCTGTTAGTGGAAGTAGCTGATACAGAGAGAAATGTTGGAGTCACTGTGTGTTTGTTGATGTTAGAAGACTAGCAAACATGAAATAGGATGCAAACTTTGGAAGTGCTTAGCTCTTCCCTGCATTCAAATGTGCATTTTCAAGCAGTTAATTTGAAAACCCATATGCTTAACTGATACAAATCACCCTTATTTTCCCATTTCAACCCTCACAGCTATGTATTAGCCAGCTGCTTAGGGATGCATCTGGATATTTTGGAGGGTTGGAAGAATCCTGTTATTCCATTTTGCAGGAAGGAAAATGGAAGGAACAGGGGATTTGACCAGGATCAAATAAATCACATCTATACTAGCATATTTAGTGTGTCTTTGTATTCCAAAACAGCTTGCAGATTACATCCTGGGAATGGTCCCTGGCCCACTCTAGTTCCTGAACTGTCTAGAAACCCTTTAGAAGGAAAGTAATCATGTCAGAAATGTGTCTAACAATTGAACAGTTAAACTGTTTGATTTTTTCACAGTCATTTTCCAAACAGGCTGAAACAAGTCAGAAACATAAAAATGATTTGGTTTGGTTGATTTTGGAGGCAATGAACATATTTACATCAGACACTGAGGTCGAGCCAGAACTGTAAATCCATAGGTGTTTCAGAGTATATTTGCCAGCACAGATAAGCCACCTGGAAGACACCTGGTGTACAGGCTACAAGTAGTTTTTCAGGGTCAGGCTACATCCTAAGTCCTCCAGCAAGTCCTTGCCATGTTTGTAGGCCTAATGCTGTCTAACTAGAGCAAGCATATGGTGATTTGTGTCTCTGTTGCTAGTACAGAAAATTTACGATTTTCTGCTGACACCACAAGTAAAAAGTGCTTGGGTTCACTGCTACCCTAGTGATTTTGCAGATTTTAAGTATTTTTTCACCAAATATCAAAATTTTCATCACAGTTTTCTATTCTTTCCATTTCCAGTTAATTCCCTGCTCAGGATGTTATCAATAAAACATTGAAAATACCTAAAAAGAAGTATCCTTTGGCACACTGTGAAAGCAGAGAGAGCAGACATGTAGACAAATTGGCTTTTGAATGAGTTATTCAGATAGAATCACACAAAGCAACACAAAAAGCACAAAACAAAACATATTAATAGATAGAATACTAATAGATTCCTTAAAACTTGGAAGCTCCAGACAGCATTAAGTAGAATGAGAATGAAGATACCAACAGGAAACCTGTCTCTTACAGAAAAATTGGGGATTTGTCATTTTATTTTTTTCCCCACATCAGTATTTCCAGGTTCTGGATAGCTATATAGACCATTGAAAATATTTCCACAGTGCCCTCTGTTTTGAAAGCAAGCAATAAAATTACTTAAGTTTTAATAGTATTCTAGTGCTAAGGACAGGACAGGCAAATATTGCAGGTGATGGTGGCTGTTTCAAGGACCATAAAGATTTGTAACCATTGTATTTCTTCTGCCATAGTGTTTCCATTTTATTAATCCTTCCTTTTTTTTTTTTTTTTTTCCTACCCCCGGAGAATGTATCTGTATTTCCTGAGACACACTTATCCAATTAAAAGGAAAAAAAAATCTCATTTTGTTCTTGTTTCTCTTTGCTATTTCTTTCCTGTCTCGGTGGCTTTTATTCTCCTCACATGGGAACATCTCAAATACACAGGGAGCCATTTCCAGGTTGTTTGCACGAATCCTGTTATTTAGCCATTTGTGCCTGTATCTTTTGTACATAGTGCTCTGTGTTCACACTCTCATTACAGTCATTTCTCACAATTATGTTCTTTGCTTTGGTATCAGAAGATTGCAGACTTCTCACTGCACTTGTAGTCTGCATGAGATTTGTGGGTTTGTGTATTGCCATTTACTTTATTTTTTTTTCTAAGACATCTTGGATATTAACACCAAACAGAGCTTGCAAAACAAAACCATCTTCCAAGCTGGGATTTAAATTTAAAGTTTTTTAAGCATCTGATCACCCCTATCTTGCTTTAACCCTTTTTGCTAAGAAAGGCAGTACTGCTATGACCAGGTGATTTTTGTAAGTAGTTTGGGAGGGTGAAGATGGGGTAAAATACAGATCTGTTGGTTTGGGGTTTTGTAGGGAGAAGTGTGTTCTTTTTTTTTTATTGCTTTTGGTTTTGGGATTTGGGATTTTTTAAAATTTATTTAGTCAAAATTTCTATTGCTTGATTTGCCTATCTATATACCAACCTATCTCCTTTCTTAGAAGAATATTACACTTCTAAAACCCAGACACACAAGTACATTTCTGGTACTCTGGACAAACCAGAGGATGAGATCAACTCTCCCTTGTCATTAGTATGATAACTTTAAATGTAATAGGACATATAATTGCCAAAAAATTAAGAGGAGAAAGAAAAAGCAGTCTAGCTTGTTTCACATAAATGTATTTGGACATAAATTTATTGTGTCTCCAGCAGAAAGTATTTTCTGAGGAATGCATTAGTGTTTGGGGATATTGATATCACTGGATGAAGCTATGATGTCTTAGGAGAAATACATCTGATTCTTGGCAAATTTTGATGTGCATAACTTAGTCAATACTGTCACAAAGATTTAAGTGAGTTGGGCATGAGATCCACTCGCTCTAATTCAACACTGCAAAACAGAAAGGTCAGGCATTCAACATAAATGGCCCAAGCAACACAGAGAGCTTTCATCACATTAAAATAAAGTAAATAACTTCTTAAAATCAATAAATTGAAAACGTTCCAATCTTGATGAAATTAAGGAAAATTAATGCAGTCATTCCAATGCTGTCATCCTGGGTCTACCAGCAGCCAGGAGCTATGGCCCCACTATCTATGCTTCTCCTTGTCCCTGTACTCTCCTTCATGTGCTAGTTCTGTTTGGCACTTGCACTCAGATGTTATCATTTATTACTGAAATGCTGATCATTTTTGTTTAGTGTAGTGTTTGTCTCAAATACTGAAATAAGTAAATAGAATGAGAAGTCAAGGCGGTAGCAGAAGGAAGGAAAGAGAAAATTATAGAAGACATGAAAAGAGTGATGAATAAAAGCAGATAACAACAGAAAATGCTGTAGAATCACTAGTAACCATTTAGTGCATGAAATTCTATAATCTGTGTTCTTCAAGCAACCAGGCTGAAGAACCATAAAGGTCTTCCCTAGCACTGAGATCAGTTCTACAATTGAAAAATGGCAAAATGCCATATTTTACCTTTTCTTATTATCTTTTTATTCCCCAAGGTTTCCATTGACATCAGAAGAGAAAAGGCAATTTGAAATCTTAACCACACAGCCAGGTCCTATTGTTAAGAATTAAAAGTATGATCTAGCCTTTTCCATAGAAAGACCTTTATTTGCCAAGATAAAAATCAATAGAAAGTCTGGACTTTCTATCTGATTATCTTTTAATGCCTGTGATTAAATTAAAGATACCTATTCTGATTCATAGTTTTCTTCATAACATTTTATAATGGTTTTCAGTTTTATAAAGTCCTTTCTTTTTTCTTTTTTTTTCCTCAGACACATTTCAAAACTTTCACCCCCAACTGCTATTAATATAGAGATGACCACTGCTGATCTAAGTGACAAAGAAATTTAGTAGGAAATAGTACTGAAACAAGAAGAAATGTTTGAAACACAAAAATTCAGGTTAAATTTAAAATTACAAGGCATTTTAATGGAGACTGTCATAATTCAAGCCCAGATGGCAACCCAGCCCCACAGAGTTTCTCTCTCACTCCCTGCAATGGGGGGAGAGGAGAGAATCAGCAAAGTAAAAGCAAGAAAACTCATGGGCTGAGATAGAGACATGCACAAGCAAAGCTGAACAAGGGATTCATTCCCCAATTCCCACCAGAACACAGGTATTCAGCCTTCCCCACTAAAGCAGTTTTCTATCACATAATGGTGATCTGGAAAGACAAACACCATCACTCTGAACATCTCCCCCTCCTTCTTGCTTCTTACCCTGACTTGATATGCTTTGCATGATGCCAAATGGCCTGAAATATTCCTTGGCTCAGTCAGGGTCAGCTGTGTCCTTTCCCAGCTACTTTTGCACCTGCAGCCCCCTTGCTGGAGGGATGGGGTGAGGAGCAGCAAGGCCTTGACACTGCTCACATGAACGTGCCTGTGTTATCAACACTGTTTTCAACACAAATCCAAAGCACAGCCCCGTACCAGATAAGGAAAATTAACTCCATCCCAGCCAACACCTGCGCAAGACTCAAAGCTTCAGTGTAATCTGTCAGCGTGAATGGTGAGGTCTGCTGGAAAAATTGTTGTTTGGACTCTATCTTTTCTGTCCTAGTGTTCTTTATTGCTGCTAATTGCAGAATTTCTAAATTGCTTTGTCCAATTACCTGTGTTATACTCTGTGGTACTTTATTCTGGTGCTAGTGCCATCACAGAGCAATCTATCAAATAACCAACAAGAAACGTCTCTACTGAGACAATACATCCTGAAACAAGCATCATCTTACAGAAACTGGGAAAGAAAATGTTTTCCAAACAAGATAAATAGAACTGTGAGTTAAATAGCCTCAAAAAAATACTTGATCTTGGAAATGAATGTCCAGGAAGCTGCAAGGGAAAGAAAAGATCGATCAGTCGATGATTACAATGGCAGATATGCAGAATCAACATCTTGAAATTGATTTTGCCACTCTTGAGAATTTATGACATGAGCTAAAATTGCCAGCTTGGTGGAAGACAGGACTTTTTTAGTGTTGCAACATGTTTTCATCCCATAACTTTATTGCTTTGAGTGACCTGTTTTGTGCAACACAATCAGCTGAACAGATAATTTATCATTCTTTCAATGCACTTTCAAAACACTATTTTATGATCCTAACATGATTCTTGAGTTAAGAATGGCTTGTACTTCTAAATGTCCAGCTGAAAATATCTGGTGCTCTAAGTAAATAGGAATTAAGTGTTCTTCAATCAGAGGAGCAGACTTGACTGCCATTAACTGAAATAACCTTTTGTTCTGTAAGACTATACAGCAAGCCTGGGTAGCAATGAGGTTCAATTGTGTGAAAATAACACATTTTCAGTACAGAAGATGATATAGTTAGTGATACCAGAATAACCTCGTATTCAAGAAATAATGCCAAGTAACCTGCATGCCAGAAAATGGGCTCTGGCAGGTGTTTCATAAGAGAAGCTTCAGACATGACTTTATGCAGAAAAAAGTATCCTGGTATTATTTCTTGTTTGGCCATTGGAAGATAGTACCTTTCATCCCTGGTCATGATGATTTCTTATTCTCTAAGTATTATATAAATAAGCAGGGTTATTCCCTGAGCAATTCACTAAGTACACACATCAGAATGTAAGCTGATACACACTGCAGCTTCTTTGCCTCATTCATCCACCTCTGTTTCCTTTTAAATCAAAGGCAGAAGGTAAGAGAAGAAAAAAAAATATATGTTAATGTCACTTATGTAATAAATGACTCTTGTACCAGGTAAATTTTTGGTTTTTATTTTGCAATGCCTACTTCTGTCAGAAGAAAACCAGACATGCTAAATACTATTTCATTCCATTAGATTGCAATGACCAGGTTCAGATAAGGTTGTTAGTTGCTAAAATATGTTGAACATATTTTCTGAATTGTAATTTAAATTTAAAAGAAACATGCTGCTTTAGTGTCATGCACCATAATATGTAGGACAAACTCAAAACTAATAAGAAGAAATCACAAGAAATGGCTTTTTTTCAAGTGAGCTTGAAAACATATAAGGAAGGAACCAGCCTTTAGCACTACCTCCGGCAATATATTTTGTGATTAACTGAAAAATTTGGTTTCTAGGGGGGAAAAAAGGGTGGGGCAACAAATATCCTGATATAAATACAAAAATACAATTTCTCAAGGCAAATACTTATGGTTTTATTATTCCCTGTCAAAAGCTGTGAAAACCCACCAATTCATTTACTTTATTTATGGGAACAATCTTATAAAGATGACTAGTTTTCTCAATAAAAGTAAGCTGTTCCAGCCTCTTGCAGCTTCTGAACCATGAAAATACCTGGTGACTACAATTATTTTTGTAGCTTCCAGGCACAAAGAACTGTAGTTTGCTTAGTGTATGCCACATGATAGATTCTCCATATATTTCTGTCTTTGAACCATGTTGGGAAAGCAGCTTGATGGCAATCAGTGTGGGAACTTCTCTGAGTCATTTGTTCTCTTTCTAAGCAAAGCTCCAGAAATGTTTAAGAATATCTCAGCAAAATATACTGAGTCATGTCAAAAATATACTCAAAATTTTTGGAATGCCTACTCAGCATTTTGCAAATTTATAGCTCCTGGTATCATGGAATGGATTAAGATTCAACATCAGAAGTTTCTTCTGTTTTGAAACTGCTTCCCAGATATATTTGCTTTTTTCCATCCCCAGGAAGTTCTGATTGCTACCTCTACAAAGGCAGCCTGGAGTGCCCTTGAAATGACATTGGCCCTCAGGAATGGGGGGCTACCAGACCCCATGCCATATTCAACAGTGGCATTTCATTCCTCTCTTCATTCCTTTATTCATTCCTTATATTTCATTCCTTTTCCCTTTGTTCCTGAAATTCCTACAAAGCCCTGCTTGTTTCCCATGAAAATCCCTCACCATATTTTCCAAACCCTACCCATGCACACTTGATCAGACTATTTGTCCTGAGCGACCTGTCCCTGGTTCTTTCTACTGAATGCTTCTAATGTTTGACTTTAACATTTTATCCCTGGGGCACCACTGCAGTCACTGTTGCACCCAGCCTTGGACAGCAGAGGGTCTGTCTTGGGGCCACCTGGAATTGGCTTCATCAAACACAGGGGAAGTTTCTGGCAGTTTCTCACACCAGTCACCCTTTTTAGTCCTCCTCCTTCCAAAACCCGGCTACACTAATCCAATACACATGGTTTCAGCACAAATTCAAAACAAGTCCTAATATTAATTAGTAGCACATTAACTAGTGCTTATACATTTTCCTTTGGCCCTATTTTTGAGGAAGATATTCATCTTTTCTGCTGTCTTGACTTTAACTGCCTGTGATTTTGTCCCTCGGAGCAGAAACCTGTGTTGTTTAAGGCCATTAGCCAGAAATATTGTGCAATCACTCTGTTAGCAAATAATTTTAAATCTAATTTAAACAAAAGAATGATCATATATGTGTTGTATTAACAATGAATAATTACTTTCCACAAATATATTTACTCTAAAGAACTAATGACAGAAATTCATTTGAATTTGCATTTCAGAAAATGAAGCTTACTAGAAAGAAAATAAAGTAATGTAAGGAGTAGTGCCAGGTTTATATTTTCAATTAATTTAGGAAAAAAAATCTGGAGGCCTGCTTTTAAAAAGTACTGATATGGGATATATACAGTAATATTAAACCCCTGAAATGTGGTCACCTTTGGCTCCATGTACAAAGTGGAAGGAAAGAGGCATTTCCTCTGTGTAGTTAATAACCCTAAAACCTCTGCATCTCTTCCCCAGCGGTACAGAGCCCCTCTGTCACCTCTTCACCTTGTAGATCTGCACAGCAGGTATGAAGAATTAGTGCTCAGGCATTGAACTGCCAATAGATAGGTCTGCAGCACCCTACAAGAGCACCTTTCTACGTGTCTCAAGCTCATCAGGGGCAATGCTGATGCTTCCAATAAAGGCACTACCCCAGTATACAGCCCCTGCTGACACAACTGGCCCTTGGGTAGAAAAACCTCAACTGAAACACCACAAGATACTTATTCAGAGCTATGATTGTATGCTTACTGTGACTCTGACTTGTATTGAGGTGGGGGAAAGAGCTGGCAGAAAAATCCCAATTCTACGCTCAGTTTTGTAGACACCAGCTGTGAGAAGGGGTCTTAGCCCGCTGAGCCAGAGGGGTGTTCTGGGGAAAATGAGCAGCTGATCATAGTCCTGCTGCCTGTGTGCAAGTCAGGAGGGGTCATGAGCCTTCTGACAGCTAACAGGGGACCTTCAGCTGGCGTTTCCTCAGAAATACTTCACACCAATGTTCACTTGTAACACCCCAAGAGCAGCAGTGGTGCTTCAAAGAGAACCTGTAAGCTTAGGCCCTGCTGCAGCTGACATTAACCCAGACTGCTCTGGGTCAAGGTTAATCCAGCCACTGAGCCTCTTTGACTGCTGTGTGATACAGCAATATCTATAGGCAGTTGATTTCTCTGGTGTCACAGCAATGTGCACACATCTGCTTCCTTTTGCAGCATTAGACCTTCCTTTATTTCTTTTGCCAAAGTATGCTCTGACTTGCCAGAAGATGCTTTGATTTATAAGCACCTTCCTGCTGCTGCCTGGGTGAATATATTAGGTGAATATATTCTTGATATATCCAGTAGTTCTCAGTGGGATTCCTAGTGTGTGAGGAAGGAAAGGGACAGGAAAACAGAAATGTTCCATGCTATGTCCAGGATAGTCCAAAAGTATTAGGGGTTATGGTAATTACATACTTGTCTATGCTACTGTCCA
Organism: Dicaeum eximium; assembly: GCA_013396995.1. Lineage (NCBI taxonomy): Eukaryota > Metazoa > Chordata > Aves > Passeriformes > Dicaeidae > Dicaeum > Dicaeum eximium. Next base: position 1,245,854 of record VWZP01006139.1, on the reverse strand, counting down.
CCTGAATATGACCTTGTGTAGTGGTTTTTTTTTTTGTTTAGGTTTTTTTTTTGTTGTTGTTGTTTTTTGTTTTTGTTACTAAAGAAAAAAAAAGAAATGAAAAAAAAGCTATATACAGCTTCTCTAAGTGACTAATTGTTTTGCATACTTTTGCATTTCTCCAGTCACGGCTGTTTTGAAACCAACTGCACACTCTTTCATATTTCCTTAATGTGTCTTAAGAGTCCTTGCAATAGTAGCTAGGAAGTATATTTTTTTCTTTATTTTTCATGGTACTGGCTCATGTAATCTATGTTCTCTCATAACTTAGACAGGTATTTTCTTATTTTAAATGAATCTACTTTAGATTTGTGAAGTAATTGGTACTTATTTTTCATTCACAAGCCCAAATATATTTTATTTAGATGCTTGAGGTGTTTTATTTCATGAATCTACAAATGAAATTGTTCTTAAGGAATCTAATAAAATCTTTGGAAAGTGAAGAAAAAAATTCCCCAAATACCTGTATACCAAACCTATAAATCATTTTGCAGTGCAAATACCAATGGCAGTCTTCATTATGTTTCCTGGAGATTATTACATCTGTGGTAATCCCACTAGGTTCTATTTATCATTTCTAGAGAAAACTGGGCTCTTTAGGGGAATTTTTCTGACCTATAGTAAACATGCATATACGATGATTAGATAAATCACACCGTAAAACTTTCTGCATTAGTCATCAACTCATTACATAAGATAATTCCACCTTATTTCTGTGGATTTGTAAATTCTGTTTTACTTTATCCTCTTGTCCAGGTTCGGTTATAATTTAGAATGTCAGCACAAGGATTATTTACCTCTCTATGAATTTTTTTTCTTTCTCTCTGTCTTCTTCATTAATCCAGCTCCCAAGAACAGGGACCTATCTTGCCAGACACAGCATGAATATCTCTAGATTTCTCTGCAACTAAATTCTCAGACTGGGTACTAAAACTAAAGAATATTTTCCCTTGTTCCTTTTAGTGTAATGGTACTCAGGGCTGGCTGAGACAGAACTGAGATGTCTTACATTGGAAACCTTCAGGATTTAAACTTTTTCCTTCTTGTTTTAAATTATTTTAGTATATACAGTATCAAAGTTTTATATAGGAAGTTTAGAACACTATTTCTTCTTTCAGGCTTGCCAAAAAAGCTTAAACATAAAACAGGTGGTGAGAGGGATAAGTTCATCTTTTATCATGACTTATCCCTGAAAATGTTTGAGGCAAGGTTGAATGGGACCCCAAGCTACTTTGTCCAGAGAGTGTCATCCCTGCCCATGGCAAGAGGGTGGAACTAGATGATCTTTAATGTCCCTTCCAACCCAAACCATCCTATGATTCTGTTCTATTATGTGACTATTTTTATGCCTTCTTTCCTTCTTTTTTTTTTCCTTTCCTTCTCTTTTTCTACATTGGCATTGACAATTGGAATAGAGATTTATCTGTCTGCCTTAGATTCAGATCCTGTGTTTGATGCTGAGGTGTCTTGACAGTCTGCTTAGGAAGCAAAGGAGCAGAGCATTTGCTGCAGCTGAGTGAGGCTCTTGGTGCTGGTCCTCAGGTCTCATTCCCCACACACAGGCTAACCTGGCAGATGTATTTCTTAGGGGAATGCTAATGTTAACAGAGAATAATTTAGCTTTCAATTTAAGCCATCTTGAGCTTTCCATACATTTGCTGGAGGGAATTACTTTTGCAAATCCTCAGAGTGGATTTATAACCAAATGAGTGTTTGGTTTCACATTACTGCATGCTGAGAAGGAAGCCTATCATGGGAACAAACATCACACTACATTTTCACGTCCTTCAACCTAAAAAGGTCGGAAGCTTAAACATTAGCTCCTGTGTTCTCAAAGAAAGAAGGAAAGAAAAAAAACATTTTGTGGACTGATGTAACTTAAAATACTGCAAAGCACACATATTGTCCAGAGCAGTTGTGGATGTCCCATCCTTGGAAGTATTCGAGGCCAATTTGGTGGAGCTCTGAGCAACCTGTGTGGTGGAAGGTGTCCCAGCCCATGGCAAGGATTTGGAACTAAATGATCTTTAAAGTCCCCTCCAGCCCAAACCATTCCATGATTCTTCAGTACTCTCATGAAGGAGAGAGCAATATATATATTTTTTTTCTGTATTATAGGCACAGTGAAAGCCTGAATAATTATACATGGTACTAGACATGAAAAACACTGTATAAGCTCTTGACATTTAGCACTAAAATGAACTGACAGGCTGCAGCTGAGCCCTGTATCTTATATTGTGCTTGTCTAAGGGAGAGCTACAGCAGAGCCTCCAAAATAAGAACGGCATTTGACATCCCATCGCTTTACAAATAAGGCATGAAAGAGTCTCCTGTTTAGACCTTTCTGTGGGCAGAAAGACAGCAGAGGACATGGGATGATGTCACCTTGTGAGTCCTCAGACTTCAGAATTTTCTACCAGGAGCCATAACAAATATTCTGTGATGTTTTCAGGTACTTTGTCCAAAGTCCAGTAAGGATGTACTCAATTTTACCACTGTCCAGCAAGCTGGTTTCAGTGTTCCCACCTGAAACTGAACAGTAAGATACTTTTAAAAAAGAATGAGCAGGCACATTGAAACTATATGTATTATATACATATTTCCTAAAAGGCAAAGACTGATTAAAACATTCTTTTTCATGGAACTTCTGAAGTTATCTCAATTATAATCTTCTTTTGACAGAAATGGCACATACTGTGTTTTTAAAATTAAACAGGGGGATTTCCCTATAACACCTTTGTTTGGAATTCTTTCCCTTTTCCTATCATACTGAAGGTTTTCCTTACTTTCTGGTCTCAGCAGGAAAATAATTGGCCACAGGAAAGAGCCGAACGCTTTAGTGTATTCACATTGCAAAGATAAATCAGGGTTACTCTCTGGAAGACACCTTTTTCTCCAGACCAAAGTCATCGTAATCTCTACAATATAAAAAATTGTTTTTAAATTATTTTTTAAAACATTAAATGTAACTTTGATTCATCATACCACAAATTATACTCAAATTTGAAGTAGAAATTTGTGGTCAGTCCTACCTACTTCGGCTGCATAAAATTTTTTTTTCACACAAATCCCTCACATCATTAAAGGATCAGATCCTTTTATTTCAGTATTAGAGTGTGCCTGTATTAAATAATATATGGCTTTATTCACAGGTTTTCTTCTGCCAGCAAACCTTGTATGCTGCACATGCTGTAGCATTAAGCATCTTGTTCCATGGATCTCTTAGATCAAATGCAAAATAAAATCTGTCTGTTTCTGTCTGTGTTGCTTAACTTCTCTGAACAATAGGGACACAGTGTCTGTTGCAGCCATGCTGGAATCAAGAAGGATATGATTGATTATGAAAAAATGAAACAGTTTTTTATACAATGCCTTAAGACCTCTTGCTGTTAGCGCTGGAATATTTGTGTCCTTGCATAATAAACCTGAAAGTTATATGGCTTAGGAAATGGTTATCACCTCATAAACAGGAAGCACCCTCAAGGTATCATCTACTAAAGGCAATGTGATCACAAAAATCTGTGTTCCAGCTTTGCAGCAGTCCTACATCAGCTCTTTTATGGCATCATTATGTTAAATGTTTTTAATGCAGGAATATTTCAGAATAATAGCAAACTATTTTCTGTTTCACTGCCGTTTCATTCAGGTCCATTAATGTGTGAACATGAAATAGAAACAGAGATTAAATGACTTGTCTAAGGTCACAGTGATCTACTGGGTTAGATGTGAGAACAGTGACAGAAAACACCTGACATCTGATATTGGTTTTGATTTGCTGTAAGACCTCATATACATCACTAGTACAAGGTCACTTATGGGAGTTATGAGAGCAAATGTGAACATGTATGTCTAAGCTGCTTGCTAGATCTGTTGTAAATATTCAACATTGAAAGTATAGAGGCAAGGTAAAATGTGATAGCCCATTTTCACCTGAAGCAATAAACATCAGTACAAGTTGCCAAGATATTGCTAATCTAAATCTAATATCTATATCTTATATAATGTTTGCACCTTAAATTCATATTTCGTTTTCTTATCATGAATATGTAATCTAACAGACTTTGTAACCTAGGACTGCTTCAGAAGTGCACCACACTGGTGCTTTAATGCAAATGTTCTTGAAGCACTGGAAGGGGCAGAGCTGGCCAGAGCATCTCTGCACCTTTAACCCATCCGTGTAACTGCACTGCTGTCCACAGGGAACCAGGACAGAGCCTGAGTGTACACAGTGCCACTGAAGGACACTCGTGGCAAGGCAAAGACAAAGTAGGGATTTCACCAGCTGCACAATTCTGTGGTCTTTGCACTGCTTAGAACCAGAGAGTCACGGAATGGCTGGTTTGGAAGGGACTTTAAAGACCATCTAGTTCCAATCGCCCTGCAATGGGCAGGGACACCTTCCACTAGACCAGGCTGTTCCAAGCCCCTTCTGACAAGGCCTCAAACACTTCCAGGGATGGAGCAGCCACAACTTCTCTGGGTAACCTGTGCCCCAATCTCACCACTCTCACAGAAAAGAATTTCTTCCTAATGTCTAATGTAAGCCCAGTCTCCTTCAGTTTATGACCATTCCTTGTTATCACTACACCTCTTTGTGAAAAGCCCCTCTCAAGATCTCTGTTAGGTCACCTGTAGTCTGCTAGGAGGTCTCTCTAAGCCTCCTCTTTCCAGGCTGAACAAACTGCAGTTCTAGTGGCACCATATCTGTTAATGTGCAACAGACTTGCTACAACAGGAGCAGAACCTCTCACTATTTTCCTGTAAGCAGTAAGACAGCAGGAAGGGAATTTATTTTCCCCAAGCCATCATTTTTGCCCTGAATCTTTTCCCCTGGTTTTTCTTTCTGAAGGAACTAAGGCTCAGATCGACTCTTTACAGTGTTTCTGTCTTCTAGATGCCAGATTCCAGAGTTATACAATACTATTTTGCTGCAGTATTTATGGCTTCTCAAGAGTAAAAAAAAGCTTGGGCTGGTGTCCTGGTGCTGGGGTAGAAAGGTAGAAAGTTCTCACTCAGTGGTAAACATACTGGCTGCTCAGCTTTGCCTCTCAGCATGCTCACATTCAGAAAAATATCAATTTCTCTATTTAGATATCTGCAAATGTGAATGCCAAATGCAGATCTCTTGCTCTCCAGACTTCAAAAACTGATTTCATAAGTCTTTTCTATATATTTGAGGTTATCCATACTGACAATAAGAAGCCTGACAGCTGCTAACAGCAAAGAATACAAATGATAATCAGAGCTGATAATCACCTGTCATTAAAAAAAAAAAAAAGAAGAATGAAAATGACCAAAAAAATATCTGCTCAAAAGTACCAGAAACATGAGTAGTTTTACCAACATTGTGAGTAAGGCTATTGTTTTCTATTTGCTGGATTTAGTCAACTTTGCAATTTATTTTCTGAGGGGTATGTAAATAATGAAGAAGGGAAAGGAAAAGGAAAACTTGAACAAGGAAGGAAAGCAAAACTATTTATGGATTTGTCTCTTTTCAGCAGTTCATTGTATGCAAAAAAAAAAGCTTAGTATTAAACCACTTTACAGTTTTGAAGACATGATTTTCCATTCATTTGACTGGTGTTTCCATTTGCATTTGTGGTGTGGTGCAAGGATAATATAAAAAGTTTGGGCCAGGTTTTGTCATTTAACACGTGAGTCACCCTTTTCCTCAAGCATAGTCATGACATTGCAGTATGTAAAGCCCTTAAAAAGTGCTTACTCCTATGTCATTAAATCTAATGGTCTAGAATTTCTTAACTCCAAATATTTTATATATAGTGACACTGGCTTAGTTTCTTAGCTATTTTGTATTTCTATTCCTGAAATATCTGGTTAAATCTCTTCTTCCTTGGTGGTCATACCACCACCTTTTATACACACTCACATCATCTGAGACGATGTCCAACAATATGTAAATACTATCTTTGTCTTAATTATCTTCAAATTCCTAGTTCAGGAGATTCATGCTGGTATTTCTGCACAATTTTCTCCCAAGCTTGGCTATTAATATTCCATTGTAGATCAGCACATGATTTTCCTTTTGAATCACTCTACTTCCATTTCATTGAGGACTGTGCAAACGTATAAATTGATACTGCTGAGCTTTTTAGATTTAGCCAGCTGCTGGAAAAAAGGTTAATAGGTTTGGTTGCCTGGTGATACTATTCCAGTTCAAGTCTGTCAGATGTCTAATCAGGTGTCTCAGCTGATGATATTGCCCAGGATATTGCCCATAGCAGCTTTTTTCTAAATTTCTATAAAGTTTGAAAAAAGAGACTGTCCTATCACCCAATGTTTTAGAGCTGTGATTTTAAGAATCAGAATAAATAATGTATACATACACATATATGTATCTATATTATTTAATGTAGAATATTAATATCATATATATAATACATATGTAAATATGTTTATATTTTGATATAAAATTATTTTAAGCACAAGCTTGTACCATCATATGGTGACCCTGATATTAGATGAATCATTAGACAAAGGTGGGCATATGGGTTGTTTCAGGAGTATACTCAGCTATCAAAGAAAAAATAGAAAAAAAATGGAAAATGCTTGGGGTTTTCTTGGATTTAGAGAGGTGATAGCTATACGTGGTTAAATTTGCCTTCCAAATGTGCCAGCCAGGTGTTTGCCCACTTGAAAACTACTCCAATGACTGCAGAAGAGTGGCTGATTTGCTGAAGTGCAAGAGTACTCAATTGTTCTCTTCAGTTAAGAGCTCAGTTTCCTTGACTATTGGTGTTTTGTTTACATCACCAAAAAATGACCTTTTACAATTGTTTTTAAGTAATCTATCCCTGTGTGTGGCTGGATATAGATGTATGTGATATCTGCCTTGGCCAACACTGCATGGAATATGCAAAGGATGTGCTTATTTGGCTAATGGGTCAAAATTTACATCCGAGGAGAACTCCAGGCTACTTCTCTCTGTGGATGAGATACCCTATGGTCAGATACATGCACATTTCTTGTAAGTCAAATGTATTTTAAAAAATGGCAAAAAGCACATTAATTTCACAGTTGTAGTGTTCATCTGTGATGGGGAGATGAAGCACATGAATGTCATTGTCAGAAGTACACTAAGGCACAAACAAAATCTAAGATAATACTAAAATGTCTGAATGCTTGAAAAACATGGTGAAAAAAAACAACGAAACAAAACCAAGAGCTTGATGAGGTAATAATATATAGGGATTTAAAATTAAGAGGATTCCAGGCAGCACAGTCATCTTTGTTGCCTCGAGTTTGCCCCTTAGAGTGTGTATTAATTGCTCCTTCCTATCAAACTTCACAGCATTGAAATCGGATCAAAGCTGGATTTCATTGTGTTTGAAGCATTCCTAGTAATTATTATTCCAAGGTAATTTGGTCTTTTAAGGTGGCTGCTTAAACTTTCCACCTTTCAAGTGAAAATCCTATCCAATTACACTGATAGGCAGATCAGCTCTGATTTACTTAATCAGTTTGTTATTTTCTTCGTATTTATCTGCTGGAGCTTATAGTTCCAGGCTATTAATCCATGTTAAGGATGTGTCTTGAAAAAGGGAGATTTCCTCAAACCCCTAGTGCCTGATTAGTCTGTCAGCCCACAGGAAAGACCAGACCCTTGTGTGACCCATCAGCATCCTGTTATGGGGACCCCTCACTGAACCCCTCTGGATCAAACATCAGCTTGACTGACTTGTTCAGGGACACAGACCAACAGCCAAGGAAAACTTCTCAGTGATTCTCCCTGCTTTGTGACCCCTCTGTGGGTCTCCCCACTTTTTTCCAGTATGTTACCTGCTACCAGCAATGGCTAGCACCTGTGAAGGTCTCACACCAACAATTTACAGAATAACGCCATTTTTAAAAATAAAATTGTGATGAGTTAAGGTTCTAGAATTGCTAGTGATAGAATCTCACTGCAAAAAGATATTCAAAGCAATGCACAGACAAGCTCTAATCCCCAATGAAAAGTATTCAGTGCCCACACAGCGTGGTTCTAACCCAATAGGTGTCTCTATGGGGGAGAAGGCAGGTTCAGCCTGTTGAGTGATCCCTGAAATTTTGATGAAGTCTTTCCTAAATTCTCCCCATTCCTAGCTTACTTTAATACTATTTATTTATGTTTAAGTGGAGCTTGAGTGACTCAGTCATTTTGTTACTGATATTCACAAAAGGCTGAATGGGCATTTTCAAGTTCACCGTGTTTGGGCACATTTCTTCCTTGTGTTTTCTTTTTCTATGGGGCGTGACAGGAAAAGTCAGGAGCAGGTTGGGCTTGGAGGATCTATAGGAATAAAAAACTATATTCCTTAAATTAAAAGAGGATTCTTTTGTTTCCTCCCTCCCCCAGCTATTTATAGGAAGGTGAATTGAAAGATGAGGATAAATTATTCGTGAATTTCACCAATCACATTTAAAAAAAAAAATAAAAAAAAAAAGTAGAAAAATACCTGGGAAAAAGCCCTTTCTTTCTTTAGCAGTTTGGCAGTGTAGGCTAGTTTTTAAATCTCTGCTGGAGCCTTTTAGGAGAATTACCTTATCTGTAATGGCAGCTGTCACTTTGCCTAAATCTACGCTTACTGCTTGATATTTTTTGCTTTCTCATTTGTGCTGCTATTCTCATTATACATCCCTTAAGGGCTACAGGCATAGAAAATAATATAACATAGCAATGTAACAGGACATAACAGAACATAGCATGACATAATGAAATATAAGGAATAAGAAGAAAAATTGGATGGGAGCAGAAAGAGTCGTTTAATCTTTACGGAAGTTGTTCAGTGAAGTGTATTGTTTGGAAACAGAAAATTGCACACCCACGTGACAGGGTTAGATTGTGTTATTTCTGTAAAATGCCACTCTCCCCAGTAATCAGTAAGTTTTTGATACTGTGTGAAGAATATGGTACCTGGATAGCAGCATTACCAAACAGATACAATAGGCCAAACTAGGGCTTCTTTATTTTTCTACCTTTTTCTTCCCTTTTCTGTGTGTTGTAGTCTGTTCAGACCTTGGGGATTTAAATTGATTTTCCTGGCAGCTTTTTCTGTGGGTTTTCATTGTTCAAATCATGATAAGCTTTGCTCCTAGCACCAGTGGAAAAAGAAAATTAAATATAGGCATTTGTAGGTTGAGAACTCTCATAGGTGTCTATACCCTCAGTCTCTAACATCAGTAATGTGCTGGAGACATTACAACAATAGAACAATGTACAACATGAGGGGAAATCTTGTAAAATTCTGAGGACAGGTACCGGGTGTGTGGGTTTGGTTTTGTTTATTTTTTATGTGTTTATTTAACCCTCAATATAACGTGACACGAACTCATGAGATTTTCTTTTTTTTATGTCAGTACTAGTGTGAACATACACATCCTAAATCAGGACAGCTGCCTTCACAAAAGGAGGAACAGTTTTTAATTGCATTGTTTCCTAACCAAAGAGAGGCAAAGGTGTACTGAAGTGAGTTTCTAACTTGCTTTCATGGATCCAATTCCATTTAAATCAGCGCTGAAACTCCCACTGAGCTGAGTCATACGGGATCATGCCGAAAGTCCTCTGTCATCCCAGATTAGAGAGCACACAACTTCAGTGAAACCAGCTTTGGGTCCTGGGAGAGCTGGTGCTAACTACATAACAGTGAATTTTAAGTGCTTTACAGATGATTAGCTCTCTTTTTTTGTGTTCAGCAAAGCCAAAGGAAGGCTGTGCAAAGAGCAAACTGGAGAAAGGAGGAGGATTCCACACTCGACACCCCCAAGGATAATATCTTCAGTGGCACTAACGTGGCCTGATTAACATTATGACAGAAGTTGTTAAATGGGATTGGGAAAGTTGTCTGTATGGCATATCTTGTTCATTCTCACACTGCCTTCTGGTTTTTCCTCTTTTCCCTGTATATCATACAAGCAGATTAGATAAAGAGAAATGGCTTTGAGCTTTGCCAGAAACTGGAAACCACTAATTAACAGCTACTTAGAGTCAAAAAGTTGTACCATTTAATTAATGATATTCATGGCACCATGGAATTAATGAAAATAACCACTTTTTCCTCATTTTTCTGCAGGCATAAATTTTCTGTGTTTTTCAGAGTCTGAAGAAAATTTTACACTGAGAAATATATTATTTTGCCCTTTTGTGTTCAAACTGGAAAATTGTGAGATAAATATGGGGTTTGGCTAATTATTTTAGTTTTAAAGTATTTTTTCACAGATTTTTAGAATGGATAAACATTTCATGCGATATATAAAGTGTTTTACCATAAAGAGCAGTGGTAAAAAAATGCACAATAAAACACATTGTAACTCTCTGCCAGTGCAGCTTGCTGTTGAGAGGATGGGAATAGCACTTACATGGTGCCAAAACACAGTGTTTCTCAGAGTGAAGACCATAGATCTGTTTCTGACCAAGAGATGAAGCATCTGTCAGGCTTCATGCTGGGATAATTCCTGCAACTTGCAGTCCAATTCAGTATTTTTGTAGTTTCCAGTAGCACTTTTGACCGCTGCAATTACAAAATCAAGACCACATAAAGCCTAGTGCAGCTGTTCCATATCCTTATGTTGTCTTTCTTTGGTGTAGATTCAACTCTGAGCAAATGTGTCAATGGCTTGAAGATAAATTTAAACCATTCTGAGAGAAAAAAAAAAAAAAAAAACAAACAAAACCAACAACAACAAAACCCAAACCAATATAAAACTGCTTCATTTTCTGTAAAGGAGTAATTTTTGAGAAATATTTATATGATACAAAAGAAAACCATAGGCCTGCAGTAAGGTAGCCCATCTGTAAGTTTACAGAGCGTTTTTTCCATTGTTCGCAACTTTTTATTTTCAATTTACATAGAGTTGTATCTGTAGAATTATGGAAATAGAACTTAAAGTGGATGAAAGGGAATTTCATTTCATGAGTATCTTTGAGAACATATGAACTAGTAACATCTGCAAGATGTTCAGAAACTCTGTCAGCATCTAATATCCAAGAATTTGTGTAGCTTCCAGCTCAGACCTTGTATCTAAGAAATAGAGTAAAAGGGGGAAAAAATCTTCCCTTATTTCCTGAAAGCTTTCCTTCCTTTTATCTGGATAGAAATTCTGTTGACATTTAATCATCAACACATTATGGTTTTGATGATTGGCCTTTTTTTTTCTTTATTCAGGGAAAAGAAGCCAAAAGATTGTACACTGGAATTTGTTTAACTTCGTCATGGTTGCTTCTGCTGACGCTAAAGTTTAATAAGTTTCATTCTTGCAGTATCTAAGGTTAGCTAGACCTTCACTGGCTTAATGAAAATGAACCAAATGTCTCCTGGGATGCACAAACATATCAGAAGAACACATAAAAGGCAAAGTGACTCCCAGTCTTCTGCCAGATGCAACCCTACCATCATTGCCAAGATGAAGTAGTGCTAAAATGAGATTGATTCATAAGCAAAGAGTATTTGGGTGAATCTAAGTTAGCGAGATTAATGTGACAAGCAAAGGATATTTCCAAAAAATAATAGTTTATTTTGGCTGAAGACACAGGCTTGCAATGAATTAATGTCTTGGAAATGTTTCTGGATACAGATGCTGCTCTCTCTTACACCAACATGTATGATTAAGACATCTGTCAGGTTACAAAATTACTTCCTTCTACTGGATGTTAGCCTGACCCAAGCCATAAATACTGATATTCCCAGGTATGTGAGATTCAGCAATACTGGATTTAAGCATGAAGTACCTGCAGAATCTACTAAAAAACCTTTAAGAACCTGCTTCTAGTACAAAATTTCCAGCCAGCCAAAGCTCTAGGAAGAAGATTATCATTTAAAAGTCTACTTCTCCAACAAAGGGATTTTTGATATTTCATTTACACATAGACACATTTTTAATATAAATATGAGAGTTCTGTAGTGGGAGAGTTGAGGAGGAAGTAAAAATGTAAGTGGTATTTCTTTGGCCTGCATTCAAGCAGGCATAAGGGTATAAATAATTAAAAAAATAAAAGATTTATATCACTCCACTATACAAACAGAAAAGAAATGACAGCTGCCTCATTACAATCCCTTAGCAGGCAGATAGCACATATTACTGAATAAAGGACCTGATAAGAAATATAAATCTACCTACATGTAAAAGAAACAGTAAACACAACAAATTTTGTTCCAACCCAAGAATTTTCTTGTTAAAAAAAAACATTTGCACATTATAGTTTTAAAATTTCTGACAGATGCCATTTGTCACCTGGAAAGTAGCCCAACTACCTTAAAAATCTTGCAAATTTTTATCATATTATTACCCTAACATTTTTACTCCTGTCTTTAGTACTTCTGCTTGGAAGGATTGTCCAACCTAGCATATTAAACCACACCAAATATTTAAAAGAGCAGTTACTCCTTTAAGCTTTACTAGTTAAGCTGTAGTTCTTCACTAAACGAAATGGCTCCCACATAAATAATGCAACACAGACTTAGGGAAAAAAACATCTCAAGTGACCAAATCAAATTACAGTAAAGCTACCCATGTCAGGTATTACTTTTGATTACTTCAGTGGCAAATTTTTTTCTTTGGAAATAATTACAGAGCAATTGAAAACATTAAATACACTTGTAACAGGATTGATTTTAATGCCGTTTAAATACCGTTTTATTTTTTTTCTCTCTTCTAGCAATTTTCTAAGTATAAATGAGATGCTTTTCTAGGACTCTTTTCCCTGTAGAAATTTTTTTTCCCTTCACAGAATTTTAGTTTCTTCAATAAGCTTCAAGACATTGCCTCTCTGCCTGTAATTAGTTAATATTTCTAAAGAGCTTTAAGAGATAAAAGGCTATATAAATGCTAAGTGTTGCCATTTCTTTTTGCAGAGGTAAATCTGACTCTCTCTTATAATGAGGAAGGCCAATAGCTCATCATCTTGGCTGATTATAGAACTTACGAGAACAGATTGCCCATAACCATTGCATACCCCTCTTTCCCATTTTGAAAATTATATTGCTCACAGCTTGACTCCTTAAAAGGTAGAATTATAATAGTTTTAATGTGTCTGAAAGAGAATATCAACTAAGGCTGCTTGCTCTGAAGAATTCAGTTCAGGGTTATTGTTGAAGCAGTCAAAGCAGCTTCAAAACAAAAACAAAAACAAAATAAAAAGTCTGGAAAAGATAGTCTTGGAGTTTTTTGGTTTGGTATATTATGTTTTTGGTGGCATTTGAGTAATTTTGTATTAATCCCTTGAAAGGTACATTATGAGAGTGAATTGAGTTTCCTATTTCAGCCTGCATCTGCTATGTGGATTAATAAGGTATTTGTTTCCATGGATGTTCTTCTGGCATCATTCTCAGCCTTTCTTCTCAAGCACAGAAGAAAATAGTTTATTTCTCACATATCAAATATTATTTTACAGCAATAATGGTGAAAGAAATAGCAGGAAGAGAGGAAAAAGAAGAGGCTTATTTCTGCTGTTTAAGACATACCAAAGTGGATCTGGAAAGATTTTATTGAAAATGTCAACTTTATCTCCAGTTTATCTCCCCCCAACTTATTTAAATATCCTGACTAAAAACATTTCCACTTGAGCTACTGTGAGACTGGAAGTTCATTATGCATGCCTCCTTTAAGCTGTTATTTACTGGACATGATTATGTTAGTATGACTTCTTGAAAAGAAATTTCAAATATAAAGTGAAGGAACTAACTATGAACAGGTGAGGAAGAAATGTTTTATAATTATGAGATTAACTTCAATTTCTGAAGAAAGAAAAAAAAAAGAAGTAAAATCTATTCCTCTTGCACTATATTTCTGTTCTCACAAGTGACATTTCATGGTATGATTCTTATGGGCTGTATTTTAACATCAAATCAGGGTCTGATTTTTGGTTTAGATGGATCTGGATGCCCAAGAAACCAAGTGCAAAAAAAAGCCCAAAACCAAAACAAAGCCAAAAACCCGTCCTCAAGCTCTCACACTAAAAAAAAAGAATTAAAAACAGAGTATTTCTTGAGCAGTTTGTAAAACACGAATGTAAGAAAATTTCCTCTAAATTTTGATTTCAGTGTTCATAATTCCTTTTTGTTATAATCATTCATTACCAGCTGTGAACTGATTCTTAAATAAGCTTCCTTGAGCTATTAGTCATTGATGCCTCATTAGTATTGTAAATACTGCTTTGTAGTATTTGCAAATGCCATTCTTACTTGGCATTTGAGAGTTTAGCCAAGCAGTTTGTTATTTTTTATTTATATTTTCAAGATTCAAGAGAAAAAATGTTAACCAGATGCAATTCTGCCTTCAAAACTTACTGAAAATAGGAGTCATCCTGCTTTAAGGGCTTACAAATGCAAAATTGGCTATATTGCTTCAGGATTCCTTGTCTCTTCTTCTGAAGTGAGAGGTACAAGCTAATAAAAATCTATGGGAATTTCATTGAATAAGATGAACATTAACTTTTTAATATATTTTTTCAGTTCATCATTCGCATTTTAACAAAGTTACTCTTTTTAAATTTTGTTTTCCACTAGTGACTCAAGGTGATGTGAGATCATGACTTTCAAAAAATCTGAAAAAAAAAAATTACAACATTTTGAGTGAAATCTCCAATTTTTTTAAAGAAAACAAATTTTATAGGGTTATGGTTTTGGAACCTTTTGCTTATTGGTAGCTTTTTGGTTGTTTTTTTTTTTTTTTTTAAGAGATGTCAGAAACTAAATCACTGCCGAGTTAACTGTAACACTGAGTACTGCCAAGCTTGGGATGTGGAACTAACATGGATGAGCCAACGCAGTGACAACAGTGAATCTAGATGGTGAAGGAACAAAGAATAACAGTAATTATTACAGGCAGGTTTTTTGATTTCTATTGTAAAAAAAAAAATGAAAGGGAAGAAGAAACTTAATATGAGTTGTATCATTCCCTAAAAGGTGCTGCATGTTTATTCCACAGCTGAAACTAGTTTATAAAATAGAAGATTAGATTTTCACATGACTGTGAGACCTGGGCTTTTTCATGGTGCCAGCTCTGTAAATTTCATAGTAAAAACTGCAGGATATGGCAATGCTGTCCAAACCTTCATAATCCTTTGCATCTGGAAAATCCCCACCACTGTCAGCACGACCAAACCACAGAAAGTCTTAGGCAAATCAAGCCAATACTGTCTATTAGTAAAGAGATTAGTGTTCTCAGTTTTGGGCAAATTGCTCTTATTTTTTTATTTCTATTATTATGACACTCTGTCATTATTGATATAAAAAGAACAAGGAACATGTGCAAAAGTACACCACATGCTGTCTCAGCTAGCCAAGAAAATATGTACCAGATGGGAGATGATGAGACAAGCCATTAGGATGTATCAGCTCGTCATGGAACAAATGCCTCAGGGCTTGCTTGCTAAACCCATGGTACTGGCAACACGGGGGATTAAGGTGTCCACCTGTGAAACTCTGTGAAAACGTGCCCTGTGCTCCCACACAAAGTGTAGTCCTGGATTCAAGGTGATTAGAAGTAATCAGGTAGAAATAAATATAAATAGATCGTTTCTTTTCAAAACTGTAAGGGTTGGAGTGTTGTCCACTCAAGACTTTACCAAGATTTGTGTAACTAAAAATAAAATTTAAAGAATGATAAGGAAAGCATGGTGAAACCACCCTCCCACCCTGAGTTAGTGGCTGAGAGATTTGAGCTACTGATGTGCCCCTTTCCAAAGCTGTGCAGAGTCTAACATTTTACAGATGTTGGGACTGTCAGTACCCAGGAGTTACCTTCAGCAAGGACTGTGAAGAGGACAGACACTACTCACAGCCTCAGATTATGCAAACCAACTCTTTTGCCCAGTGCTTGCAGCCCAGTTTTAGATACCTAACAGGTCATGCTTTTCCTTATTCCTCATGAACCAAAAGACAGCTGACCTCTGTTTTGGCACCCTTAATGGGGTAAAATCACCCTTAAGTTTATCTAAATCTAATAGACACAAAGTCACACTTTGATCCCCTTTTAGATTTTACCTGAAGTAGAGCAAATATTAAACCCACAATCTTATAGATTTTCCCAGTAAATCCAGTTTAAAATATGCTGTTATACTAATCTGGCAGAGTGTAGACATACATTTTATTTTTGTACTGAGTTTTTTATAGGACCTATTATAAACTGTCCTCCACCCCTGTAAAAAAAAAAAAAATACAACCAACAACTGTGAAAACCAGAAACAAAAATTCACAGAAATGCAAATACTTAAGTAGTAACTAAAGTGTGTCAAAATTCTGATATAAAAGAACAATGACTAATAAAACAGTAAATTTAGTGTATCATTGTTGTACATATTATTTGGGATACTCATAGATGTATTCCTGAAACTGCCCTTCTGAGCAATTCCCACTCTTTAGATTTGTCATCAGTTCTGGGATTCTGTGATCATCTTCAAATTACTTGAATATATAATTTCTTAACTTTTAATGCAATGTATTTATGAACAAATAGCTAAACCCCATTTATTTCCCAGTAGGAATATTTTTAGTAAGAGACCACTGATTGATGAAAGCAGAATGAAAAATAATTTAAATATTGCCTTTTAACCAAGTAATTTTTTTAGTCTCTTTACTGATTTGAAATAAGCTCTCAGCTAAAACAGGTCTACTGAGGGCTGTGTGGTGCTATAACTGTTAAAATAATATCTGAGTCGGAATGTTTATCTCTTCCTAGGTAGCTGACAAGGATTATCCATTTATCCATTTCCAGATTTTCTCTGATTTTCAAGAAATATACAGTAAAAATGAGAACAAATCCACTGAGAATATAGGCCGGATCCCTTGTAAGTTAGTGAGCATCACTATGTATGTGAGCCTCTAAAAAAAAGATCATAACCACAAATCCTATCTTTCCATAACATCTTTATTTTACGTCTTTTTTTTTCAGTTTACCGGGTGAAATGATTTTTTTTTCTTATTCTAACTTGTGTTAGCCTAAGTTCAATTAATTATTAATTTAATTTCCAAAAGCTTCTCAAACCTAATGAAACATACAGAAAATTTTATACTGAAAAGTCAGAAAGCAAAATCAATTGTGTTCATCTTGTTCAGCAAAAGGCTGTTAAGTAAAATTTGGGAGTCAAAAGTAAAATTTGGGAGTCAATTAATATTTGGGAGGAGGTTAAGGAGTCTGCTGTGATGATGCAATTTCATAATTAGAGGTGTATTACATCAGTGGAAGTGTTCCTTTATGAGCTGGGGATAAAGTCCTGCGTTACTGACTGGAAGTAGGATTTATTTCTGTAGAATTTATTTATTTATTTATGTATTTAGATAATTTATTTCTGTGCATGGAATTTCATTTGATATTTTTTTTTGCTTTGTAGTTTACCATGTAAAAGTATTATTCCAAGTACTATGCAGCTATTTTAAAAGTTCTGAGAGAAAACTATATACTGAGAGAGTTCAATATAAATAATTCTTCCCCCTACCCCCTCATTATTTCCATAGAAAACATAGGGATCCCATTTTAAAATAACCTGAATAGTTAAAGAATATAATATGGTACTTAATATATTAATAAGATTTTTTAAACTTTGGACAAAAAAAGAAAATATGGGGATCAATTTTTGTTAAATGTTGATAAAATTAGATATATATTTCTGAGCAGTAATTATATTTCATTCTCTGATACTGCCATATCAGTTAGTTAAAATAAATTTGTCTAGAAAATTGCAAGTTGTGCTTTTCCTAGTAGAAGGCCATAAACCAGGACATTGGTTGGCAGTAGGATCTGCAGTAGGAGCCATCTGAACAACCTAGAGGTAGCTGGACCAGAGCTGCTCACTCTGGCTGGCTTTAAAGTCCAAGGAGAGGGACAAGCACTTTGAGTGTCTCACACCCAAAACAGACAGCCAAAATAGGTGAGATGGATCATATTCCAAAAGTGACTCCTCATTTCCACTGACTACAAGGAAATGGGACAGTGGATTATTTTATCTTCAGATATGTGCTTCAAAGACCTGCACACTGAGGTAAAGGAATTCCATTATGATGAGAAAGAGCAGTTACCATGTTCAAGCCAAACAAGCCTCGGCTTATTTTGTGGCCCAGCATCTTTCAGCATTTCCCTCCTAGTCTCATCAAAACAGGATTTCAGGCACAAAAAAGAAAAAAACCAATATTTTTAGTTACCTTGTGCATTTCCAAATAATGAATTCCATTGTGTATGTCTACAATTTTTACTCAATATTTTTGCACTATTTAAGACATTAGTTTTGTAGTTCTGTTTTTCCATTAGTGAAAGATAATCTGAAAATTAGATCAGCCTCAAGTTTGCATTTAAAAGAGAAAAGGAAGGTAAGACCCCCACCATGTAACCATCCCCTGTGAGTAATTTCAATATCTCCACTGGGCTTGCTAGAAAATGCTATAGTGCAGGACTGGAATATTCATTTGAAATATATGCAGCAGAAAAATCAGAAGTATTGATATTACAGCTAGAATGAGTATTTGAGAGTCTGGAAAGCCCATGTAAATCAGGAAAGAGCACACTGTCCAAGGAAGGAAAAGGATTTGGCAACAGGGGAGAAGAAGCTGGAAGAGGAGAAGCTTTTCTGCTGCAGTCTGACTGCACTCATGACAGGCCTTACCAGGACTTGCCCGTGTCTTGATGTGGAGATGAGTTGAGCTATAGGAAAGGTGGGAATTATTTTTTTTTAAATTGGTTTATGAGTACTCTGGAATGTCTGACTGACTCAGGGTGCATCGGTGGCAAGTAGCGCATCTGTAACCCCAGAGCACTTTGAGGTAGAGACATCCCTTTGATGAATCATCACTGATTCATCTCACGAGCTGACTGCACCTGAAGACATATGATTGCAGTTCCCAAAAAAATAACCAGGCTGGATCTAATCAGGAAACCACTAATTATTTAGACAGAAAGGATCCCAGAGTAGTGGTGGATGTCCCATCCATGGAAATGTTCAAGGTCATGTTGGACAGGGCTCTGAACAACTTGGCCTAGTTGAAGATGTCCCTGCCTATGGCAGGGAGGTTGGACTACAGAGCCTTTAAAGATTTCTTTTGTGGGGGAATGCATTCAGTGCACGTTCTTGGGTGAGCAGCTGCAGTTGGAGCTGCAGTTCAAGCTCTGGGGTGCAGGAGCCCAGGCCCAAGACAGAGAACAGCCAACCCCTCACATAACAAAGGACACCTCTGGCCCATCCAGGTGACTGCGGACACAGCAGGAGCTGAGGACTCCACACTGTCCTGAGGTTAGACTGAGAGGATAAAACCCCAGGGTTTCCTTTCTTCAGGGTGCCTATTCAGAGGCTCCAGCTTGAGCTGTTATTTTATTCAGTTATTGCACCAACATTAAATTGTTTTAAGGATCTGGACATCTGGAACTCTACTGTGGGGAACCTGTTCTAAGTGTGAGTGTGGAGTGTGTAGGCTCAAAGAGACCTTGGTTCCAGCTCAGGTGCTACAAGTGTGACTGTCAGAGTGGCTCCTGGATGGCCAGACAGGGGAGTTTCCTTAACACCGTCTAACCCAAACCATTCTAGGATTCTGTGATCCAGTTTTCATATATATTTTTTTTTTCCCCTGTCTTGTTTCTGCTTCGAAGTTTGTAATTTAAATATGATTCTTAAGATGGGAACTGACTCTGTGTCCAAGTTACAGTAAAATGCAATTTCAAACCTTGGACTCACATTTTCTCAAGAGAAAAAAGACCTCAACACTAATCCTAAACTGAAAATCAAACTGTATCACTTTCTTGCAGTATACTCACTTTCTTAAAACTGCTCAGCTATATTATTTTTGAAAAAAGATGGTGAGCACATATATAATAAAACCAGGATTTTTTCATATAACGTTCCTGGACATGCCTTAGTAGGCTTCTTATAGTTCTCATCCTGATTGCAATTTGTAGACCTGAATAATTTTTAGGTACTTCCTGAATCTCACTACAATTACATTTTTTTTTCTGCTTTTCTTTTATCTTCACATTTAAGTGTGTTTCACTCTTATCCTCAATCTGCCATTCAAAATGTGTCAACTTGAGGAATACTAGACTATAGCAGTAACTGACAGTATTTTTAAAAATCAGTCTAGACTGTATGCAGTAGGTCTCAGAGAAAAGTGCTTGCCTATGATATATGGCATTTTAACATATTATTGTAAATTACTTCCATCAAGCAGTGAAATGGCATTCAGTTCACAAGCATGTGAACAAGCTGTAGAATTTCCTTTGACAACATGCTCCTTGTGAGATCAAACTTGTAAAACATCACATCAGATTTAATGTCTAATACATCAACTAATTCCCTCGCTTTGTTTTTTTTAGTTCTAAAGATTTAATGTTGAGAGGATATTTTCCCCAAGTTGACACAAATATTAGAAATCAGAAGAAAATGTGACTTATTCTTCCTACAAGAATTGTCTCTAAAAGACAGTGCAGCACTTAGAAATAATCAGCCTGCAGAAATGGAGAAGATAACGAAATGACAGATTCATTAAACAGCTGTTTGCATCTGTCTTTAAAGCAGAAGCAGATTTTAGACAGCTGCATAACAGAGAAATATGCTCTAATAGAGCAGAAAGGAGTAGCTGCATGCAATACAGCAATAACAGGAATTGTTGCAAATTTTAAAATGAGACAGCACTGTGCAAAGTGACACGAAAATAACAACATTCAGGATTCTGGATTTTTTTGTCCTTTTGATTTCTCAGTTGTCTTCCAGTCTGGAGAAATGTAATCTATAAAATGAGGTGAAAAGCTGGTTTGATTTCCTTGTTTGCAAGAGGGGTTGTGCATCAGTCTGGCTTGAGCTGGGCAGTGCTCAGATGAGGGCTGCTCTCACCTGTTCCTGCTGGAGTGTTCCTTGCTCTAGGAAGCACTTCAATGCATTTGGCAACAGGCAGTCATTATCTGCTCTGTGAAGTAAAGAAGCTTATAAAAAATAGCCTTGTCATTAATCTTTCTTAGTACAGGGACTACTATATTTATTATAGTTATATGGTACATAAAATATTTAAAATAATAAAAAACATATGTGTATATAATGTAAATATGAATATTTCAGACGACTATAAGAAGACCTGTGTGTCCCTCTACAAGCACCTCAGCACTACCTTCTTCCCAGGAGGGGCATGACTGTGACTGGCACATTTGTAACCAATGAAGCAGCTGAGAGTCTTGAGCTCATAACTAATTTAAACATATTTAAATCAAAACTTTTTTTTATTTTTTCTTTTCTGTATCCCACTATAAACTATATACAACACTGTATGTATACATATATGTGTATATATATAGAGAGGCTATTTTTACTTCAAAGAGGCTGTTTATGTAATGGGAAGAGACCTTCAGATGAAGCTAATTTAGAAACCTCACAGGTGCAGAGCTTCTCTGCTTTCTGTACTCCATCTCAAAAAGGAGCCTAGGTGTTGCTGGATCCAATCTTAGCCCCAGACTTTGTCAATGTTTTATGTCTAAAGGATAAGTGTAATTGTAACTTTGCAGAGCTTTGATCAAGAATGGCAAACCAAAAATGTTTATATGAATAAAATCAATTATTTGTATAAATTGATTATGATAATTATTAGACTAAAATATCTTAATCAGAAACATTTACTACACAGTATAGGTAGTTATAATGACTAGTATAGTGGACTATTTTTGAAGCAGTATTGGAGAAATTATTTTAAAACTTTCAAAAACAATTATTAAATAGAAATTAATGTTACTCCCCCATACCAAGAGCCACGAGCAAATATTTTTCACTCAGCCTCAAGGAGGAACCTTGAAGGGCATCCTCACTCAAGGGATAAATCTCCACACACTCCAAGAAGCAGCTGGTTAGAAGATATTAACAATTAAAAGTGGGGTGAGGCTTTTACAGTATAAAGTGATTGACTGTTGGTCATGCCTCTGCAGACCAGCTGTGCCAGCTCAGTAGCTATAGATAGGTTATCAGTACTGTCACTTGTTGGCTCCTTTATGAGGAACTTTGTCTGCAACATCCTCACCACTGCCAGTTTCTGCCAGGAATCACTGTCCTTCCACAGGTTTGGGGTTGATTAGTCAGGTTGGTTTCAGCATTTTTCAACACCAAAAGCAGCTTGACCCCTGTTCTCCATCCTTTATTGATGGCTTTGCAAACAGGGTGTTGTGAGTGCTGTTTTACCTCCACAGCAAGAACTATGTTAGGGAAGCTTTTTCCTTTAAAGTTTCCCAACAATTTCTGTCTGGCATTGTGGACCATAATCTTCATTATCCTCTCAATATGCCAATTGTACAGATTATCAGATTTGCTTAAGCCTTAATTAAGCACTTGTTACTTCTACTAGGTTAAATGCAGACCAGTCCTATTACAGTTATTATAGCAATGGTAAACCTTGTTAGTAATTTGGAACCTCTTCTATTGTTTTGCAAGAACAGGAAAATCTCACTGATTAAGCATCAGTACATTTATGTCACTTTAATTGCAGCATCACGCTGTTGGCATGGGATTTAGCTCTGTATTGTAGACATCTAGGAGCAGGTGTTGAACTAGACACCTAATTCAGTTTTCTAGCTAATTGGGAGCTAGTTAATGCAGTCAGTGGAGCCTAGCTGAATGCATCTGTATCAGAGTGAGTTGTGCAATTCTCTAAGCTCCTTTCATTGTGTTGGTTACCACTGAGTATAATGAGAAATTAGCAATCCATCTCCCCTGTAGGCATATTGAGACATCCAAATTTAGGTACCTGCAGTCTGGAGTTTGGTCTACAATTAATGACCTGACTGGCTCATCTCTTAAAAAGTCAAATATTTTATCCAAGCTACTGGATAATTTGCAATGAAAGTATCTACTAAACATGCTGTAATCCAGAAAATGCACACATAATGCTGTATTTTATTAAAAAGAAAAACCACCAAAAAACACCGACAGCTTTTACCATGTCAAGGCTTTTTTAATTGTCTTCCATTATTTCAACAACCAAGGTGGTGGGTTAGGTCTAAGACTTGGGTTCATGGAGAAAGAGGTTTAGTGGATTTGCTCTGAACTTGTGTGTGAACTGTGCCCAGCACCAACCTTTTGTTTCACAGCTTCTGTCTCCACAAACCTGTTTTTTAAGGGAACTGTCCCAAGAAAGGAAAATTAAGCCACAGAGGCAAAAGCTCACCAGAAGCATTTGAATGTCAAACACTCTGAATTAAAGCCTAAACAGAAGCTTTAGGAAGGGAAATCTCATTTTAGTATAAGCACAGTCCAAATCATTCTACCTGCCCAGCGTAATATGGAACAAAAGAAAACAGCTGTCAGTAGTGAGTTTAGTGGTAGAGAGAAGTGCTATGAAACAAGAGCCTGAATCCCTTTCCCAGTCACATGTAC
Organism: Dicaeum eximium; assembly: GCA_013396995.1. Taxonomy (NCBI): domain Eukaryota; kingdom Metazoa; phylum Chordata; class Aves; order Passeriformes; family Dicaeidae; genus Dicaeum; species Dicaeum eximium. The sequence goes on along the minus strand of VWZP01006139.1, from coordinate 1,222,495 downwards.
AACGTGGAAATACAGTAAGTTCTGTACCTACTTTCTCTTGTTTTCTTCTCTGTTTTCCTCTCAGGCATCTGTAACATTTTTAGGTAGGTCTACAGATCCTGAGCTGTTCTGAAAAACCTTTGTTACAGCTCTCACGTACTACAACATCTACCTTGATTGTTCACCTCTTGTGCTTTTGATTCACATTACCCCTTTCTTTTCACCTTTCCCCTTTTTTTCCCTCAGTTTTCAAACTGCCAAGATTTCATTTTTGTTAATATTGGATTAGGCTGTATATAAATCACACATTCTCTGTTACTGAGTAAAGAGTTCTTTCCAGTTCCTTGTCTGGCAATGCTGCAACAAAATCATTTGGGAGCCTCTGGCATTACCAGGTGCAACTTGAGAGGTATAAAGGCTGTTTTGCCTTTTGGTTTTTTCTGGTCTCACTGGGATTTGCACATTGGAAGGAACCACTGTGGAAGGCTGCCTCTGAACCACTATTCAGGGAGCCAGGGAGAAAGCCTGGATCTTTACTCCTCTCACTGCAAAACTGTTAGCTTTCTCCCAGGCTCTCTGCTGTGCTCCTATTAACTCCACACAAAAAAAGTCTCATCTAGAGGGAGCTACTCCTGAGCAGTGTGGATTCGAGCCAGTCAGAGTTGTTTGGTCCCAGGGTACCCATTATTCAGCAATACAAGTTTTGATCTCAAAATTCTAGTTAGGCCAGCATTTTGTCTTAGCTATATCACTTACTCTTCTGATCCAATCTCCTGAGCAAAGAAACCCTGGGTTTTGGGCCAGTTTATTCTAAACTGAATAATACATAGTTTTATTTCTACAGATTATGAAGATATGATCCTACTTAGATGTTCAAGGACACCCCACAAGTTTCTTAACCATTTTTCTTCTTTCATAGATGACAAATAAAAATCACATAGGTAATTGTGTACGCATGGAGAAAGCAGGCTGAATGTCCTAAACAAAATATAATGTGGGTCACATGCAGAAAGTAGATGTGTATAACTTAGTAATCAAAAGAGAAATATGCAGGTGACACGTCAGGATATCTTTCTGGTCTAGAACTAATGTGGTATTTGTGCATCTGACTCTGGCAGTACCCAAAAGGTGAGCAATTACAACACTTAAATGACAAAACTTTGTTCAAGGAGGAGTTAGAAAGATCTTAATTTACCCTAGGATTTTTGTCTACTATGAATTTTGACATTCTTTTGGTAGATTAAGTTTATTCATTATGTATATTTTTTATACATATCTGAGATACCCTATGTATCTGTGCATATGCTTGTGAGAAAGGGAGAGAAAAAAACACTAAAAAGAAGTTGAAAGTTTTCTTTTAACAAACTTTAAATTTCTAAGTAACATACTGGAACTGCCAATTTAAAAGAATATAATAGCTGGAGAAAACAAAAAAAAATGGTAAAGAAATGATATGGATTTTGTTTCTCTTGAATGCAGAGAAAAAACTATGGCCTAACTCTGTGTACATAAGCCAATTTTGGAATACTACCTTTAGTTTTTACTTGATCCAAAGCAGCATATTAATAAAATTTTGGATTACTAAGTATCAAGAAAAGTTTCTAAGCTTTGACCACATAGGTCACATAGGTAGCAAAGTATCTCTTTTTTTTTTTTTTTTTTTTCTTTTTCTTTTGCGTTAATTCCTCCTTTCCCTTAACATATTCCAATCCAGAAATAATTCTACTGGAATCAGCAGAGTTAAAGTTCATGCAAGACCAGAACAACACTGGGAAAATAAAATGCACTTGAAGTTCAGGCATGTTTATGTCTGGACTTTCCACTTTTCTTATCATAATAGAGAAATCTGAGCCTCTGAGCCAGAGCTGAATTTCCACAATGTTTCAGATGGGAAAGGAATATCTGCACTGGGAATATTGTCCAAACCCATGATTAGTTTTTTTTTAAATATGCAACACAGACAGAAAACAGATGTTAATTGCTGTGAGAGAAAAGTGATTGGCAGAAAAGAGAAACTGAAAAAGTGATGTTTTAGCATAAAGTGCCTTTAATTGGAAATGGCAATACCACAATGAGAGAGAGAAGCAATCTTAAAATGTAAGGCATAGCTCAAGAGCAGCATTCAGGCTGTATTTCCAAGCAGGGACTTTCTGAATTTTGAGGACATTTTGCATATCCTGCACGTAGCTAATAACGTGTTGAAATGTCAGACTTGTGTTTCATCTCCCTTCTCGTTACCTGCACTTGCCTTTGGAAGGAAGAGGACAACATAGAATTACCATAGAAATACCTCACTTATCTTGCAAGGTATTTGTCATACAAATCTTCCTTTAGGGAAAAAGGAAATCACTGTGTTAGTGATTATAAGTTCCCTTAAAGAGGCATCATTTCCCCTCTGAATCCAGTATTCATAGTTTAATGAAGTTAGAACAGTCATTCCCAGCTAAGATGCCTTACATGCCAAATTTTATCTCTGTCTCTACAGAAAGAAATTTAACACCAGTCATTCTTTTCAGGGCAGTTTTGCATTTTCTTCCAGTTCCCCCAGTGCTGAAAGATGCAGTGATTGATGCGGTGAGATAACCCCAAAAACCGTAAATCAGGATGAAAGCAGGGAGAGATGAGATGCACTACAAACCAACCAACCAAGGCTTTATTTCTGCTGCATCATCACTGAGAAAAGTGACACTGTAAATTAAATTGAGACACCTAAAGAAAATGAATGGAATGTTGTTGTGGTTTTTTTTTGTTTTTTTTTTTTACCTCCATACTAACTTGGTCTAACATTATTTGGCAGAACAACAAAACACTTAAGTAAAGCAACACTAATTCCTGTTTACTACAGGAATGAAGTATCTGAATTAGTAAGACATACTTAAAACTAAGTACAACCTTAAGCTGGTCAGGATTTTTCTCCTAAGTAATGAAGCACACACATTGAAAGCATACTTTAAGCTGACAAGCTATTACTGCATAGCAATAAAAGTTTCCATGTTTTTCCTTTGTTCCCTTTTAATTAAGCAGGAAAATGCTGTGCTAAGCAGAATGTGTTTGAGTTGTACATGTCCCATTTCTAACAGTATTGAAGTTTAAGCCTATTTTATCTAGGTGTGACATGGCTTCATTAGTGTCTGTGTATTATTTGAGATCTGTGGATCAAAGCAACGCAACCATTGTCTCTCCTGCACCAAAGTGGGTAAGAGAGAGCAGATTACATTCGTTACCCATCTCATATCACAAAACGGTGCAGGGTTTGAAACAGCAGAGCAAAAGCACCTTCCTCACAAGTGCCATCACTAGAGCCAACAGCTGCCCAGCAGCCTGCAGGGGCTGCATGAAGAACAGAAGTTTTGAACATTTACCTGCCACAGCCATTGTGCCGTGGTGGTGGAACCGTGTTGGCTCCGTGGGGCTGTGGCTCATGTTCTACCAAGTGCAGGAGACAGCACAGCAACAGAGCCCGTATTTGCTGTATGACAAAATAAAAATACATTTTTCTGACGGAAATTGCCAGGCTCACCTCATCCTTATTACCTAATATGGTCAACAGTTTAGTCTTCATAATACAGACACCTTAAAACAATCAAAAATGAATGTTCTTTTCATATTAAATTCTATAAGTAACAGCTTCTATATCCTGCTCTGCAGGGCTGGAAGCTATTTGCTTGCACTGAGTAATCGATTTCCACCCTCCTTGGTAGATGGCTGCTTTGAAGAAGTGGGCAGAGGATCCTGTAGGTAGCATGATACATGTGATCTTAGAAGTGGGAGAGTTCCCCCCTCTTATTGATAGTGGGATTTGGATGAACACTTTTTCCCATGGACTATGAATGAACCAACACTTTTCATTATTGCTACAATGTCCTTAAACTTCGAAGAGTAATAGCCTGATGCAAGGGAGAAAGAAAAATACATAAAGTAGTTATCTCAATTGTACCATTCCTGGTTGTGGCTAATTACTGATACTCTGAGAGCTGAGAGTAAACAAATTTAAATTTTCTGCTTGTAGTTGTAAACCCAGTAGAATTTTAGGTAGGAGGAAAAAAAAAAAGGTGAGTCAATTTAAGCATGAACATATGAAGATCCTCATTAAAATGGAAACAGGGGAACATACTGCCAAAAGTATAAAACAAAACCTGTTCCACACTTTATTATTGCTTAGCATCCAGCTGATCATGTCTTCTAATCAGTGGGAATTTCTTGCAATGTTTTGATATTTAAAATTCCCTTTTCTCTAATTTTTTGGGGTTACTATTGCAACATGCCGAGTTGCCAAAATGGATTTTAAGTATTTTTTCCTCCATATATGCACACATGTGCACACTGCTGTGTCCTCTCACCTCTGTTGACCATCTCCTTACCAATATCCTGATTTATTCTGCTGTAAGCTGGTCACCTATGCTTTCCTAACCGGGGAAATCTTAATTCCAGTGAAGACCTGGAAGTATCCTGAGCAGATTTAAACAAACCATGTGATGATGGAAAGATCACACAAAAAGCAGATAAGTTGCAGCTTCTGCAGTCACTGTCTTTACATGAAGTTTGTTTTCAGGTTTCTGTCAAATTATTGCCTTCTGCTATCTTTTTGGGGAAAAAAAAGCATCAGTTTCTGCTGCCTACCTCGTGCCTGTCTCCAGCCTGGTTCCAGTGTTGCTGGTCCAGCAGTCTGGGGACACACAGTGAATGGCATCAGAGAGCTCGTGTGGCTGCAGAGTAAGTGATGCTGAGAGCAGCACCCATAGCATCACAGCCCTGGCTGCTTGGTCTGCAGCTTCCTGGTGATTTTTTTTTGCATATTTTCCCCCCAAGTGAACCTTGATCAATCTCTTTCATTGGCATTTTGGAGTGAAATCTCTCCATAGTTCCCTCAGACAGGACAGGATGGGCACAGCACTCCTACATATTTCATAGCTTCCTTGTAATTTGGGTTCTCTAAAATGGAGTATTTTGACTGAAATTTTGCCTACATTGTGTCCTTTTAGAAATGCTTCTCATCTTTGGGTGTAAGTTGAAGTAACTGATTAGGTGATTATGGTTAAAGCTTGGGTTTATCAGGAAGCTAGCGTTGACTTGTTATTGTAGTTGAACTATTGTAGTAGAACCACTAATATCTCTGACAGATGTTGTGGTCCCTAAATACAATCTGCACATTGTTTGTTTTTTTTTTTGTTTTTTTTTTTGGTCTGTTTTTTTTAATTTTCTTATATGACACTTTTTTTTTTTACAGAAAGCTTCGTAATTTTTGCTGCTTTTGGTTGGGGTAGTCAACCAAGCAATCTAGGTTCCTTGGTCTTCACCCCCATTATTTGACATCCCATTTTAGCATCATATTCTATTGTGGAATTCAGATATGACCCCCAAATAAGGTAATGAGAAATATGAAGTTATTTCAGGCTGAGGCTCAAAGGGATCCATATATCAGGGAACTGGGGCAGAACCTTTGACTAGTTCTGTAAGTTCCTGATGGTACAACCAGAAAAAGTTTCATGCCTCTGGGTGGGGTTAGAGACACTGAGAAGCAAGCAAGGAGCTGGTCCAGGCTGTTCAAGGAGAAATCCTGTTGCCTTTGATGTTTTGCTCTGAAATAAGCACAGGATGGTTAGAGCTGAGGGCAAGGGCTCTGCACAGACAGAGAGGTATGTGGCAAGTGCAAAGGTTTCAGTTTGACTACATGGAGTGCTTAGAGTTTTCCACTTCAAAATATGTTTGGGTTTTTTTGGTTCGGGTTTTTTTTGGTTGGTTGTTTTTGTGTGGGGGGAGGTGGGTTTGCCATTTCTCCAGTTTTACTTTGTATTTCAGTATGCAATGAGAACAGGTTAAAATCAGACTGGAGAATTATATCTGTTCTTTATTTAATAAAACATATCTAGTCTTATTGACAGTGTTCCTACAATGGAATTCAAGAAGGTTTTGAACCATTTAGCCTTTCAAAAAACAAAAATCCAAACCCCACAGCTCTTACTTTGCTTTTCCCCTTTACACTCACATCAAAAGGGAATCTGATTCTTCCCCCCTTTGCATCCTAACTATATGCCAGCATCTGTAGCAACTGCATACTGATCACAGCATTTTTTTTCCCTGTCTGCATGGTCTTTGTCCCTTTGTCAAGTTTTGATAGTTAATTTATACCAAGCTCTTAGCTACTCTGCTAAAGAACATTTTTGATTACCTGAGTATGTGAATTATTCTCACTCCATGCAGTGGGTTTCAAAAGAAAAAAAAAGTCCAAAAAATTTCAAATCAACACTTTTGTTGATGTCATTTTATTATTTGATATTTTTCTTTATTGTGGACACAATTAATTGTTTCTTTATAGTTTTTCTTCACTTTCTGGTCCTATTTTCTAGTTCATATGGCATGCAAATAGATTTTAGTCTATCCTTAATACTGTCCCTAATTGTTTACTGAACATGATGGCCTCCTGTTATTGCTTCAAGTTTCCAGTTTTGACTTTAAGGTTTGTACTCTCTCCTTGCCCTTTATCACCTGTCAGTGCTATGACAGTAGATTTTCCGCTAAAACAAAATTTTTTTCACCTTTCTAAGTCTCTTTCCAGTGCACTTTAACATCAAAGTCTGGTCAATGAATATCTCAAATCTGATTCTTTTTTCTGCTTTCATCCTGAACTGGTTTTGTCCTTATGCTTCTCATGCCCTCACTCCTCTTCTGCACATCCTCTTTCATGCACTCCACTCAGAATCACAGCAAACAGTCTAAAGAGTCCCAAGTTCTCAAAACAATATGTTGCTTGACTGTTTTAGCTTGCCTCAACTTCTGTTTCTATCATTGAACCACAAACAGTATAAGATGGCATTTTCTGAACTGACCAGTTAAGTCAATTGATTAGCAAACACAGTTCATACACCAATATATTACTTAAACTATTCTCTAAAAAACAAAGGCACCTTTGCATTGCCACAGCAAGTATTGTTTTCCTCCAGAGAGTCCAGGCATTGCTCCCACTTCTGTATTGTACATGTAGCATTACATCAAGTGACTATAACAATTTTATTTTATTTTCTGAGAACTAGCACTGCATTAATTCATGTTTCTTTTATAGCTGTCAGGAAGACAACATTTTATTAATCTATTGATTTAGTAGGAAAGCAATATCTTCTCTTTGTTTATTAATTACTTTTGAAAAGGGAAATAAATTCTCATTATTCACTGCTCCATTGCTGAAAGGCACTTTAGAAAGAATTATTCAAAATTTCCAGAGTGAAAAATTGTAATGGAAAGAAGTTCAAGCAAATTTCTGAAGAATCCTCCAATCAGAAAACTGTGGATTTAGTAAAAGAATAAGGATGTAATATTAAGCTGGTAGTTAAATACACTTGTGAACGTCATTTAGGAAGAGCCCTTGTTGAGGCAGTATAAAGGCTTGAAGGATGAGAATGTGTGTTAGAGCTATGGCAACAAGGGTCAAAAGGACTGACCAAGAAATCAGCAATCAGCAGCAAAGTGACATCGGCGGGTGGGAGGAAAAGGAGGTGGAAAGATGGGTGCCAGACTTCCTCTCTGCAAGTTGTGCATGTGGTTTGATGGAAAATCATTTCAGCTGTTTCATTACAATCACTACAATCTTTCCCTATGTCCATTGGTGGTGTATCCTCATCTTTCTCTTTTTTTTTTTTTTTTCTCTCTGCCTTTTCCTTGCTTGTCTCTTGAGAAGAGACATCCTTTCTCCTCTGATCTGTTTCTGATGTGGTCTACTGTTAGGGATTTCATATGGTGGAGATATTCAGCCAATCGTATTTTTAAAACCAGCAGACCACCTACAGAAAAAATTCTGTTTGAAGGGGTCATCCATTTTCTCCTGTTAACTTAAATATCTGTATTAAATGCACATTTAACCAAAATGACAGAAGTAAGCAGCAGAAGCCCAAGAAGACAAAAGCCACACCAATAACTACATGAACTGACTTCCCCAGTTATCCCAGTTTCCCCCAGCTGTGAGACAGCTTGCTCTGATCACAGGAAGATCAGCAGTCCCAATTCACACTGCAGCAGATAGCAAGGAGCATCCACCTCACTGATATCAGAGTGAATTTTTTGGTGTCTAAGAGGTCATGAACATCAAATGAAGATTTTCCCACTCCCAAGGCATTAGGCAAACCTCTCTTCCATGAGGGTTCCCCGGAGGGCAGTAGGGCAAGCTCACCTGGCAGCAGTTAGATGATTTTGTTGGAAAACTGACCTACCACAAGATGAAATCCCCAAGAAATCAAATCTTTGTGAGCTCTGCCATTCACAGAGACAAATCTTGAAAATACATTATGGAAGTTGTTAAATTTAAAACTTGTCCAAGTTTGGATTGCCCTGCTGGCAGGAAGAAAGGAAAAATAAAATGACCACAGATGAGTGTACTTTTGTCTACCTCAGTTTGCTGTGGTTCCTGTTCTGATGGTGTATCACAGCCATGCCTTTATCTCCCTCTGGGACATTTCTTTTAAAAGTTTCCCACAAGAAAATAGTGCTTAAAATCTACAACCCTGTCACATATGATGAAAATGTAAGGGTTGAGAATTGAGCTGGGTCTATCAAGCTTGAGTTCTACACTTTCCAAAGCAAATTTAAAAGGGAATATAATAAATTTTTGGAGAACAAAGTTGGCAACTGCATTTCAATTGGGAATTTTTTGTTGTATGTTTTTCCTCTTCTCCTTCTTCTTGTGTGCATGTGTGTGTGTATATGTGCTTTTTATCTTTATGCAGGATTGTTGTCTTTTTGTTGAAATCATTCCCAGAAACATATTTCCAGAAAATACATGAGTGATGGTGGTTTATTACAGTGTCCTTTAATCTTGCACTGGCAATCAGCTAAAATAAAAAGTACAGAGTCTCTAGCATGTGTATTGTTTCAGTCATTTTGTGAAGTGTGTCATGGGATGGTCAAAAAATGCACAGACTTGTGTGCCAGCTTTTGGGATGTCTGTGTTGAATGATTTCCAAACATCAAATAATGATATAGGAAAGAATCTAGATTTCTGCTGTAATGAGCCTTATTTATGGCTTTTTCCAACACAGTCTACTCAAATGAATAAGTACAAATATGTACTTCTACTTATTCATTAAGAATACTGTGTATATTCCCAGACTTGGAAAGCAGAAGAACAGCACCTCTATGAGATGTCATCTCTTATCAGCCAAATGCTGCAACATGCTGTTCTGCCCTGCCTCTGAAGGACACAAATCCACAAAGAAAATGTACTTTGATGTCACCAAAAGTCACCACCATTTATCAAAAATGAGGGACAAGTTAGGGTAATGCATCTCATTGTAACAACATGTTGGGCCAGTCTCTTCTTACCGATAACAAGTGACAGGATGAGAAGGAATGACCTCAAGTATTGTCATGCAAGATTTATATTTAAAAAAATTCCTTCACTGAGAGGGTGGTCAGACATTAGAACAGGTTGCCCGGGGAAGTGGTGGTCTCACCAACCCTGGAAGTGTTCTAAAGGTGTGTAAAGGAAATTGTACTTGGGGACACAGTATATTGATGAACACGTTTAACAGTTGGACATGATGATCTCAGAGGTCTTTTTCAATAGAAATGTTTATATGATTCTATGGTCTGAGAGACAGACAGGTTTTAGTTGTGTTTTTTTGAACAGGGAGAGAATGGTAAAGAGATCTCCTCTTTACTAAGATCAGATCACAAGGTGATCAGATCACAAGGTAATCAGAATAAGTGAAAAATGTTGAAGTACAGAATCTCAAATGTGTTAGACGCTGTAATTCCAAGAGAAGTAGCCAAGAAAATAGGAAAACACTCTGGCAAACATTTGTATGCCTCACTAGGATATGGAGGAGTGAAGGGAGCAAGTAAAGAACTGCACTGCTAAAGCTGTACAGTTATAGAGAAGATGAAATATTCTTTCCTTTCCAGCCTCCTTCAGATGCTACAAAAATGGTAGATGACCCAGAATTAAGGCAAGGAAAAAAGCAGCAAAACTGACAGCAATTTCAACTGATTATCTATGCAAACAACTTAAAGTGAAGTCAATCCTAAATGGCTGCTAAGATTTTTCAGTAATGAAACAGAGCATGCAAAGAAAGACCGAGATCGTGAGAATAAAGACTTATGGCATCTCTCTGTCTCCTACCATAACCTGCAGAAGTCAAACAATGTTCCAGGTTAAAACATACTCTATTATGATATTTGCATTGATTTTCATATTAATTCATGATGCCACCTGCCTAATGTGCCATGGTAGTCTCCATTACATGAATCTTTATACATAAAATAAATTTGCCTTTAACCATTACAATACTGTTATGAGGTAAAGACAGTCTTATATGGCAGATTATCCATACTGAACAGAGAAGGAACTGCAGGAGAAAGCAGATTCCTAAGACTTCTAAGGTGTTAACATGCTCATTATCCTTTGAAATGGGGATAAAGTGATGCTGTGATATAGTGGAATGGGCTACAGTGATATTTAGATGCTCTAAGTAGAGTTAAAAAAATCCATATCCCAATATGGGATGAGATTCACCTTGCCATGCTCTAAATATCAGATATTCAACCCAAGCTAGTAGTCTGCAGTCTCTTTCTTTTCTATTTTCATTTATTCTATAATTTAGCGTAATTCAACTTTACACTGAAAAGAAAAAAAAGAATACTGGTATGGGCATAGCTCCTCTGAAAAGATGAATTTCCAGAGAAGCTTGGACATTCATTGGGGGAAAAAAAGGACACAGCTGGGTCAGTCCAAGTAACTATATCTCTAACAATTTCCAACAATTTCTCTTTCAGTGGTCAATACCATTCTTTTCATTTGACTTTGGATGATTTTTTCTTTTTTGTGTCTGGAGTGGGTGTATAATTGTAAGTGTCTCAGGTTAACACTGGTGCTGTTATAATACTTTATTACCCAAGTCTCTCTGCCTTTTGCATTAAATTGATATATATTTGAATTCTGTGATATTGCTTAATTTTAATTGTTGTTCAACTGTTCAGCAGATAAACAGCTGTTCTTTTTTCTCAAGTGGAGGCTCTTTTCCAATGATAAACTAAAGCAGTTTCTGCTTATCTCCTAGTGTGTCTTTGGATTCAGCTAACTATTTCCAGGTGTCTGTTATGTATCTACACTATGGACAAGTGTCTACATGTATGTTAGGTATTTAAAATTTCAGCAAATGGAGAGAGAGTCATTACAAGCAACAAGACACAAATTCAGGTGTCTAAGTGCAGGAATCATCATAATTTCTGATACTGAAATCATCTGCCTATCACATGGGAGATCTGAACCTTCCTGGAACGGCTGCTTGAGATCAGGTGGGATAGCCCAGAGCATCTCAAATGCCATCAGTGGCCTAAGTCACAGCACATAAATTGACTGCCAAGGTCTCCAGGGTGGCACTTGTTCACACAGTTTGGACTGTGTTTTAGGAGATGCAGAACAACTCCACAGAGTGCATTGTCTTGATGTCCAGAGAATGGGGGTTTGACACTTTTTCTTCATCTGGAACTAGATAGTCTTTAAGGCCCCTTCCAATCTATATAAATTCTGTATAAATGCTGCATGAGAACACTTAACTTGGGGTATCTGACATCTCCAGTTTCCATGAGGTCTTTTGACTTGACAAAAATCAGACAGAAATATTCAGTGTGCCTTTTTTAACTATCTCAGCTCCATAAATGTGCAAAAGTGTATATTTCAACATGATAAGCTTCTATATGATGAAAATGAAGTCTGGGAAGCCCCTGTACTTTTGACTCTTAGAGGAAACATGATCAGTAGGATGCAAAATCCCAGCCACTTGCAGCACACTACAAAGAGTATGCTATCTAAATATTTTCTGGGGCAAAAGAAATCCAAACAATCCAAATCAAAACATCCTGATTCTATCCAAAGTTTGTGCTATTCAGCCAAGTGCAAATACTAACCTTCAAAACACAGATAATATTTTTAAAGTTTAATTGTGGCTCAGTTGGATCTCATTGACCTGCTGTTCCTCACTGCCTCCTTTCTCACTGAAGAGATGACCTTAACAGCAGATCCTAAAATTAAGCATACAATTGGCTTAATTAAATCACAGAATGGCTTGGGTAGAACAAGACCTTAAAAATCATGTAGTTCCAACCTCTCTGCCATGGGCAGGGACACCTTCCACTAGACCAGGTTGCTCAGAGCCCTGTTCACCATGGCCTTGAACAAAGCCAAGGGAGGGGCATCCACAACTTCTCTAATTATGTGGTACTTCTATAACTGTCTTGTTATTTTGTTAAATCTAAGCCCTTACTGGGCCAGGACCCAGAGAGAAAGGTGAGAGGAGTGATGAAGTGGATTAAATGCATAGCTGGGAGCCCCTGTTGAGATCACAATTTACCACTACTTGTTATGGTTTCCTGTTCACTAACTAATTCTGAAACCACTACAGTTGAAATCAGGCTGTGGAAAGGCTTACTGAGGTAGGAGATGAATCCAGGACATGCATAGACATGTATAGAAAATCCTTTTGGATAGAAGAGTGAATGGCAATCAATAGATGTGCAGTAGGACCAGACTTACCATCAGAAACTATAAAAGAGGGAATGTACATTGTTGTGAAAGTCACTGGAAAGCAGGATGCTGGTTCTAGCCTACAAAGACTCAGATGGGTCAAGAGTAGCTAATAAATCATCTCTTCTTCACTCATGACAACCTTGAAGGAAGAATTCAGGCTAGAACTTCCACAGTGTGAAAAAAACAGAGCATATTCTCTATGATTTATTTCAGCTGGATTGTCTGCTATTCCAGTCTGCACTTGTTAACCAGCCAGGTACCTCTTTCTTCTTTCTTTTTCCTTTGATCTTTTAAGGCTGTGGAGGCTTTATAGTCTTTTACTAATGGTTTTGATTTTGGGGTTTTTTTTGGTTTTGTTTTGTTTTTATTTAGGGGATAATGCTCATAGCTAAATACAGATGCTGGTAATTTTAATCTAAGTTATTAGTATGAGTGTTTTCCTTCAGCTGTGCAAAAGATTCCTCAATAGTGTTAGGTAAATCCAGAACTTGTCTCTACTGGAAATCATTTGCCTTCTTTCCATCACTGGCTCTATACAGCAGTGGTGAGGAGCCCAGGGAGAGCCAGGCAGAGGATAAGACTTCAGATGAAACAACAAAGTGACAGAAAGCACAAATAAGCAGAGAACAAGAAAGACCTCTTCCTCTATTCTGCAATGACACACCTATCTATGCTGCAAAACTTGCTTCTTGAAGTAAACATTGACATTTATGTCACCTTGCCACCCCTCGCCACCTGTCCCTCTTGATGTCTACCTGCACGTATGCTCCATGCTTTCAAAATCCTGTGTTGTGAGCCCTCTGAGATGGCATCTGTTTTTGTGTCACTTGCTCACACAGAGGCTTGCACAACGGGGCTTTAAAGCATTGCTCTAGTTTCTAGGTACTAAGAGAATAATAATAAACAATATTAAAAGCTGTAGCAGCTGCAATAAAACATGCATTTATAGGGGTTAGCCTGATGCATAGCTAACAAATCATTTAAACCGTTAAATACATATATATAAATAAATAGCAACAATAAATAAGATGAAACTGCAGCTGGGAGAGAACTCTTATGGCTGTTAATTTTTTTTTTCCCTACTTATCTTCCTTCTGAATAAGGGATAATAGGTTTGCATTGCAAATTCCAGGCAGTCGATCTCTCCTCAATGACAGCTTTGCTATAATTCTCCTAATTTCAAGCTCCCGTTTCAAAAGGTAACTGCAAATGGCATCCAGGCCATTTTTGCAGTCATCGGCAGCTGACTCAGTTGATTCATTTCCACAGATTTAAGTTGCCTGCGTAGTCAATCCCCCTGGAAAAAGGCTGCTTCCCCATATCAAATGGCTTGTGCAGACTCCAAACCCTGATTTTAAAATAGGCATAAAAGCTAAGGTTTTTAGGGTCCATGTCATCAGCCCAGCTGTTATATGCCATTTGCAAAATCTTCTCTTCAGGAGTTTTCATAATGGGTGTTACGGCAGAAACACATGAACATACAAAAATAAGATCTGGACTAGCTCTTTATTTTTTCATTTTGAAAATTACATGTGTAATTTTCAAATCATAAAATAATTTTGAGCTAAGCACTGATATCATCCAAAGGGCTGACCTCTGATAAGTAAAAAATATAGTTATGACTCACTAATTAGATATGACAAACCACTGGCCAGTGCTACTCGAGTTAGTTCCCTCAATATGTTCCTTCCTATTTTTACAAGTGTTAGTCAACAGGAATTTCCTCTGCAAGAATCAAGAAATATTACTGTGTAAAACATATTTACATTTTAAAGGCTCTGTTTGGTCAACCCAGTATCACTATACATCTGTTGAGTTTGTTCAAATTCCAAAAATGGCAACCAGACATTATGAAATCAGTATAATCCCTAAAAGAGCCGAGACTGTTTAGTCTAGAGACCAAAAGACTGAAGGAAAACAGGATAATCATCTCCAAATATGCAGAAAAGACCTTCAAAGAGAAAAGGAGTAAAACATTCCCTTTGTCTTCAATGAATATAGTTAGAAGCAAAGGCTTCAACTGCATCAGATAGCCCTGGGTGAAACTGCTGGGAGAACTTTTTAACAGGAAAGCAAAACACCAGATTAAGTTGCTTAGGAGGCTACAGCATCTTCCCCAGAGGGTTTTACAAAAAAAGCCCAAATCAAGACCAGGAAGGGGTTTTTGCACCCTCTACACAGGCTATCAAAAAAGAATGCACTGACACTCTCTTTTTTTACATTATTTCCCATTAATCTGTACTTTTCCTGGTTTTCCCAAGGACACACTTTCCATACTGTTTCAAAATACCAGTAAAGCTGAGAAATTTAAGATGAAATTTCTTTTGTAGAAGTACATTTTTGCTAAACCTTCTGTATGTAGATGCTTCATCATGAGACTTCTGATCTCAACCAAAAGTCAGTTTTTATTTTGTAAACAGTTTATTTACAGAAATCACAGCAGTTCTGCCTTTAGGTATCCTGAAAATAACCCAACAACAGTCCCAATGAGTAATGCTGGGTAAGCAGCTATATTAGTACCAAGGAGAAGAAAAATATAGCCACAATTCTGCTATGACTTCTGCTGCTTCTTCTGTTGCTTGTTCACAAGACTCCTGCACATTTGTGCACCTACTGTCTACCCTTATTTTTAAATATAAAAAATTTGCAGGTAACAGCCTAGATACAAAAGTAGTAATAAGTGTAACAGGTAGCTGAACTTTATGGAGCCCATATTTTTTTCTTGCTAGAATCAGAATCTTGGTGTTTACAACAATACCAAGTAACTTCCTCATGCTACTGTTGTGATGCCATACTGACTTCTGCTGACATTTATTTTGTTGGCAAATGTGCTGCATGAAAGAAAAATAAACTCACCTCTGAGAATGAAAAGCACAGGAACACATTTTTGTCAAGATATTTTATATACACTTACATCTCTAAGCTCTCTCAGGTCTCTGCAAATAAAGGTGGTCTCACGTGACAGCCCTTTTAAAGCAAATTTACTTAAGTAGATTCATTTGCATTTTAAAGAAGGGTGTAGGAGGTAGCAATTAAAGAAGAAATTCTTAGTTAAATTTGTTCCTTTTCACAGTGTCTTAAACCATTTTTCCTAATATCTAACTTCTGTTTTACCATTCCTCCCTCCCATTTTACTAAAAAATAAACCCAGAAATATTTCCTTGACCTGATAATTGTGCAGGTTAAACTGCGAGGCTTTATATTGTGGCAAATGCAAAAAAGAATTTTAAAAAACCCTCAAAGTTAAATGATAAGTTCATGTCTTTAGTGCTCTGTGTCTCTGCCAAGCCATTTTTTTTTTCACCCCTGTTATCTGTATTGCAATGACCTTGCTTTGGGAGCTATATCATGTTCCTGTTGCAATATCATGGCATTCTAACTGTGGTTGTGGCATCTATGTTTGTCAATAACAAACCTGAGTGGACACTGGTTCACAGTTTTCTGGGAGGGAATTTTAATTTTTTACTCTAAAATTTCTTTTTAAATTAGCATATTCAAATGGCAACAGCTATAAGTGAAAAAAAAGTTGATTCAATATATTTATTACCAGGAAGCTTTTGAAAAAAGACTTAAGGTTTCTTGTAATGTTTTAAGATAAACCACACCTCAAAATTAAACTTGAAAAGCACATACTGTAAGTTAAAGTCACCCCAAAACAACAATCAGCTTAGCCTGTTTGGGAGTTTTAAACATGTCACTCTGTCCGAGTTTCTCAGTCTCAAGGTGGGGTTATGTCGAAAAAGCTGCACTGATGTGAGGATCAACCACAGTATATTTCAGGGTATGAAATTGCCAACATTGCTGAGACATTTTTACCTGTACTCAGCTTAATATGTATTGGACAATTCATAGGAAGAAATGTTTTGCAACTCCTTCAAATATTTAGGATTTTAAATCATAAACTATCATAAAAAAATTGACTACTTTTCTCTTACTAAGAGAGTACTTTGCTTTATTCTGCTGCAAGTCATGCTTGGACAATTTGAATTCTGTTTTGTTTAACAAGATTCAGAAAATTCATTTTCTCTTGAGATGATAAAATGGATACAATGTCATTTATGGTAGTAATTCTCTTTCATAATTTTGCTCAGCAATATTTTTTTTAGTGGAATGCTCATTGAAAATGGAACCATTACATGTAATGTAAACATTTCTGAATTGAGATGTTAACATTTAAAAATTGCCTCATTTCTCTTTAATGTGTTTTGCTGTTTTTCTTGCCTAATTATCATTCTTTTCAATATTTATGTTAACATGACCTTTCTCTGACTGAATGGCTTTAAGTGCTTCTCAAGTACTTATAGCATCATGATTTTTAAATTAAATTATGTTGTTGCAGAAGAGATTGCAAGGCAGCCCACAGAATAGCAGGGAAAGGAGCAAGTTTCTGTTAGCCCCAGAATATGAATGTAGTGATAGTGTTTATTAGTTCACTCTTCGAATCAATCCAACTATAGCAGAGGAAGTATGACTTTGTTTCTTGTTCATTATTAGAAACATCCCAGCAAATTTAATGCTGGTTGAAATTGTCAGATCGAATAGCTGAGAAAGATTGTTTAATGTTGTAAAATGTTTGTTACTTTTGTTTATTATGCCTTCATCCTGCTGACGGAATTAAGATTACACCACAGATTCTGTTTGCCCATGGGAAAAGATCACAGCAGCACAGGCAGTAAGATTTGGCTCCACATCCTGAATTTTCAGGTCAATGTTATTCCACAGCCAAAATCTACTCCTTTGAAATCTGTGAGGTCTAGGGCTATAGCATGTGCAATAATAAGCAAATGCAGAATTTTCTTGTAAACAGTGTGAGATGTTTACTTTCATTTTCTGCATATCTTTCAGCATATGTGTTCTGTTTGTCTAGAATTTAAAAGTAAAGACCAGACTATCAACTGAGTTTTGCTATTAAACCTGTTACTGTATTACCAGGCTTCCCAAATATTTTTTTCTTTTACCTTCACCCTAAAAAAATTAGAGAGATCTTTTCAATCCTTCAGCTGGTCTCCATTTAGAGTTGACAATTAGTGAGATTATGATGAGCGGAAAGACATGAATGACACACATCAAGGTAGAAAAAGGGAACAAAATAAATCACTGAAAAAAAATCAAAAGAGACACAGATTTTTAATATTTAACTTTTTAACATTAAAGATGTGAACAAATTTAAAGACAAAAGACTGAAGGAAAATAATGGATGTTAAATGACTGTTAAATGAAAATGGGACATTAAAACCAAATCCAAAAATATCTCGTAAATTGTAGCAAAAGGAATCAGGTAAGCTTTAACTGAAACAGTCACTAATTATCAAGAATTTTATGTACTCATCTCACTCTTTAATTCTATTTGACATAAAAACGTCAAACAGAAAAAAAAGAACTGGCAGCTAACAGTCAATAAGTTCACATAACTCAGTCCACAAGCTTCTCACAGAACAAAGCCTAATCCATGAGAATGCTGAGTCTTCAAGGTTTTCTGACCTCAATGGTTGAGCAATTGGATATGATCTGACACTGCACTTTGTGCAGAGTTTGCTTGGGCTGAGTTCCTTAGTGGTATTAAGGAGGAAGGGGGCTTTTCCCCCATAGAGAAAATGCATGTAGTCTGCTTCTGATTGACTTTTTCTTGTATTTATGAAGGTAGAGAACAAAAAAAAGGTAACTATTTGCAAGGTCAATGCATAAATCAGGAAGGCCAGGATCTTAAGGCAAGTTGCTATAGAATGGTGTACATGGACATTCCAGAATATGAGGACAAATAAAAAGCATGGCATTCCTAGAATCATAAATTGTTAAGGTTGGCAAAACTTTTGTGATCATCAAATCAAACCATCAAGCTAGCACCACCATCATGTTCACCACCCCACCATATCCCAAAGCATCCACATATTTTTTGAACACTTCCAGGAATGGTGGACCATGCAACCTCCTTGAGAAGGCTGTTTCAAAACCTGACAACTCTTTCCCTGAAGAAATTTTTCATATATCTAATCTAAACCGCCTCTGGCTCAACTTGAGGCCCTTTCCTCTCATCCTTTTATTTTTTCTCCAACATTGAGTGAAGTTGTCTTGGCCAACAAGTCTCTGACACTCTTGTGTCAGAAATAACAACACTAATACATCTTCTCCAACCCACCATCCTTCCTTCCTGGACATCAGGCTTGGCCAGGTAAACTTTAACACTTGGTGTTCACTGAGGATGCTCTGAAGTTTAGCAAGATATAGGGGAGCTCCCTCTGGGAGGTGTTCAACTGGAGTTAAACAAGACAGGGTCACTGCCAAGAGCTTTGGAAAAACAGCGCAAAAAGAGGAGAAGGGAAAAAACAGAGAGAGAAACAGAGAATGCAATCATATTTTTTTTTTTTTTTAATGGGGAAAGATGTCAAACTGTCATGTTAGTCTCTGCTGAGGTTCTGAGCACGAACAGTTGCCAGGGTAACTGTTGTGCCAAGCCTCAGCACTTATGTATTTTTTCCATTGATAATTGCTAATGTGAACAAGTGCTGGCTTGCACTTTACACCTGCCTGGCTTGTAAGTCTACTTTAATTGGATGTGCCAAGATTGAGGAAAAAGTAATCTGCCCTTTCAAGACAAGTGACAGATAGATGAAGTGTTGCTTAGGCCTTTACTGTAACAATTTCGCTGACAAAATTACTATGAATTGTCTTCCCTCAGTGCACATATGCTGCCTTTGTTTATGGAATTGAGAGTTTAGGCTTCAAGGTTCATTATAAGTAATTATGCCATAAAGTTTTTGGGAATATCTTGGTGCTGCATGGCGAAAGTCCACTTTTACTCCCAGAGTTCAGAGTGTCTAATTTTATATGCATATATGAAAACAGTTTTTCAAANATAAAGATCTTTTAAAAAATGGTGCTAAGGAAAAACCCTGGAGAAGGAATAGGGACAAGTTTTAAAAAAATTCTTCTGCTGATAGTTTGTTCTACACCCTCAGAAGTGATGTGGAACTTTGGAGTGATCAGTTTTTGAATGTCCTGTTCAAGATATTCTGAAGACTGATTGAGAACAGCAGCATCTTAAATTCTTAAAGAAGTTCCCCTGAAAAATTCAGGCTGAAGGCCAAGGAACCCAGGGATTACATAGCTTTTTCCAGGACCACCACTTTCTTAGATATATGATCTCTATCCATATTTTGGACTACACTACAAAATTCTATCAATAAGGTCTAATTCACTACTAAGCTGCACAAGACTGGCCCAAAAGGTATAGCAAAGTTATCAGAGAGCCTTCTTTTGCTGTTGTTCTCTTTTCTTTCTTCCTTTTTTCTTTTTTTCTTCCTGATCATCAGGAGATTACAGCCTTTCTTAGCTATTTATTTGCTTTTCAGAGCTGTGTCAAGCCTGGCCTGCTCCATTGCTTAGTGTATTCACTGTGTGTAACTGTCTTTCTTTGATGTTGGTTTCCTAGTGCACTTAAATGAAGTTTCCTGAAACAAATATGCCAGAGCAAATTAATATATGAATAATACATGGTGCTTATTTTAGCAACTTTTATCAGAAGACCTCAAAGAACATCATGAAGGATAGCAGGGAGACTGCCTTACACCATTCCAAGCAGGAATTACTGTGATGTTGCACTCCTTACATAAAATTGCACCATCAATGAGGGCAGAAATAGGAGAAAACTATTGACCAAAACTACCCTAAAAGTTAGACAGCAGTAGATATATCGGTAATTTTTATTGCATAACCTGACTTCATTCTGAGTTGTGCCAAAGTTTTCATATGCCTCTGTTTGCTCCTGTGGGACTGATTGAGGATTAAAAGGTTGCAGTGTAAGGCAGAGCACAGCTAGTCAGTCCAACCCACCAAGCTGTTTGGCAAGACAGAGAATTAAAAGTGAAATCAGTGAAATCCCAAACCTACTCCATAAAGCACTATGAATGCTAGATAGGCATTTCATGTCCAGAAACACAGTGGACTCAGAGGAATGCTATTTTTGTTACGATATTTAGGTTAAAAGCTTAAAAAAGGGAAGCTGCTGAAACTGCCCAGGACAGCAGGGGATTTCAAACACCTTACTTAGTATTCTTCTAATCCATGTTTTCAGTGATATTCATTTACTTATGTAATTCCCCCATGAGATAGACTCACGAGGCTAAATTGTCTCTTATTTCTGCTTGGTCACAGTGTCGTGGAGATGAGAGAATTTAGAAGCACACAGAAGTAAATGAGAGAGCCATGTGGTTACCACAGTTGATAAGCCCCAGCTGTAATGAAGTATTAGCTGGATGAGCTTTTATTAGTGGCTGCTGCACATAGAATTGTATAATGTCATGCTATGGGTTAGTAGTGCTGATCAAAATTTAGGAGTTCATCAGAGTTTACCCTATCACACTTTCCAATGTCATCAGAAAGCAATTTGATTCAGTTTTCAGTGAAAAAATTGACCTAGATTTTTAGCTTAACCATGGAGATGCTCATAGAAGCATCTGTAATGGAGTTTATCCATGATTGTGACTAAACTGGAGCAGCAAAAGTATAAAATAGTCAAGAACTGCAATGCAATAGCAAATGTTGGTCTAACGACAGAAAAATAAATTGTAGAATCAAGTTTAGTAAACAGATTCTTTTAATTTACACAGCAATCAGATTTAAAAAGTTATTATCTTTTTAAATCTGCGTTATGAGCAAAATTACATTGGATGTTTTAGAGAGGTCAATTTTAATTTTATTTCATAGTCTATCAATCTGAAAACATCACAGCAGAGGTAACAGAAAAATAAATGGGCTCTGACTTTATAGTATGGTAAGAGAAAGTTGTTCCCCAGAGATATGTGATCCATTCAGCTTTCCAAAGAGAATTAGGAAAAAAAAAAAAAAAACCTAGAAATCAGACCAGGAGAATGTACTTCTTAGAAGCACTGTGGCTGCCTGGGGCTGATATCTGCCATTTATCCAATATCATGCTGTAAAAAATGGTATGATTGTCTTGTTACACTTGGCATTGTGAGGCTGTGGCTCAAGTACTAGCTCAGTTTTGAGCCCCTCACTTCAAAAAGGACATTGAGGTGCTGGAGTGTGTCCAGAGAAGTACAAAAAATCTGGTGAAGGATCTAGAAAACATGTGTTTTGAGGAGCAGCTTAGAGAGCTGGGGTTGTATAGCCTGGGGAAGAGGAGACTCTGAGGGACCTCATTGCTCTCTGTAACTGCCTGAAAGGTGGATGAAGTAATGTGGGGTTCATTTCTTCTGTCATGTTTTAAGTGAAAAGATGAGAGGAAATGACCTTAAGTTGTACCAGGGGTGTTTCAGACTAGATATTAGGAAAAAAAAAATAACTGAAAGAGTGATTAGGCATTGGAATAAATTGCTGAGGGCAGTGGTGAGGTCAGTGACTCTGGAAATGTTCAAGAGGTATCTGGATGTGGCATCTGGGGATATGGGCTAGGGGTGATTATGGAGGTGCTGGGTTGGCACTTGGACTAGATGCTCTTGAAGATCTCTGCCAACCTTGATGATCCTGTGTTCAAGGCCAGGTTGGATGGGATTTTGAGCAAGCTGGTCGAGTGAAAAATGTCCTGCCCATGGCAAAGGACTGGAGCTAAGTATTATTTATGTCCCTTGCAACCTTATAAGTCACAAAGTCAAGAAAGTTTATCAGCTGGGGTTGCAGCCATGGTGAGCAATATGGGACAGGCATTTACTGGCTTCTCTGCAGAGCAGGAACTTCTCTTTTGGACCAAGAGCTCATGGCAGGCACAGTTTGTAAATTAGTTACAGGATTCAGTTGTGAAAAAGTGGGATCTGAGGGCCATGGAAAGGGATCTTCAAATGAAAGCTTCATTCATACAGCGTGAAACCTGACACATTTGTTTCTTTCTTTGTTCTTATGAGCGTGTTACAGGGCTCATGAGATTGGGCAGGTACTGCAGTCTGTACTGAGTGTTCTCCCTGTGATAGTTCTTTAATCAACCACCCTTTGATCTATTATTTGTAAAATTCAGTATAAGAGACCAATCCATACATTTCCCTCTTGTACAGTTGAAGTCACAGACACGTCAGCAATGTCACTTATTTGTGCCCTACAATTTTGCCTGAGGGAAAGGCAAGGAATGACCAAAGTCCAGTTTGCTTAGTCCAGCCTCACTGTGATTTCCTTGGTAACTGCTCCTCACCACAAAACAAAAAGCCTCAGCAGGAAAAGGTGGAATCACAAGTGTCTAGATGGGGATCAGAAGCAGGGTAGAGGTGTTTGACACTTTTGTGCATAATTAAATTCAGCACCACAAATAGCCTTTTTGTCCCCCTGTGAGGGTTTTCCTGGCATGAATAGACAGATAGATGATAGATAGATAGATAGATAGATAGATAGATAGATAGATAGATAGATAGAATTAATGTTTTATCTCTTCTTTAACTCTGATGTACTGTGGAATGCAGTGTCTTGCAAGGACTATGTTGTTCCAGGAAGGACACCGCTGTTGCCGGTAAAACAAGAAGTTTAAGCAGGAATATTCAAAATTATTATATTTATTTGCTTGCTTGTTTGTTTTTCGTTTGTTTCACTGCTGCTCTGACAGATTTTTTTTCTCATTTTATTTTTCATCTTTCCCTTCTCCAAACCCAAGTCAAGAATTTGAGTTAAAGAACAGCATTTTGCCCCAAGTGCTCATCAATTGCAAGTGCCCATTTAATTATTGTTAGACTTTAGAATTTTTACTTGTTAGCACTAAACTAGTGCACAGCCATGTGGTCCCTGCAGTATCAGATGTAACTAAGGTCAACTTTTAAGAGCAAATCAAAAGAGAAAAGCACCACCAGAGTAGCAGAAATTAGAAAGAAAATAGAATGGATGAAAATAAAGAAGGAAATCCTTCTATATTTCAGAAGTCATTATCATCCAATTCTTTCAAACACATTAATGCAAAGTAGAGTACTTTCATTGAAAACCATGATGAAAAAAATACCAACTTTTTCCTTTAGGTACAAACTTCAGTTACACTGGCTTAAAATAATACACCTTTCTCTTAGCTATTCCCAACTAACTGCCAGCATGTCTCCTCGTAGCTATCCTGTATTCAAAGTCAGGCTATTTGAGCTAATATATCTTCTCCTTGATTTAAAGTTTTATATTAACCTGAAAGGCAGGGAGAGATAAAAATCATGAAAACGATAATTCACAGAACTCAACTGATAAGCTGTAACTCATTAGTTCATTATAACTCTATCACGTTCATAAGTGTGGGTTCTATCCTTGTTCTTGTCTGGGATTTGTGAGAGGCCAAGACAAAAAATATGTTTTCCTGATTTACACACTATTAATCTGAGGGAGAAGCAAACACTTGACATAGTCATGATTTATATAAGTAAAATTTTATCTAATAAATATGCATATTACAAGAAGGAAAAAAAATTAAAATTTTCTGTAGAGAAAACCTGTTTTTTTAGGCACATTTTATTTCTGGTTCATCTTTTTTTACATTCATTACCTTAGCTATGAAAGGCAAAGGCAGCATGGAGGCTTACCTCTCTAAGTATGAAGGACAGTCCACAAAACTTCAGTGACAAATACTGTCCTTGCAAATTTCAGACACTCAAGGCCTTGGGGTTTTTTTGTTTGTTTGTTTGTTTGATTTTTTCCCAAGCAGTTTGCCTGGGCTTTTTTTTTTTTTTTTTTTTTTTAAATTTCCACTGCTGGGTATCAATAGCCTGCTGCTTAAAGCACAACAGCTGGGAAACTGGAACAGAACAAGCTGGAGCCAACTGCTTCCAGAAGTTGCCTTTACTTGTGAATTTATTTTGTGACTATTTACCTGTGAATTTGTGTTGTGACTGGAGTTACTATGATGGTGGTGACTGAGCTTAAACTACTGAAAGGGCTTGGTCACTTTTAGATAAGTGCTAAAATGGTTGAGTCACCATCTCTGGAACTGCTAAAAAAAAAATATGTGGATAGGGCACTTGATGATATATAAGGTTTAGTGGTGCACATGGTGGCAGTGTTAGTTTTATGGCTGGACTTGATGAACTCAGAAGTCTTTTCCAACCTCACTTATTCTACGATTCTAAGGCTCAGGCTCTGGGGTGGTTAGATTTGAGGCCAAGACCCACATCAGAGATTCAGAGTTAGCAGCATCAAAATCACCCAGTTTCAACTTCAAATGACATTAGAGTCTGGTTCTCAAATCACCTCATACAGTTTCTGGAATTTCTTGGGAACTAAGGGTTCTTTTCATTTTGACTCCCCAGACAGCCAAAACTAAAGGACCTGTTACTGCTCTGACAATTTCAGGGAAAACAGGAAATACTCTTCCACTTAACAAAAGAAAAAATGATCAGTGTGTTCAATGCAGTAAGCCAGAATTCGGGAAGAAGAGAAGAGCAAATGGCCTCAAGCTGTGTAAGGCGGGGTTTAGATTAGATGTTAGGGAAAAAATTCTCTCTGGAAAAGGTTGTCAGGCTTTGGAACAGGCTGTCCAAGGAAGTGATGGAGTCTCCCTTGTCAAAGATGTTTAAATGACGTGTTGCTGTAGCACATGGGGACATGAGTTAGGGGTAGCCTTGGCAGTGCTGGGCTATCAGCTGGACTTGATAATCTTACATATTTTTTGCAGCCTAGAAGGTTTTGTTTCTATGATTCTATGAATCTGTTCTGCTTCTGTATCAAGACCATCTCCTATGGTGTTTTAGCAGTTTGTGAAGTGAAATGATATCTGAAGGGTCCTGACTAAGAGTTACATGTTTTGGTTTTATATTACCATTGTGTAATTCCTTGAAAGTATATATGTGTATATTTGTAACATATGTATACATGTAAATGTATGTGTGTCTTGAATATTAAGTATTACAACCTTTAATGGAGGGAGCATCTTTGCTGGCCTAGTGGGATACAGGATGGATAATAAAGGTGAACAGTCATATATAATACAGATATTTTGATACTGTTAGGAATACCTGGACCAGTTTTTTCCCATTGGTTGTACATACCAGTAATCCTATGTTTAGATCCAAGAATGGAGGTTCACTGACCTTACTGGAGACAAATATAAAATTTGTTTTATAGTTTAATATGCTGCAATTGAAATAAAAATGTGTATCCTGTGGATAACAGCTCAGAAAATCTCCTGTATAAACCCATGATTTAAAAAGATGGTGATTTTCTAAAAGCTCTTTGAATCAGCAACACAAGAAAAGTCTTCAATTGTTGTGTTGTCTTAGTTTAGCACTCATCAAATGTTTCACAATACTATGATCTCTTCACAGCAAATATAATTAAACTTCCTTTCCTCTGGCACTAGACAGAACTTCATTATTGCTTTCTAATTCCATAAGAGAATTCTAATTCTGTACAAAAGAAATAAACTTTCTGAAATTGAAAGTCTTTTTCTAATTTCAGTTTTTCTTCCTCCTTATTTTTTGGTAG
This sequence comes from Dicaeum eximium, assembly GCA_013396995.1. Classification (NCBI taxonomy): domain Eukaryota; kingdom Metazoa; phylum Chordata; class Aves; order Passeriformes; family Dicaeidae; genus Dicaeum; species Dicaeum eximium. The sequence goes on along the minus strand of VWZP01006139.1, from coordinate 1,196,616 downwards.
GATGGACATATTTCTTTGGAAATTAAGATGATCTTTGCTTCTGGGACATTGGTGAAAATCTGTAATTAAGGTAAGAGAAATAACTTCAGATTTTCTACAATTTCAGTCTTGCAGTCTCATAGCTTGAGAAGTCATGCCTGTAATTCTCTTTCTGTTCTTCTTTATTTCTATTTCTTCTAGGAACTCAAATTACTTTGTTGCATTTTTAATGACATAAAGACTAAGTTGTTATAGGAGCTTATTTAGCTAAACCAGTACCTGTGGGCTTTTTGGTTTTGTTCTTAGAGATGCCATCACAGATTTAAATTTTACCAGCCTGCAGGAATAGATTGCCTTTCTAAAGAAAACAATTCTTTTTGTAAAGTAATTCACCCTGCAGGAATTTTAAGGCCTGAGGATCTGAATCAGGTTTTGGAACACTTTATAGTTAGCATAAAATTTGAAAAACAGCTTTATAAACTAAGACCCTTCACTCCCACTCAAAGAAAATAAGGCTTACGGGATACGCAAGTTTTGATCCCTCCACCCCTAAACAACAAATTTAAGAATTGATCTCTAGGTCACATAGTTTTCCCTGAGGTTCATTTTCTACTATAGCTTGGATTTGAGTAGGCAATGTTGATGTATTGAGAGTAAATTACACACTTCCTTCTAGAGGCATGGATTAACAAACATGAAGTTGCAGCATTTTAAAGGAGTGGAGTACACAGACCCCAGCACAAGCCAGGGGAGCAGATCTGGCTCTCTCTTGTAAGGGCTTTTTCAAATCTTTGCTCTAAGCAGCATTGTGAATCAAATCAAATGCCTAAATCAAAGATAAACACAGGAATGATGGGGGGCCAGTTCTCAGAAACAGATGGATTTACCAACCTCTTGCTTTCTGTGTGGTGGGATTACCACCAGCAGGTTCAGTGTGGAGTTTGTCTGGCAGCCTGCTCAGCTCTCTGAACAGCTCATCACATCTATAGCTCTCAGTGCACTGCTTGGAGAAAAGGGATGTTGGAATGTTGTTCTCTTTAAACCACTCCCTTATTTACTAATCAAAAAAACAGTGTTTTTTTAAGCAATTATATAACTAAAACACTGCTCAGGTGTCCTAAAGAAACTTTTTAAGTATTGCACATACACAAAAAAAACCCCAAAAAATCAGCAGTATTTTCTGAACTAAATGCAGATATGGAGGTATGTAAGATGTGACCAATCCTTGACAGATTATTTCTGTCACATAATGGACTTCCCTGTGTTCAAGAAAATCTTACAGACTTAATCTTTTTACAGTTGAATTAATGAAAGATGACTTTTGCTGGCTGCTGTTGTCTGGGATGACCTTTTCTGCATGGTGTTGGCATGGTTAATAATGTTGTATTAATGTCCAGTCACAACTTCATTAATGGTTTGGCTGCTGGATAAAGCAATGATGCTTTTGTGATAGTTTGGTTAAGAAGTCTGTCATCACTGTTCAATTATAATCTATAAGGAAAATACCTAATGTTACATACATGTAAATATGTTTATATATGGGCAACACTATGCACCCTCTATGCTGCCTGTAGGTTGCAATTGCTATTAAAATGATGATTGAACCCATTCTTTACAGAAATTTGCAGATGATCAGTTTGGTTTTTATTTATCAGTTTATTTTTTTTATCTATTTTATTTATCAGTTTCTCAGTGGTGTTGCACCTAAAAAAGCCCTAGTCATGCCCTTTGAAATTTCGATGAGAACAGCCAAAACCATTCAGCAAAGGCTACGTTTCATCCTAAAAATAGTCTAAAAAATCAGAAGTATTTTCTGAGTTCTGCAGTTTCTTTACCCACTGTCATCAAGAATGCGTTTTGCTGATATATTATGTTCATGTATTTGATTTTATTGGTCACATTTCATTATCTCTTGAAGTGTAAGTAAACTTGATTGATGCAAATTGACTGATTATATCAAAGTTCTAAGCCAAGCCAAGCAACAGTTGTTAGCAGATGTTGAGAATCTTTTGCCCTTACTCTACTTCAAAGCATATGTCTGCATTTCAGATGATGTTTCTGTAGTCCTGTGTGAGAAAACAAACTATCATTTCTTGCTGAATTAGATCTACAGCTCTGAATTATCAGTTCTTAGCAGCCTTGTGATATCTGGTAATTTACATGTAATGTGTGAAATGGGAAATATGAGTTTGAGTGTAAATATATCAAAGCATCATTCTGACTGAATTTTAAGTTCTTTATATAACCTTGACACCAGTTTACACTTATCAGCATATAGGACTTCTATTACTAAAATGAAACATAAATTTATATCCACTGCTTCTAAAATATATCACTTTATTTCTTTTAAGTAGCATGAAAATAACTTCTGATTGTTTCTGTTGGCAGAAGTTTGAGTAGCAAATTGCTATTAAGAAAAAGAGAGAAGGGCCATAGAGTTTGAAAACTCACATTTAGCAGGTCCTACAGTGAAAAGTTCTGAAAAACACAAGGATAGAACAACATGTGACTTTAATTGTAGGATAAAAATTGGAACAATTACATTTTTGCAAAAACAATTCCCCCATTTTTAGCTGTGTGAGCTAGTGAAACATCAGAGATTTTTAAGATGCTGCTTTCAAAGAGTGGTTAGAAAGCAATCTCTTGTAAAATGCATGTAACCTCTGGAGTCAGAGCATAGTCCCTGCATGCCCACCTGAAATAGCACGCAGCAGAACCATGCAAACTTCAGATTATTATTTTCCTAAACCCAGAACTTAAGTTAGACTTTCCTTAAGAATAAATAGCTGTTGAATATGGAGCAGAATCAGAACTATGGAACTAAAATAAAATAAAAGCAATTTCAGACTTGAAATGAAACCTTATTTTATTCTGGTGGAGGCTATTCAGAGACTTTCTGGTGATTAAAAGGCATTCAACCATGAATGGAAGGAATGTATTCAAGCCTCAATATGTTTTGTTGCCAGGCTTCTAGAGACCCTGAATGCCAACCATAATGGTGAATGATGGCACTCTCTGTGTTTTGTTAGAGAGAGAGTCAAGGCAGAACAGCACAGCCTTTGTCACGTGGATCCCACTCAGATGTCACTGAATATAGTGTACATGTAGACTTATAAGCTGATTTTTCTTTTTAAGTTGAATCCTCAAATGAAGCCTATTGTAGCTTTTACATCTAGTCTGTTTGAGACTGTTTGATGGAAAATATCCATAACTTTAGTGGTGAAAATTAAGTCATTAACTCCTGTCCATGAAAGGAACATGGATCTCTCTATTATCTCCTTTCTTGAGATAACAAAAAAAAAAAAA
>VWZP01006139.1:1167688-1193292 GCA_013396995.1 Dicaeum eximium | reverse complement strand
CACCAAAAATGTGCTTTCTCATTGAACAGAAGCAAGTGATTTTACATGTAACTGTGGGAGAATCTGTGGATATTTTACTGAAGATATAGATAGTCTGCATCATGCAGGTACTGTCAGAGGAACAGAAGTTTCCTCTTCTGGGAATGTATTGTTGGAATATATCTGTCACTGGATGCCATCTGGTCCATCACAAAACAAACCACATTGCATTTCAGAGGTATCTATTCATAGTTCTTCCTAGGAACATAGCTGCTGACAGAATGGGACAATATGCAGGATGGAGGGAACGTGTGGGAAGCACAGATTATTCCAGGATACCTTTCTCCAAAGGTAATGCCCTGTAGTTCCCTGAGTTACATCACCCTGAAATACAAACTGTTTGATATTTGGAATCAAGTGACAACAAAAGCCATGTCTTCACAGTATCTTCTGACTTAGGCAAAGTTTAATTTCAGTTATAAAACAAGACAAGAACTTGCTAGATGATGCTGGGAGTCTCTCCTGAATACACTCCTCATGTTAGGGCCAGCAACATTTGTGGTCCTTATACCCTGTGAAATTAGGCAACTGCTTTTTCAAAGCTTTTCCAAAGTGAAATGGGCAAGGCATCATGGTCCTTCCAACCCTGGGCTGCAGTGCTGACTGTGGATACTGATAACATTGGGATGAGTTAGCGCTGATGGAACTGTTTTTTGTGAGAAAATACATTTTATCTGAAACACAGAAACTTAGGAAAAAAATATTTATTTTGGCTTCCAATAAATGTAGATATTAAAAGAGAGAACAGGATTTTCTTGGAATTAGAATGTATAGAGTAATGAACAAAACATAAATAAAATAAGTTTTTTTGGCAAAAGCAGACATTTTCACTGAAATTGAAGTACTCTCACCATTCCTTCTGTAACAATGTATTTCTGATCAGAATTAAGAAAAATTATAACAGATCTCTTTGAGTAGAATTTGTTCTGTATTCAACTCCATTCTACCTTAGATCTGAAAGTTCAGATTTTCTTTTCCTGTCTTGATCACAAGTGTCTCTGCTGCCAGTTAAAGAGGTGTCAGGGCACCCTAGGAGATGCCCAGTGTTGGAGAACTGTTTTCTGCATGACTGGAAGCCAGACTTCACTCAGTCATTTTGAGCATGGAGCAGCCTGGTGTAGTGGCAGGGATCCCTGCCCATGGCATGGGGGCTGCAGCTAGAAGGTGCCTTTCAGCTCAAACCATTCTGTCATCCTATGGTACTGTAGAAAAAGAAACTTGGCTTCCTCAGACTTTTTCTGAAGTGACCAGACTGAGAGTTCAGGCCTTCAGAGTGCTAAGGTATCTGACCCTATGTCAGACAGTAATTTCAGGAAAACATTGAGGCAGACAACCCAGCCAAAGCCTTGTTCAGCAATCCTTCAGGCAGAACATTATGAGGGAGTCTAAGTTATCTCTGTTTCTTGTGAACAAGGAGGGACTAGTGAGATGCAGTGGGGGAGATAGCAGCCAGCTCCCAAATAGGATAAGCAAAGGGGCAGAAGCTTTATGACAGAGGGGGTTTTTTTTTGTTGTGTTTTTTCTTTTCTTTTTTTTTTTTTTTTGGTGGGGGGTGGGCTGTGTGGTTTTGTCCTTTTTTAAATCTAATTTTGTTGCTTGTTATCAGAAATGATGACTTCAGCTATCACAGGACAATGAGTTAGCTGCACTACTTTTAAAATAAAACTAAACCAAGACATTGTCCTGGAAGAGCAGCATTGTTTATGAGTGGTGTGATAAACCAGAGATCATGTCATAGGAACTAACACATCACAGTTAGGGCTGACTGGTTTGTTTATCAGCCTCAACATAAAAAGTCTATCATTTTTTCTTTCGCTCCTAACTTCTACATTATGATTTTCTGACAGTATCTAGAATTGGACTTTGTGACCCAGTTAGTAATTTATAGCTTTCTACATTCATTATACAGCAGTATACAATAAGTAATATGTATGTATGTGTATATATATATATATATATACATTTATGTCTACACACACCCATACCCATACATACACATATAAAAACCTGCCAAGTTATAATAATTGATATTTTGTAGTAGATATACCTCTGCTAATATAGCAAACCACAGCATATGTCATTGTCTCCCTTGGGTTTTATATGAAATTTTGCATAGATGAGACATATGATTTTATGATACCATTATGCACTGTATTCTCATTTCTTCCACTGTTGCATATGGAATTCAAAAGCCTTCTTAATATACTTTCCAAGGGAACTTTTCTTGTCCTTTCTATTAATAGTCTTTGTTCATACTCTGTTTATTTCTAATGACAGCTTTAGACATAATTTTGTACACTTAAGTAGACATGGAGAATTACAATATCAGATCAATATCCCGAACCAAATTCATTATTTGTATGCCCCCCCAAAATAAATTTAAAATAGAGAAAGATCTGAAGAAAACAGATCTTTTGCCACATTTCTACTTTCTCAAGTCTATAAAGTTCATGAAATAAGGTATTTTGAGACAGATCCTGAAGTGTGGATGTAAAATCAGCTATGTCTTGTGCTTATATATCCTATTTTCCTGACAAGAAATTGGGTCTTTTTGTGATGAAGTTTCGTTATGAGGTTGTCAGGCAAATAATATCAATTCTTGTGCCTGCATTCCAGAAGCACAATTCCAGTACTAGTCAAACAGATATTTGATGGATACTGCTACTTCTGCTTGGCAAATGAAGCCCTGTTTGATGGAATTTCAGTTTTGATAAAAGTTATAAAAGAGTGGTGAATCTTCTGCTATGAAAGCAAAAATGTTTAAAGGTGGCTAATGTTATTACTGCTGTATAGAAAATCCAGTTTCTAAACTTTATTTTCTTGTGTCTGTGGGATGTGACAGGAGAAGGTGATGACTTCTGTTAAAGGGAGACACCAGTTACAGTGCTGTTCATAAATCTAGTTTGCTTGGCAATAATGTTTTTTCTCTCTGGTTTTTCCTTTCTTCTTCAGGATTTTCTGATTTTCAAATTTCTTTACTCTTTAAAGTATTTACATGATGACAAAGAGGGCCTATATCACCACTCTGACAGATGGAGTATTTCAGGGGGGCTTGCTTACTCGAAAGCAAGATATGCCAAAGGAATCTTCAAGACAGATAAAAGTAAAAGCTCATCTTGATAGTCAGCTTAAACATTTAAAATAATGCTGGTTTTTAACTTTATTCCTAGGAAAATTTTAGCTGTAAACCCTGGTTGCAATAATTAAAAATACATGGGAATCTCCAGTGAGCGTTCTCCCTGTTTATTTCTTTGTTTTGCATTTTATTGGAGTATTTCTGTTAAAACCTCATTATGTCATTACTTTGCCAAAGCTGCTGGCTCAAACTGCATTATGAGTTTGTTCTACTGTGTATCCATGTGCTGTACATTGGCCCACACTGGATGCTCATTGCTGCGGGAGATTTGCTTAGTTCTCAAACAAAAATCCCAAAATTTGCAAAGCTAAGGTTCTGTTAAATAACTACTATAAACAATTTACACAGATTACATGATCCATTTGAGTAAGATGTGCTTAACTTCATAGGATTTTTTATTCACCTAGTAAAAATAGTTTTCAGTATTTTTTTACTTGTGATTTGTGAATTTCCTATACAAATACCTGCTTGAACAGTTTTCCCTTAATTTTGACTTCTTCCGTTCTTGTTAAAGGGTTAAAAAATTGTTTTGTTAATTATAATTAACTAAGTTTATATGTCACAGTTACAGTGTTTTCTTTATTTCCAAGAGTGTGTAAATATATCATATTGATATATATTCTCTCTATATAATGTATACAATAGCAATACTTGGGAAAATTTACAGGGTACATCCTGGTCAAATCACCTTCTGTCAAGTGACTTCCAGGCAGTGCTTGGAAGTGAGCACAGCAAAGAATGATTCCCAGGATGAAGTCTGGGCACTGGAGGCTGACAACTTTTGTTGGAAGTGCAGAGGGCTGTTTCATCCCAGCTGGCCCCTACCTGGTGGCAGGTGCTGGTGCTGGACATGTTCAGCTGTGGATGTTCATGTCTGGGGTTTGTGCTTGCTGACTGCTGCATTGGCACCTAGCAGAGAGCTCTGGGGCTGACCAGCACATGTCCTTAGAGGCCTGTGTTAAAATTTCTCAAATTACCCTGTGCACTAGGGTAGATTGTTCCTCATTACCTCCTGAACACTCTGCTTTGAATTGCTTTGCCAGCTATTTTGGAAGGACAACCATTTTAGGACCTGCCACAGCCACGGCAAAATCTTCCTTACTATGATCAGAACAAGCTTTATTGCTCCACAGAAACAAAAAAAAAAAAAAAAATTGAGCCCAAAACATTGAACGAACAACTAGTTGCATGAATAAAACATGAACTTACAATAAAACTTCTCCTTTGTTCTTCCAACATTTTACCAAGCTTCTAAAGCCACCTTGTAGGTTTTGTTATTTGCTCAAGGGACAGCATGCTCTAAAGAGTTCTTCTCTCTTTTCCCTTTTCCCTTTTCTGTGTGACAACTGTTACGTCTATCAAGAAAAATTGCTTAGAAGAGGTTGTTTCCTCTGTAGTACAAGATGCTTTCCCCTCCTGATGCAGCTGTCCATCATTCCCTGTAACTGGGTAACAGGAGGTCACATGAGACTGGATGATTGTGTCACTTCCACTACTCCTCTAAAATTACTTGAGCATTATTCCTGTTGTGTATTTATTACATTTCATTAGAATATTTTTGCCTTAAGGTTTCACTCTTCCCTCTTTTACTTACAGCTTTATCAGCCCAAGTGATATGTATTTTTTATGAGCTCTGTGTTATGAGAAATAATGCATAATGTATAATGTAAAACCTTCTAGGATTCATGTTTAACTCCCTGCAAGTTTTGCATGCTGTCTACATATAACATGCAAATGTCATTAAACATTCTTCAGTGCAGGAAATTGAAAAAATATACAATACTAATTTGATAATTTGAAGGAATTTTGTAACCAAAAAATTTAATATGATGTCAAAATTTGTGTAATTAACCAACTCATAAGTAACTGCAAATTCAGTTTAGTGACCTACTGCAAAGCAAGACCACCGTGCAATTATGCTGCAAGTACAACTTAATTACATAGATATAACAACATCTGAATTTTACTTATACTGCCTTTTTTCAAATTATAGTAATTAACCTTGCAAGTTCTAGGTTTTACCTTGCATAACAATAACACGCATGACCTGGTTAAGTTCAACTTTTCTGCTCTTACGTTTACTTTTTATAAAAATCTTACATAAAATGCTGACATAGGATCATTCACAAGACAATTTAAATTGAGAATTCTTTCAAGACAGTTTGTAAACAATGCATAACTGAAGAAAAAATTATATATGTCTATTTATTTATAATTTTAAAATTTGACCATAAAATATTAAGATGTCAGATCTGGTGTTAAGAAGCTTTCTATTGCAAACTTTTTGTCTTTTTTGGGTTAAAAACAAAGGTTTGGCTTCATCTTTCCTAACTCTAGATACCGAGGATGGATAAATTCCATTTCCTTTTTCATTTTCTGTTGAGGGAACAACTTGACTAGCTTACAGTGATGTGTACCTTTTAGGGATGTTCTTCCCAAATGTCTGCTGACATCTTAAGCTGGCGAATGACAAAGCCAGTTTTCCCCCCTGCATCTGCTTCTTCTGTGTTCTTCTCCTTGATAGCTGTCAGCACCCATGAGCGAAGTAGTCTAACAAAAGTGCACAAGAAATACAAATGTGCAAGGACTGTGAAGTAGCACTGGCTGTTCAAAGTCCCAGTGCATACTGTCTATATCTTAGATTTAAAACTGATAATAACATGATTTGAATATTTATTACTTTATTATTAATATGAAACATTGCCCTTTATTCAAAAATATGTGTTTAAAATTGTTTTGAAGCATTCTTTGTTTTCAGATCTATAGGCACAAGGAAAAAGGAAATCTAATGTCCTGTTATCAGAAAGATTCATCCTTTTTTTTTTGTTGTTATTCCATATGTAATGCTGTACATAAAACAACTAAGTGTTTCTGCCAAACCCAGAGATTAAAGGTGCATCAAATGAAAGACAGGCATAGGAGAGGAGTTGAAAGTGAAGTAATCCTGATTAATGTGTTGAGCAGCATTTTCAGAATGTGTCTCACCTAAATGTTACCTTTATTATTATCAAAACCAGACTCTCAGTAGATATTTTAAAGTCATGTTTTGTGCTTTGTTGTCCCGGATTTTCTTTTTATAAAAGTAGCTTAAGGTTCCTCTGCTAAGAACATCCTAAATTGGACTCCAGCAGAGCTACAGTATATCTCTAAAGGGGGGCAGTGGGTGGGGTGTGAGACGTAAGAGGTTTTAAACCTGTGTGTTGCCAGGAGCATCTGCAAGTCTAATAACAATGTGTTGTACATACTTTCATTTCATGAGTCTATTTGTTCACACCTAATCGATGATGTAATTTTAAATAATCAGATTAGGACATTTTGCCTCAGGAACAGACAGCAATGCAAAGAATTACAGACACAGTAATACCAGCAACAAGGATCAGTGGTTTCTAATCCCTCATTATGACAAAATTCAATTTAAATTTACCATATTTTATCATAAAAAAGGAAATTCCAAAAATCCTGATATGTGAGTTTCACATCCATACATTTACTGCGCTACCAAGAAGGCAAACAAACAAAAAAAAAATTGGCACAAATGAGAAAACAGTAATTTTATGAAGATGGATAAGAGAATTGTATTATGTATTTTTGTTATAGGAGCACATTCATTACATTTTTAGATATCCGTATATGCTGCTGTTTTCTCGGTGCCCATCATGTTGTCAGCTAACCGTGAAATAATGTCATAACAGAAGCAAATGTTTGTTCTTAAACCTTTATTCACGCATATCAATAAATCTGAGAAAGAGTTTTCCTGTGGAGAAAAGTACACTGAAGAATAAATGGGTTCATGTGTTATTTTTTTTTTCTTTCTCCTTGAGTTTCAATTTAATAGATATATCTTTTTCTTCTAGAGTAAGCACATGGGATCTGACTAAAAATATTTTTTATTTCACTTTTCGCTGGGAATGCCCATGATTATTCCTGTGCGCATTACAAATGTTTGGAATAATTATGTTCACTACAGTATACACATAAGTTTGAATTCATGTAACTAAACTGGTGGTGTAGCCTTTTAAATACATCAAAAGTATGTTTATGTTGGGAAGGAAAAAGGGCTGCCTAACTGACACAAAAAATATCTCGGTATAAATTGATCATTAAGAAATTTAAGCTGGTAATTAAAATATTATGTTTAACCTTTAGAAGGGTGAGATTCCAAAGCTGTAGTGTCATCACTGGGTGAAATTGAGTCAAGTTCAATTTATTTCTGAAAAACATCAGAAACCAGTTGTGCTTTTGATAGTGGGAGGGGGAAGCCAGTGAGCCAGGAGATGCCCCCTTCGGTGCCTCAGCAAGGTCAGAAGGGACACACTTTTGCATTAGAAGCAAGCAGCTATGATTCAGGGAAATGGCCAGCGGTTTACCTCTGATTACAAGAAATGTTGCAGTAAAAATGGTTCATGAGAAGCATGCTGGATACACCTAAATCTGCCAGCTGCAGTAAATAGATTGGTGGAAGGGGAGAAAATGCTGATGGAGGAACAATAACCTGATTAGCTCAACCACACCAGGAAAGGAGCAATTCGGGGGGGCGGAGGGGGGTGTTTCAAATTTATCTTTTCTTTTTTTTTCTTCAGGTAAATTCCCTGAAGTTTCTTGGGTTTTTAGCATTTCATGTCTAACCTGCCTCTTAAGTATATAATACAAACCCATTGACGCTCTTCTCTTGTTTTCTTACGCACAGTGGTTTTAGAAACAGGTACAGCCTGATTTGTGTTACTCTGAAAGCAAAGGACAAACTTGCATTAAGCTTTGGCAAAATCACCCTCCCTGTGGTTACTGCTCTTGCAGCATAAGATGAATAGTGCACTGACACATACATTCATTTAATCAGGGCTAGTTTTAGTAAACCTGCTGCAATCTGAAGTCAAACTCTCCATGTATTTTTATATCTACACATTCACATGTTTCCTATATGCTTAAACGTTTGAAAGGTGTAATTAGGAAATATCACTAAGTTTGCAGTTCTGATATCCTCATCTTCTGATTCAGCATAACGGGAAGGAGTGAATGTAAAAATGGTCCTTTTGTAATATCTGTCACTGCCATAGCCAGATGTATCAGATCACAGTAAATTTGCCCATAGTGTGCACATAGTAAATTACTTCTCTTGATAGACCATTGTGCATTTCCTGTAAGTATCCCTGGAAAACATTTCCTAGCTATAGGTTTTGAATTAATCAATCAACTTTTGTTTTTATAGAACCATTCTGGAAAATCCACTCATAGCACTTTCAGTAATAGAGATAAGAAAAATAAATCCATACTCTCCATTTAAGTCCAAAACATCTATCTTCTTGACTATGTTCACTTAAGACATTTCAGCTGCGCAAGTACCAACAGCTTTGTACTTTTAGGAACTCTTTAACTACAAAACAAGTAGACACAAGAGACAATAAAAGTATCCGAGTCACAAAAAAGAATGTGGAGTCAACTGGAGCTTTGATTTGATTCTACAAGTCATGTCTTAATTTAATTATTTGGGAAAATTAGGAAATATTGTGAAGTCATTTTGGCAGGCCACAGTGTGGCTGCTGAAGGGCAGCTGTGGGATTATTCAGTTACCCATAGATAGTGACAATGTGGATGTCTGCAGTTGAGCTAGGATGTTTTCAAGGTCAGGAACAATAAAAGGGTCTCTTATGGCTAATGTTCAGGACCTGACGAGTCATGGCCTCCAAATGTCTGTTTGTCTTTCAGCCATTAAAGGTGTTGAGCATGGTTAGCTCTGGTGCAGACGTCTACAGAAACCTCACCCATTTACTAAATGAGTTTTGGCATGAACTATAGCCTGGCCTCATAGTGAAGCTTCAGTTTAGCAGTGAAAGAGGAAAGAAATCTAATAAAAAACCCACCAAATCCAACATCAGACCCGTGAAACAAGATGTTAGTGGCGTGAGCTCGTGTATTTAATAGTCGTGTGCAATGCCATTAGAGCTTTGGAAAAAAATAATGCCACGAAATGATGAAGCAGAACCAGTATTCACCAACTTAGATAAGATTTTGTCATTTTTTAGAAGAAGTAAAATGTCAATACAATCATTATTTCCAAATATAAATAAGCTGGAAATTTACACAAAGTTCACAGAGGTGCCTAAATGCATTCAAAAGCTAGTTCCTCAGTAAAACAGGGAGCTAAATGAATTGAATATAAATTGCATGCCAGGTTTTATCAGATGGGTCATTGACCCCTGTTCCCACAAGTCATCCAGGGAAAATGATTAAGACGTGGTGAGCAGAGCTATAGCCAATACAGACGTACAACTGGGCAGCTACAGAAATATGCAGAAGGGCAAAATGAAGAAATTTCTCATAACTGCAATACTCAAAGAGCAACATTTTGAGACCCAACTTGGAGTTCAAATTCGTGGAGAACTGGAGAGGAAAATCTCTGAACTATAAAGTGAATTTTCTGCTTCTGTTCATCTCACTGTCTCCTTGGCTGTTTTGCAAACCTTGTTCCTGTCCTGAGTTGTGTCTAATTTGTCCTCCAAGCATCATGTCCCTCATTGTTTTGTGTTCACTGTATTTTATTTTGCAAGCTTCCTTTGTGCCAATTCATTTGGGGGCTCAATGATCCATCTGCCTTTCCCCTGTGTATTAGCACATTTACAGAGGATAATTCAGTAGCATCATACATGTGCAACATATGTTTTTTGCAGGAAAAATTATATACTACAGAATAAGTATTTCTATTCTGAATGTAATTGAAAAGTGACTTTTATTAGTGAAAAAAAAATCAAATCATTACAAGGTCACTTATCTCTTGCTGTCAGGATGTATCTACACCTTTATTTGCACATTTGCTGACAAGCTCTTTCTTCCCCTGGCAGGCTTAAAACTTACTCCTTTCATTTGTTCTCAAGGTAAATGCAAGTCCTATATGCAAACAAGGGTGTGTTGAAACAGCCCTTCTCTCAGACCATGCTCCCCTGACCTGAATTTGCTCATTCAGTAACACTGAGATTCCAGTCGTGTAACCTAAAAAATTAATCATCTAGTGCTATCAGTTAAGCTTCCTTTGGTCTTTTAACAATACAAGGATTTTCTGACTGTGAAAGGTGCTTTCCTTTCTTTGTAGAAAAGTAGCACACATCCAAGGTGGACATGTCTCTGTAATTTTTTCTTTTCTGGGTTGGCTCTGGGACATCAACAATAGAGTAATCAGAGACTGTTAATTCATTCTCCTGTGCAGTCTTTCCTAAAACCTCAAAAACCAAAGTCTCAGACAGTCATGCCCAAAGAGAAGAGAGCAAGTTCTTCCCTGCTCCTCGTGGAGTTTGGGAATCGTAGTGGCAAAATCCTACCTTTCACTTCCTGCAACATTCCACAGAACATTGGTTTCTCTCATCATTTCCCTGTGACCATTTCTTTAATTGGAGCAATAAGGATAATGATGGGTTGGCGACAGAGGCAGGAAAGAAGATTATAATGTGAGCAAAATTCATTCTAATTCCATCAGAGAGCCAGCAAAATCTTTGTGTGGCCACCATAAGCATGATATTGAGGGCTCCTATAAAGGCTAAAGTAATGGCTTGACTCAGGAAAATAAAGCCTTCAGAGCTCAATAAACTGTAAAATTTGCTTTCAGCCACTCATATGCATTTTCAGAAACTCCAAGTTATGTGGAAAAAAAGGGATTGCAAAGATGCCGGTATTTCAGTATGTGTGCAGAAAACCACTAAATACCTGCACAGATTCAAGTACACCGCAGTTACCCCTGTCACAATGAAGAGATAACCCATTTACTTTTGACCAAGCAAGGTGGGTTGACCTTGGCTGAATGCCAGGTGCCCACCAAAGCTGCTCTATGCATCCCATCTTTGGCTGCACAGGGAAGAAAAAACATACTGAAAGGTTTGTGGTCAGTATAGGGATAGGGAGAGATCACTCACAAATTACTGTCATGGGTGAAACAGACTGGACCTTGGAAAATTTATGTATTGCAAATTGAACCAGGGAAGGTTAGAAAAACAACCAAAACTGAAAGCAGTTCCCCCCGCCACCCCTCCCTTCTTCCTAGGTTCAACTTCATTTACAATTGTCTGTCCTCACCCTCAGCAGTGCAGAAGGATGGGGAATGGGAGCTGTGGTCAGTTAATCACACATTGTCTCTGATAGTCCTTCCTTGTGGGTGACAAGGACTTCTCACATTGTTCCTCTGCTGCATCATGAGGTCCCTCTCATGCCAGATGTTTCTCTGCAGCTTTCTCCATCATAAGATTGTTCCCATGGGCTACAGTTCTTCATTAACTGCTCCAACATGGAGCACCCCTTCTGTGGGGTGCAGTACAGGGAACAGTTCCTTCAGGAACAAAAGGCTCCAGCATGGGTCTCCTTCAGGGTCACAGGTCCTGCCATCAAGCCTGCTTAGCATCGCCCCAGTGAAGAGAGAGCCAGGAGAGTGGCCAGGAGCCTGCTCCAGTACAGTCTTCCCATGGGTCCAGCCTTCCTCAGGCTCACCCTGCTCCCACATGGGAACCTCCAGGGCCTGCAGGTGATTATCTGCTTTACTCTGGGTCTTCATGGGCTGCAAGGGGGCAGCCTGACTCATCATGATCTGCACTACAGGGTGAAGGGGAATCTCTTCTTCAGAGCCTGGAGAATTTCATCCCCCTCCTTCTGCATTGACCTTCAGGTCTGCAGAACTGTTTCTCTCACATATTCTCATTCCTCTCTTTGGCTGGAGTTTTTGTCCATTTTTTTTAACCACATTTCTTCCTCTTCTTAAATATGTTATCCCAGAGGTGCTACCATCATTGCTCAGCCTTGGCCAGAAGTGGGTCCACCTTTGGATCTGGATGTCATTGCTCTGTCTCACACGGGGAAAGCTTCAACAACTTCTTACAGAAGCCAACACCTGTAACTCCCCAGCCACCAAAACCTTGCCACACAAACCAGATAGAGTGATATAAAAGGTATGACAGCATTATTGTGAAGCAAAATAACTTGTCATTGCAAGTACATTCTATTGACAGAAGAGAATTTTGGGTTAATTACCTGATTTCTCAAAGCTCTTAGCTATCCACTTTCCAGCCAGTAAGTATCGACCATTTGGTGATCTCTGATTCCTTACAGGCTTCTTCTGCCATTCCGTTTGCTAGCCACTTACTGATGATTGTCCTGGGAATGCCCTGAGTTTCAGAACAGCAGTGTGCTTTCTACTGCTTAAGGTTGTCAGTAAATTTAACAGATCTAGCAAAAAAACACAGCCTTGTTCATCGGGCACAGGGAACACAAGGACATCATCAGATTGCCTGTGGAGGATTTAATAGTTTGTATTTCCATGAAATGAGGTACTATGTCAACCTATAGCTTTCACCTCATAGAAAGCTCATGATGAAATGCTCCATAGTACCTCAGTAGAATTTTGATGTTTGAGCAGACTTTATTCTTACAGAGACAAGAAAAACATTGTTTAGAGGTTGCTCGTCAATTATGTACCTTTGATGAAACATCAGTTCTTTGACAACTTTTCGACATATATTGTAAATACATCTCAAGGTCTTAGAATTATAGAGTCACAAGACAATTAAGGTTGAAATAGACCTCTAAGATGGAGTTCAACTATTAATCCAGCTCTGTCAAATCCACCACTAAACCATGTCTCCTGAGCATCACATCTACAGGTTTTTGAACATTTCCAGGGACAATGGTTGCACCACTTCTCTGGGCAGTCTGTTCTAGTGCTTGACCACCCTTTCAGAAGATATTTTTTCCTAATATCCAATCTAAACCTTCCCTGGTGAAACTTGAGGCCATTTCCTGTTGACTTATTGCTTGTTATATGTGAGAAGAAACTGACTCACACCTGGCTACAACCTTCTTCCAGGTAGGTGTACAGGTACCTCCTGAGTCAGCTCTTCTCCAAAATATGCAACCCTTGTTCCCTAGAGTAATCCTTACAAGTGCAGGGAATAGTCTTATCTATAAAAATATATTTGTGCACACACATGGTGTTGAAAACACATCCATTCATTCTGCATCTTGAGGTAAGAGAAAGGACCATGGGAAATGTCTCAATTTCCCTTGAGAACCCAATCCCAGTCTTCTCCAGGAGAAACTGCTCAGCCCTGATCCTCTCAGCTTGGTGCACCCGTATCCTACATGAGGACCCTGTGCCCAAAGTTGTAGACACCTTTTCCTGCTCTTTCCCATGGGATACTTTGCTGCCAACAAGGAATCCTGTAGTTTCTGGTTTCTGGTAATTGAATCGTGAATTTTAACTATTTAAGCAAATTGTTGCTTAGCTTTCCTTAAGTGTTCAGTATAGCATATAAACAATGATCACCTACTCATTAATAAATAAAATGGATTAAATAAGAAAGAGAAGGAGGAGACTATGGAGGATATAGAGTAAATAAATGTCACAGCTGGTCTGTGGCTGAGCAATTAATTTGGCAATAAATAAGAAACCCAGCCCTGTTCCATAAACCGGTCCCTGGGTGACACAGGGACCTCACCCAATCATGTTCCACACTAAGCTGCAGACATCTCACTGGGCAGAGAACTGGCAGGTGTTAAGATCAAAGAGCAGTTTAGACCAGGGTGCTTCAAACCCCCTATAGAAAGTGAATTCAAGCAATAGAACTCTCTCTGGGGTCACATGGGTCTCTGAGGTGTGTGTTGTCCCTGTCTCCGACCACAGAAGGATAAGGAGCTTTATACTCTTCCCAGTCTATTGGGATTCATCACTAGCTCCTGCAGGGTTGGTAGTTATCTTCAGCCTTTTCCCATTTATCCGTTTTGTTTTTTTTTAATTCCACCAAAAAAACCCAGAAGTTCTATTTCCAGATTGTACATGCTGACTTTTGAGGAGGCAGTTTAAAATTCATTACAGGCATAAAAACAAATCAAGCTGACAGAATGCTCAAATATACTGTGCTGCCCAGATTTATAATTGAAAAACCCTCTGCTGCATGAAATGAGTGAAATAGAGCAGATGAACCAGCAGACAAGCAGGAGACCAGAATTAAACAAATTTGTGTAAATAAATCCCACTTATTTATCAGATACCAGGAATTCATTTTCTCTGTATTTGGCCTCTTTGGCAGATAATGGGAGCAAATATTGGTTGAGATTGGAGGGCAGAGGTCATCCAGGTGTTTTTTTTATTATTTATTCATTTTCTTTCAGGTAGATTATAGCAAAGGCCTGTGTGAAGTTTTGGGAAGAAAAGAAAGACTGAAAGGATGTGTCTGATCATGATTCACAATGCTGTGGGCTCAGTTCTCCTTTGGGGTACTCTAAATACTCTGTTTGGGAGCCTGGTTTGCTTTTCAGATATGGACCACCTGATGAAAAGTACGTGTCTGGCTTTGCCTAAACATCACTGAAATCATTACCAGAGTGTTTTGGTTAGGAAAGTATTTATCTGGACATTGAACACTAGTTATACATCCAATTGTGACACAGTTTAGCAAAAGTTATAAGTACTAGCTTACTTTTGATCACATAATTAAAGGTACTTTTTTTTCTGTTTAGCAGCTGTGGATTAAACATTTAGTATTGCTGTCTCTTTAATAAAAGACCTCTGAAACTCTTGGACTGAGATCTTCCTGAATTCCCAAAATTACCCTTAATAATAAATAAAAGGTAAACAGTTGACCTGGCCAAACAGGGTGATTATCCTTGTATCTATGTATGTCACGGTGGCAATTTTTAGGAAGAAGACTTGATTGGTAGAAGGAAGCCAGCCTTAATATACAGGCAGTGGTCCATGTAACTGTGAGCCATTTCTCATTGAATTTAATATGACTTCCCACAAGCTGAAAGCCAAGCAATGCCAAGCCACTGTGGCCAAGAAGCCAAATGCTACAGGTAAGTCCGACAGCTCATGGAGACTCTTCCAGCCCTTCTACCCTGTTAGTAGCATGATTGAACTAATATTGCCTTAGGATCAACCATTAAAATAAAGAAAGGAAGGTGGTTTACAGTTTCTTCAATTTATTTTCCTCCTAAAAGTATTTTTGCCCAGACACTTTCCTTGGGATCCTACTAATTTGTCATTTTTATTTACAATACCCAACCATTTTTATAACAGTGGGAGTCAAACAAATATTATAAGCTTGGCAACAGATTACTAGATGAGAACAACTCTGGAAGGTGGTTAAAAATATGAAAGAAACCTAATTAGAGCCTGTTTCTGAGATCTTTGGCTCAGTGTAGTAAAAGCAGTTGTGAGAACAACCCATGAACAGTTATGCCTGTCTGCTGAAATATCCTATTTCAGAAGAAAATTTGACATTAAAAATGTGGATAAGCCATCAAGCTGAAAAGAGTTTTCTTCATCTTTTTTGAATTGATGACACACCAAGTGCTATGCAATGTAGACTTTTATTTGCTGGTGTTTAGCCATAAGAGGTAGCTTTGACATTAATATTTAAATGCCAGAGGTAACCACCCATAATTGTTTTCATTTGCCCTGGTCATCTTGCCAGGAAGATGACAAGAGTAAGTACCAGTGCTTACGTTACCAACTTGTAATCATTCAATGCTGACAATTTTAGAAATAAAAACTCTAGCTACCAGTCATGAGGAGAGTCAATATTTTATTCCTCTAGTGCAGTAGCACACCTAAGTGGTATGGAAAAAAGTTAACTTGGATAAATATCCAAAAGCTCAAAGGCTTATCCAGACCTAGAGTCTGCAAAACAAATCAGAAGCTTTGTGATTTCTGGTGGATGCTGTCCTTAGAAACTTGAAAACTAAAGAGATCATACAAAATAATTTGGAGTCCTTGTATATGTTTGTTCTGAACTTTGGGTAAGGTTTTCATGCCCATAAATTTTTGTAACAATCCAAATTTGAAAGCTTATAGAGAGACAAAATGTATCTTGTGCTTCTGATCTGAGTTTCTCAGCTATAAATTGTAAAATGATACTAACCTCAGAGAAGTCTCAAAGCTTTCTGCTATTAAAGGGTTAAATTTTGTGCTATACTGAGGCAGAAATGGATGTTGAGGGTGAAAGAAGGAGGGATAAATGTTTAAATTTTTAAAATCTGGTATTATTTTCCTACTTGTAAAAGGCTTGCTTAATAACCCAAGGAAATGCAATTTTCCCCCTGTAGGTTCAGTCTCACTCAACAAATCTTAGCAGAGGATGAGACCTGAGGAAGTTCCACATTATCATTAACTGTGCTCCCTGGTGCCTTTCCCTAGTTCATCTCTCTACCCAACTTTTATAAATTATCTGTTTGGGAAATTACTTAATTGCCCATCTCCCAGGTGTTCTATGAGAACTATTTAATTAGTCTGGAAGGTGTTCTGGAAGCTATTCATTTATTTCATTTTATTTATATTATGTCTGATTAATAAGTGCTAGAAGTGCAAACTCTGTTCAAAGTCATTGGAATTATGTTGGGGTTTTCTTCTTTCTTACTTTTTTTGTTTTATTTCCATCAGGCTGGCCACAAAGGATGGAACCTTTTAATACTTGTCAGTGCCTGCTTCAAGTCCCTAGTCAACCATTCCCATGATTAAATGACAGAACAGGTCTATTTCCCAGTTCTAGAGCTAGATGATGATGATGGTAATTTTGTTATATTTTTTCCATTGCTTTCAACTTATCCTTTTAATTAAAATGTAAAGGAATGACAGATTCCCCTCTGCTCACTCTGACTTTAGTGAAAGTTCAATGTCCCAAGTGGGACTTGAACTCACATTATCACAGAGCAAAAGTTCAAAGCACTAAAACAGGAGCCATTAAGGCGTCAAGCAAGTAAGCTAGCACTTACCAGGATCAATTTTCCACTTAGGCAGCCTTTGCCCAATTGTGCTAACTCCCACTGAATCTATACCCACTAATGGATTAAAGCTGAGAGGCTAGGAATTCTTAAATCATTAATTCCCAAAGCTCATTAATATAATATTAAAATTGCACCCACTAGTGTTGCCATGAGAGGTTGGTCTTGCCAGGTTTGCTTTAATACAGGTGGCTTTGGGTTTTCTTGTTTTTGTGGGGGGAGGATTTTTGACCTGGTATGAAAGCTTACCATCCTAATACTTCAAACTGACTTGCAGATTGGATGATCATTATTTATTCAATAAATTTGCATGAATGTTCAATGAAATGCTAAGCTACTATAGCAGTTAGAAAAACAAGCACAAGAAAGTGTGATATTCAGTAGCGACAGGACTTTTTCTCATTGTCATATATTCTATTAAACTACCACTGTAACTTCTGGATGAAGATGACAATCACAACGCAGTCATGAATTTGTCTTTCTACTCCCACCCACATAAGCAAAATTTTCAGAATGTAGGAACATTTTATAGCTTCCACTTGATATTTTAGAAATAATATTAGCATTATAATATAAATATAAAAGAAAATTTTGGTGAATGGCATGAGGACAATTAAAACAATAACATTGAATTTATCAAGGTGTTTGAAAATAGTAACAATAGAAGATCCCTCTCAATTGTTCTTCTCTGTCTTGCTTTTCATTGCTTAGTTTTGAGAGGTGGACCTAATGTATATTCTCACAGTTCATCCACTGTAATCTCCTAAGCCTTAAAATTTATTCATTGATGCAATTAAGTTGGAACAAAATCAACAACTCAGTGGAGGTTCAACAGCATCATCAGCAGATTTCTAGATAAGGACTGTAAATCCCCTGGTTTACCTATCCTCTTGAAGCATCTGCCACTGACTGAAGTGATAGACTCTCACAATGCTGCAGGGTTGAGAGTATATTACAAAAGAATCTCTCAGATTTTGATATTATCCGGCAGCTGAATTGACCCCAAAGGGTCATGTAGAAACGAAGGTATGCAAACTATACAATCTAGATATATATAATTTATGCTGCATATTAAATAAAGGTAATTTTGCTATTGATCTGGTGTTCTTTAAAGATTTCATTTAAAAAGCTGAACAAACAACCCTTTTTGGAAAGATTTTTTAGCCTTGAGACGGAAGTCCCTGTTGTGTGGAAAATCAGTGATTCCAAGCAGAAATCTATACATAAAACACATTTAGTTTTGCAATAGCTACATACTTCTAGACTGTGAAATCCACAAATTCTCAAACTGAAAAATAGCTGCCCTTGAAAAACTGGGTGCTGAAGTAACTTCTGCAGCAAGGCTTCTTTGTATATTAAAATACCAGATACACATTTTTACACATTATAAAATGAATTGCCTTGCCATGAAAAATAGAAAAAGCTTGGAAAAAATTGTAAGAAACTCTGTGAGCAGAACTACATTACTGAAAATGTCTTTGGAAATAATATGGATTATAGAGAAAATGTTAGGAAGCCACAGTGATGTTACTCAGTCTTGCATGGATGTACAGGGGAGACAGTAGGATTTAATTATTCACACAATAGTTTAAAAAAACCCTGATAGTTATGAACTTGATGTTCTTTAAACAACTGACAAAATAATAGAAGTGAGGATTTGATCTGCATGCATTGCAATTGAATATCTCTCTATGCAATAATTCATAACATTCAGAGGTTAACTAAAGAGAACCTAACATCTTTCTGTTGTCAAGGTTGAGTTAATTTCTCATTATAAGTCATATTCTAACAATCTCACAAATATAATCAGTTGTAGGAGAAGCTGGTAGCAATTAGTACATTTAGGCTGCCTAATGCATTTCATTATGAGGTATTACAGTGACTGTTTTTTGCTCTGAGAAGCAGTAAGGCCATTGTCAATTAATTGTCACATTGACATTTTTTACATGATCACAGGAGATGCCTGTGTCACTTAGTGCATTGAGACAAAGAATTTGGTTTGCAAGGGAAACCATTAAGAGTTGCTCAGTTTTTCAGCCTCAATAACATTTTTGTAACCTTGCTTATTTCCCTGTAAGTAACATTTAATGCCCACCGTTCTAATATCTATTACTCCTTTATATAAAAATGTCAGAGGTTTTCTCTTTTTCCTTTTAACCCCGAAAGCTGCTTTTTTCATGACATTCTCCATTTTTCTGATACTACTCACTGCTCTCTTCTTACCTTTTGACATTTTTTCAAAACTGTGTAATAAAAAATGTCAAAGGAAATTTAAATCACAAAATCCATAAAGTTCTCTGTGAAAAGTCAAACTGAGAATCTAGTGGTGGCTGTGTCAATGCATGACATTATTTTCTCCACAGTAGATGCTGAATTGACAATTGAAAAATATCAGAATTCCATTTAAATCCTCTCTGTATGCCCTATTTGATGTTCCTAGGTGATGAGGAATATTGCAGCAAAATACACTCAAGATGATCCAGGATGAAGCCTTTCTCACGTCCTCATGGATGGCAGTCAGTGTTGGGCTTTTCACAGGCTAAGCAGGAGTTTATTATTTCATCCTTAAGAACATTTGCTCAATATAAGTATGGACTGAGTGAATGGTTAATTTGAAGGAAAAGTGCATGAAATACACACAGGGATGATTTCACTATTTTTTTCCTAGAATCGTAGAGCAGTGTGGGTTGGAAGGAACCCTAAAGTTCATCTAGTTGCCACCCCCTGCCATGGGCAGGGACACCTTCCACTGGAGCAGTTTGCTCAGAGCCCCACTCAGCCTGGCCTTGAGCTCTGCCAGGGCTGGGCCATCCCCAGCTTCTCTGGGCAGCTCTCTGTTGTTGTGCCATAAACAGAAAAGCAGAGACCATCCCAAGTCACTCTGGCTGGAGCACCAAACGCTGCAGAACAGGACTCTCACCTGGGTCATCACATCCATTTAATGATCAATAAATGCTCCTAATATGCACAGCAACATTTTTGATGACCATTTTGCGTCATGTGGCCTTTCTGCATTTTATTAAACAACTTCCACACAAATAATAATTCAATATCGTTATGAAGTACAATCAGATATTCATATATAAAACAAGACATATTTGTACATATATCTTAAACTTTATTCCAGTCTATCAGCAAGTATATTTTTTTTCTGTTTTCTGGCAGCATACTAATAAAACTAGTTTGTTTCAGATAAGGAAGTCTATCACCCTCAAGCTAGGGAGATTTCTTCTTTCTCTTTGTTTCAAGAAATGTCCTAGAGATAATCATCATAAAATTAAAGTCAGTACAGGTGGGTTCACGGAGCTGAGATGGTGGTGGAATCTAATTAAAAAATAAGTCTTTAGCTTTTTATCTGTAAAATATTCCTGTAATATATACCACAAAGCTTAACAGTGTAATGATAGGAAGATGTGGAGACTGATATGAAATTGGATCTGAGGTTCACGGATGCTACATTGTCTAGCTTTATCATTACTCATTGCATATTTATAGGCAGCTTGACCAACATCCAAGGTACTTCTTTTTGTATGCAAATAGAGAGTAGAACAGTCCATATCTGAAAATATTCATCTCTTTTGCCAGAAATCATTGTCTTAAAGTTTGATTAAATCATTTCAGGTGGAGCTTCTGAAGGTCAGTGCCCCCTTTCCCACACATACCTAATAAACACAAGACAATGATTATGTCGTATATCCAAGCAGTCTCAGAATTAAATGTGTCTAATCTTTAAAAAACAGAGATTGTACCAAGATTACTCAATTTATAGTCACTGTAGAAAACTAAGAAAATTAATGTAATTTAAACCATTGAAAACATCTTAGAAAATCCTACGCTTGTTTTATTAATTGACAACTGAACCTGAAAAAGTCAATGTCGGGGCACTTGGATTCAGATTGAAATAAAAATGTCTGTCAAAGTGTTTTAGCCTGACTATAAGTTTTGCTAATGGGTCTTTTCTCATATATCCCACTGTCAACTCCAGAGCTGTGACTGGTAGCAAAGTTAGAAAAATGTCAAGTTAAGCTCAGCAATGATCAGATATTGGATTGGGATAGGAAAACAGTTTGGGTTAAAATTAAAAACTCAGATTTGTAGGCAGTTTGTTCAGCCTGTGTGTGAGAGGCAATTTTTTTCCACAGAATCACAGAATCAAGTGAATTCAAAAAGACCTCTGAGAATGTCAAGTCCAACCTTTGACTGAACTCCACCATGTCATCTAGACCGTGTCACTAAGTGCTGTGTCCAATGGTTCCTTGAACACCCCCAGGGGTGCTGACTACACCACCCCCCAGCTCCCTCAGCTGCTCTTCATCAGATCAGTTGTCCTGTATGTGCTACATGATCGCACCCAAGATGATTTTGCCTTGAAAATTTTTAAAAACACAATGTTATAGCTCATCCAAGACTTGTTTTTTCTCAGTACTATGATGCATTAACACCTGAATCCTGCCCAAAGATGGGTCTAATATGAGACATCACAGCTAGAAATTTGGCTATCTCAGGCCGTAGATAATGAGGGAAACAAGTGGTTTCCTGGTTTGTGGAGTCTGTGTTGCTCAGGAGGAATTTCACCTCATTTACCTGCAGAAGTTTTCAGTGTAGGTGCTGAAATGAAATGTCCTCAGTCCTCTGCAGAGGGAAAAATAATCACTGCAGGGCACCATTTATCTAACCTGGTGCAGATGTGCAGAGATATATGAACCATGCCCCAAAATTATTTGTTTCTCTTCAGAGACTAAAGAAGGTGGCTAGCTTGGATGTCAAGCTCTCCATTGTAAATGCCAGATTTAGATGAGATTACTCTTATCCCAGTCTTCATAAATTTCACAACATATAGAACTAGTGCTTTATTGCATTATTATCATGTAGCTAAAAAAAAAATCCCTAGGAAAAATTTGGATTTCCATGGATTTCATGTTTCTTCTTTTTGTAATGAAAGCTTTCCAGAAGTATGTATTGCTAAAAGGAAACTGTAGAAAACTGTTGCAACTTGAGGGAATGTTTAAAATATTTACGATTTAGGTAGCAGATATGTTTCCGACAAAATTGTTTGCATATTTCTAACATAGTTGAAAGGGAAAGCCTAGTAGGGATCATTCTAGCTTTGTATTTATATCACAGTACTTCAGCTGCCTCCCCCGGCTTCAGCAGCCTCCCCAGGTTGCATTTTCATTTATGCAACACCTGCCTGTAGTTTCTTTCTAAAATTTTGTTACTACATTTTGTTGTCTCAAATGTTCGTTTTATCACATTCTTCTTCTCAATACATTTACAAACCACACCTCAAAATAGATCTTCACTGGTTATCCCTTGTCCTTTTGCCCTCTTTTTTTTAATTGCTATAATTTGGGTCTCTAAGGTGTATATTATGACCTCAAAAAGCATTTCAAGATATAGTTTGTCTAAAAAATATTCTATTATATGGAACATAATGGCAGTACTGTATATTACTGTTAATTATCAACTTGTAAGTACTTCTGAGCTTTCTGGATATTTTCAAGTTTGGCAGAACAATACCAGGTTCAGGTTGTTCATTGATTACTTTTCTCATAGGAACATAAAAAGTATCCACGGGAGACACATAACCCCTATTTTCTAGAGATGTTTTATAATTTAGCATTTAATACCTTTTAAGAGATGAAAGGCTTTATTTTTACGTAATCAGAGGCAAGCAGTTTCTCTTGAAGGTGCTGGATACAAGAATGATAACATTTGCCAAAATTCTTAGCTACCGAACAGATTAAGTCCTGTGCCTCAGCTGGTTGGTGTGGTAAACTAACATTCAGAGGAAGGGAATGTTAAGCATTTGCAAGTGGCAATGCAAAACCTTAAATCAATTTTTGGGATGCTTTGTGACCAAACTTAGGGATGAACACACCTAAACTAGGCACCCTCTCCTTCCTGTGTCTCTATCTTTTTTATCTGTAGATTTAAATTCCTTGTAGTAACCTTAGGCTGACTTAGGCTGACATTTGCATGTCAGTGTGAATGAATTCCCTGGAAGGGTTCCAAGACTGAACAGACCATGCATGGTAGAAAGAAGCCTCAGATGCAAAGCTGATCTGAGGCACTCAGCCCACTCATTGCATCTTAGCAAGAGGTGGAGGAAATAACTGAGGAATGGGGTATCTGAACATAGACAGCACTTTGAGAATCTCAGTATATCGCTGCCAGGAGCAAACTGACTCACTGAGCACTGTGTCAGCTCTCCATATACACAGAGCTATTTCACATGTCTTGAGGGATTTTGCAGAAGGTCTGAGGAGCCACTGAAGCCAGAGAGAGCTTCTCACTTCCTCAAGGGAGAAACCACAGTTGTGTGCCATGCAAAGTGTGCTAGCTTGGCATATAGTAGGATAGTAGAAAACACAGAATCTCCCAAAAGGATACAGGAGACAACACACAGAATGTGTAAGGTCTTTTTTGTCCATAGATCTTGTATGTTAGGAGATCAAGTACTATACATCACCTCAGTTTACATTAAGGCTTTCTGTCAGTATCTAAAGCATAGAACTTATATAATTTTAATGATTGGTACTACTGTGCTATAGCCTCCCCCAGCAAACCAGTATACTGCTTCTATACAGCTTAAAACCTGACAATATCAGAAAGATCCAGCTGTATCCTTGATGGAAAAATCTGCAAAATAGTGATGGTGGAATAAGAGGATAATAAAAAAGGAATTTTCTTTTGTTGCTGTTGTTTTGTCTTTACATTTGTTCTCAATCTATTTTTAACATTTAAATGCATAGAAATTAAGGGAAGAAGGAAGAAGAGTGAAATTGAGTAACAAAAGGAAGCAAAGAATGATAATCCACAGAGGTAATAAACATGGACAACAGAAGTTATGCTACCCTAGTGCTTCTCCTTTGTAGATTCTTTGGTTATTAGGTCGAGCTTATCCAACACTGAGTAGAAGCATTAGAAAGGGTATCTCTCTACTTCTTCATGGCTCCGTGATATTTAAGGGAAATTAATATTTTTTAAATGTCTTCTCATAGTTGTTGAACTCACTTTGAAATCAGGTTATTACAATTTAAAGAACTGGCAGACAGTCATGCAGAGATGCAGACACATAGACAAGCACATACAGGCACAAACATACCCCATTAGGACATTGCATAAACTTATGGAGTCAGGCTAAAAAAAAACACCTGATGTGAAACATGTTAATATTTCCTTGCTGATGTAAATCTGTTCCAAGGATAAAGAGGTAATTATTTACAATCAGAAATGAGTATGAAAATGCACAGAAATCACAGAACAGTGAGAGCCTTGGTGGTTTTCCTTTCCTTTTTCTT
The DNA here is from genome assembly GCA_013396995.1 of Dicaeum eximium. Classification (NCBI taxonomy): domain Eukaryota; kingdom Metazoa; phylum Chordata; class Aves; order Passeriformes; family Dicaeidae; genus Dicaeum; species Dicaeum eximium. The sequence continues at coordinate 1,169,064 of VWZP01006139.1, read as the reverse complement.
TTTTCTCTTTTCTTTTTATTTCTCCCTGAAAACAAGCTTTTATGTTGAATACATGATTATAGGATATTTGAAAAAAAAGATATAAAAACCAGAAGATTTGCCCTTATCTGTTGAGAAATAAAAGACACATAAAAGAACTGTAATGCCAGAGAATCAATTGGATTGAGCTCCTAGATAGTGCTGTAGGCCTAATAGCAGGGGACTGCAAGAGACCAACATGACAGGAAAGGCAGGAGAAAGAAATACTGTATGATTAGATAAGGGAGACAGGTAAGATTTGGATTATGTGTGATTTTAGTCTCTCTAATATTTATGGAGAAACCTCTGAGATACTGGCTGATGGCATGTGTCATGACAGACATAACAAATTAGTATTTTCTGAAGCAATATATCAAGGATTCTGCTAACAATAATTGATTTCTAGATTTGGTGCTATTCTGTCTCCAAGATATTAATAGGCACATATGAACTACTCATCTATTTTACATAGTATAAAAAATTTAAAGTATGGGATATTTCCTGAAAAATGTTACCTGAACTTCAGCAGATTCTGAATGATAAAATAATATTTTATGAAAGAATTACATGGGAGGGTGTGTCAGTATGATTTGCTCCTGGAAAGGAAAGACACATGAATACTTCTTAGTGTGGTTTCAGTCCCAGCATAAGAGTCTTTACACAGCGTTCCACCTTGTGCTGCATTTCTCAGTTTCTAGAGCCTTTTATGCATTTTGAATGTTGCAATTAAGTCTCCATACACATTTGAACTTGCTGCAGAAATAAATATGGGTCAGCACAGGGTAAGAGCTGAGCATAAGATCACAGATTTGGGAAGCACCTCAGATACACCTCACGGACCAATCTCCTAATAAAGAGAGTCATATAGAGCAGGATGCTCAGGGCTAATTGTTTTTTGGATGTCTCAAAGGACAGAGAAACCACAAGTTTTCTGTTCCACTGGGTGACCTCCACCACAGTAAAAAAGTCTGTAACCAAAGACAGTCATCCAAATTAGAGGATTCAAAGGATTGGCATGGAGCTGATTCAAGGGGAAAAACAGCTATAATTTAAATAATCCTTAAAAAACTAAAACTGAGAACAAAGGAAAAGGAGACCACTAAAGGAAAAAAAAAATTAAAATAACAAGATCCAAGCTGAAATGAAAAATGAACAAGGAAGTTCCAGAAAATGCCAATATAGTGGGGGAATTTCGAAAAAGTACTACAGGAAATGAGCCAAAAACCCCTGTAAGGGGTTCATGACAGGCTATGTGCATGCACAGCCTACAGCACAACAGCCCACAGCAAGTCATTTATTTATGCCACAAACAAGTATTTCTCATCTACTCACTCTTCTTTTTTTTTTTTTTTTCCAAA